>CAUYQU010076457.1:0-328471 GCA_963574635.1 Cheracebus regulus
GTTGAATATTAACCCCCACTCTCTTCTGGCTTGTAGGGTTTCTACTGAGAGATCTGCTGTGAGTCTGATAGGCTTCCCTTTATGGGTAACCTGACCTTTCTCTCTGGCTGCCCTTAGTATTTTCTCCTTTATTTCAACCCGAGTAAATCTGATGATTATGTGTCTTGGGGTTGCTCCTCTTGATGAATATCTTTGTGGTGTTCTCTGTATTGCCTGGAGTTGAGTATTGTCGTACCTTACTAGGTTAGGGAAATTTTCCTGGATAATATCCTGAAAAATGTTTTCCAACTTGGGTTCATTCTCTTCATCACATTCAGGTACACCTATCAAATGTAAATTAGGTCTTTTCACATAGTCCCATATTTCTTGGAGACTTTGCTTATTCCTTTTCACCCTTTTTTCTCTAATCTTGTCTTCTCGTTTCATTTCATTACGTTGGTCTTTGACCTCTGATATCCTTTCTTCTACTTGATCAATTCGACTATTAAGACTTGGGCATACTTCACAAATTTCTTGTATTGTGTTTTTCAGTTTCATTAATTCATTTATATTCCTCTCTAAATTGTCAGTTCTCACAAGCATTTCGTCAAACCTTTTTTCAAAATTCTTAGTTTCTTTGCATTGGGTTAGAACTTGTTCTTTTAGCTCACAGAAGTTTCTTATTATTTACCTTCTAAAGCCTGATTCTGTTAATTCATCGCACTCGTTCTCCATCAGGCCTTGTTCTATTGCTGATGAGGAACTGCCATCCTCTGTAGAAGGAGAGATACTCTGATTTTGGGTGTTCTCAGTCTTTTTGCGCTGGTTTCTTCCCATCTTTGTGGATTTATCCACCTGTTGCCTTTGTAATTACCAACTTTGAAATTAGGTCTCTGAGTGGACATCCAGGTTGTTGATTCCCAGCACTGGAATCTATATAATTTTCACTGCAGCAACCCACAGCACCGGCTGAAACAGTGGCGTTGAGATTCATGGTGCTTTTCTGCCCAGGAGTCTCTGGTCTGGCTTCCCTCTACAGTCCCTTTTTCAATCAGCTGAATGGGTGACTCTGCCTTCCCGGAGCTCCAAACATTAACCAAAAGGGCGCCCAGTCCCGTTTACCCCTCACCAAGAACTGCCGTGCTGAAGTGCTGGCAAAACAGCTGCACAAGCCAAAAGGGTCACACTGGCGACCCGTGGGGCTTCTCCGCTGGGAATCTCCTGGTCCATGGGCAACAAAAATTCATCTGGAAGTGTGACATCCACTCACTCTCTGCACTTTCACTGGGAGCTGCAATCCTGAGCTGCTAGTAATCGGCCATCTTGGATCTCTCTAATTTTTGTATTTTTGTAGAGACAGGGTGTCACCATATTGGCTAGGTTGGTCTCAAACTCCTGACCTCGTGTTCTGCCCCCCCTTGGCCTCCCAGACTACTGGGATTACAGGCATCAGCCACTGTGTCTGGTCTCAATTTTTGTATGTTGCTTTTGTATTCTGAAATTTTGCTGAAGCTGTTTATCAGATCAGGGAGCTTTGGGCAGAGACTAGATATAGAATCATGTCATCTGCAAATAGGGATAATTTGACTTCCTCTTTTCCTGTTTGGATGCCATTTATTCTCTCTTTTGCCTGGTTGCCCTGACCAGGATTTCCAATAATATGCTGAATAGAAGTGGTCAGAGTACATTCTTGTCTTGTGCCAGTTTTCAAGGGGAATGCTTCCAGCTTTTGCCCATACAGTATGATGTTGGATGTGGTTTTGTCACAGATAGCTCTTATTTTCAAGTATGTTCCTTCAATGCCTAGCTTACTGAAGGTTTTTAACATGAAGGGATGTTTAATCTTATAGGAAGCCTTTTCTGCATCTGTTGAGGTGATCACGTGGTTTTGTTTTTAGTTCAGTGTATGGGGTGAATTACATTTACTGATATGCATATGTTGAACCAACCTTGCATCCCAGGGGTAAAGCCTTGATCATAATAGATTAGCTTTTTTATGTGCTACTGGATTCAGTTTGCTAGTATTTTGTTTAGAATTTTTGCATCTGTGTTTATCAATGATATTGGACTGAAGCTTCCTTTTTTTTCTTGTGTCTCTGCCAGATTTTTGGTATGAAAATGATGCTGGCCTCATTGAATGAGTTGTGGAGGAGTCCCTCCTCCTCAATTTTTGAAATAGTTTCAGTAGGAATGGTACCAACTCTTCTTTATAAATCTGGTAGAATTCAGCTGTGAATCCATTTGGTCCTGCACTTTTTTTGGTTGGTAGGATTTTTATTACTAATTCAATTTTGGAACTTGTTACTGGTCTGTTTAGGAATTTAATTTCTTTCTGGTTTAGTCCTGGGAGGTTGTACGTGTCCAGGAATTTATCCACTTCTAGATTTTTTAGTTTCTTTGCATAGGGTTTTCATAGTAGTCTTTGATGGTTTTTTTTTTTCTTTAAATTTCTGAAGGGTCAATGGTAAAGTCCCCTATGTCATTTCTTTTTTTCTTTTTCTTTTTTCTTTTCTTTTTTTTTTTTTGAGATGGAGTCTTGCTTTTTTGCCAGGCTGGAGTGCAGTGCCGCAATCTTAGGTTCACTGCAACCTCCATCTCCTAGGTTCAAGTGATTCCCCTGCCTCAGCCTCCTGAGTAGCTGAGACTACAGGCATGCACTAGCATGCCTGGCTAATTTGTTGTATTTTACTAGAGATGGGGTTTCACCATGTTGGCCAGGATGGTCTTAATCTCCTGACCATGTGATCTGCATGCCTTGGTCTCCCAAAGTGCTGGGCTTACAGGCATGAACCACTGTGCCCAGCCCCCTTTGTCATTTCTTATTGTGTTTATTTGGTTCTCTCTTATTTTCTTTGTTAGTCTAGCTAATGGTCTAGCCTTTTAATTTTTTCAAATAACCAACTTTGGGTTTGTTGATTTTTTTGTGTGGTTTTTAATGTCTCAGTTTCTTTAAATTCAGCTCTGATTTTTGTTATTTCTTGTCTTCTAGCTTTGGGGCTAGTTTGCTCTTGCTTCTCTAGTTCTTCTAGTTGTGATTTAGGTTATTAATTGGGCATCTTTCAACTTTTTGTTGTGGGTGTTTAGTGCTATAAACTGCCCTCTTAACACTGCCTTAGCTATGTTCTTAGAGATTCTGGTATGTTGTATCTTTGTTCTTATTAGTTTCAAATAATTTCATTTTCTTCCTTAATTTTATTACTTACCCAAAAGTCATTCAGTATGTGCCATATAGCAATATGAAGTTGTTTTGGGGTGGAGAGTTCAGTAGATGTGTATTAGATCCATTTGGTCAAGTGTTGAGTCCAGGTTCTGACTATCTTTGTTAAATTGTCTGCCTCAGTGGTCTCTCTAATACTGTCAGTGGGGTGTTGAAGTCTATCCCTATTATTATATGGGAATGTAAGTCTCTTCCTAGGTCTTTAAGAGCTTTCTTTATGAATCTGGGTGCTCCTATGTTGGGTATATATACATTTAGGATAGTTAGATCTTCTTGTTAAATTGAACTCTTTACCATTGTATAATGCCCGTTATCTTTTTTATCTTTGTTGGTTTAAAGTCTGCTTTCTCTTAGATTAGTATTACAATTCCTGCTATTTTTTGTTTTCCATTTGCTTGGTAGATGTTTCTGTATTCCTTTATTTTGAGCCTGTGGTTGTCATTGCATGTGAGATGGGTCTCTTGAAGACAGCATACTGTTGGGTCTTGCTTCTTTATCCAGCTTGCCACTCTGTGCCTTTTAATGGGGTATTTAGCCCATTTACATTTAAGGTTAGTATTGATATGTGTGAATTTGAACTTGTCATCGTGTTATAAGCTGTTTATTCAGATTTGTAGATTTGTTTGTGTGGTTGCTTTGTAGTGTCACTGGCCTATGTACTTTGGTGTGTTTTTGTAGTGGCCAGTAACAGTCTTCCCTTTCAATATTTGGTTCTCCTTTCGGGATCTCTTGTAAGGCAGGTCCAGTGCCTAAGAATTCCCTCAGCATTTGCTTGTCTGAAAAGGATTTTATTTCTCCTTTACTTATAAAGCTTAGTTTGGCTGGATATGAAATTCTTGGTTAGACATTTTTTTCTTAAAGAATGCTGAATATAGGGCCCCAATCTCTTTGGGCTTATAGGGTTTCTGCTGAAAGTTCTGCTGCTAGCCTAATGAGGTTCCCTTTGTAGGTGACCTGCCCCTTCTCTCTAGCTGTCTTTAACATTTTGACCTTGGAGAGTCTGATGATTATGTGACTTGGGGATGGTCTTCTTGTGTATTGTCTTGCAGGTGTTTTCTCCTTGCGGCATTTTCAAATAACACCTGCCCTTTTCCAGCCTTAGTTCTGAGTTAGGGGAAAGGGAGAAGTGCTTTGTATCAGTCCTTCAGGCAGCCATCAGACAGGTTAGAACAGATGCACACAATAATTTATGAATAAGACCTGCCCTGCTCCCTCTGGCACCAAGGACCAGAGTCTCACATTGGGAATATGGCTGCTACTGAGCCATGAAAGGAATAGGGCAAAGGCATGTAAAAACACCAGAAAGTTTTCCTACTGTTTTCACGTGGCCTTTTTGTTGATTCAGCATTCACTTGGTTGTTTTAAACTTTGGACTATTTTTCAGAGTTTTCAGAAAGTTAATTCTGACAGTTTCTGCATTTTTTTTTTTTTTTTTGATATGGAATCTTGCCTGTTGCATGGGCTGTAGTGCAGTGGCGTGATCTTGGCTCACTGTATCCTCTGCCTCCTGGGTTCAAGCAATCCTCCTGCCTCAGCCTCCCAAGTAGCTGGGACTATAGGCATATGCCACTACACTGGCTAATTTTTTGCATTTTAGTAGAGATGGGGTTTCACCATGTTGCCCAGGCTGGTCGCAAACTTCTGAGCTCAGGCAGTTCACCTACCTTGGCCTCCCAAAGTGCTGGGATTACAGGCATGAGCCACCACTCCTGGCCTGAAGGAGAAACTATTAAAGAAGACCCAAGACAACCACAGGCACAGCCGATTCACATTTCCCACTTCACACTCACCCCAAGGCAACACCTACTAAGGGAATGGAAGCTGTGCCAATCATCATGTCCTCGTACCTCGGATCCCAGTTCATCTTCCACACTGGTCTCTGTGATGCTGGGCCTGGCTGGCACTCAGCAAATCCCACTCCCGCTTGGCCACGTGGCTTCATGAGAGTCCCTCCAATAGGGAGTGCTACAGGAAATCTGCACCTGCGCCCTGTCTGCTTCCTCTCCCTTCTTGTTTTGAGGAACACCACCCCAGCAGGGCTTCTTTACCGGAGCAGCAGTTCTGCCCCAGAGCAGCTGCTGATTCCAGCCTGAAGTTTTTCCAAAACCTGCAGAAGCAACTTCATCATACACCACCCTTGAAGATAAAAGCCCCAGCCAAGAGGTGCCCCTCTGTGAAGCTCTGAGGTCCATGGGGACTTTGCTTAACCTCTAGAGTTTTAGTAACTGTAACATCTTCCTTTTGATTTTCCAGCCCTACAGCTGGTAGCTGCTTCTTGAGGTTGCTACCTCCATAATACTTTAGTGTTCCCTTTTTACCCTTTCAGTAATGTAGTTAACAACCTTGTACCTAGTTACTGATTTTTGATATCAAATTCTCTGCTCCAATAATTGCTGTAGTTTTTCCTGACTGGGCCTTAACCGATACAACAGATTACTCCTTACTTTCTATTTTAAATTCTCTCTCTGTCTCTCTCTTGGGACATGAAGAGGCAATTCACAAGAGAGAGAAAAATCAGGCCCATAAATATATGAAAAATATTCAATCTCTACTCCAAAGAAACAAAAATTAATACCACTGATACACATTTCTGCCTGTCAGATCAACAAGGTGGAGAAGGACGCTAGCACCCAGTGTTGGCTACAGGCACTCTCAGACATTGCTGGTAGGAATGTAAACTGGTATTACTGTCTTATCGAGGAAGATCTGATGATAATGTGTCACAAATCTTTAAAACTTAAGTCAATAAATAAGGCACTGCAGGAGTAGATTCACTTCTTCCTATTGCCTCTGTAAATGCAGCTAAAAGACTTGGACATTACATACATCAAGCAGATATAAGAAGATTCTGAAAAGTGGATAGAAGAAGGCATTGTGGCTAAGGGCCTCAGGACCCAGAATGACAGGCCAGTGGATTCCCTGAGTTTTCTTCTTGCCTCATTATCTCAGACTGGGTGCTGGAGGGGTAGCCAATGGGAACAAACCAAGAAAGCCCCCTAGAAAAGCCAGCTCTTTCTAGCCAACGGACCAGGAAAGAAGCAGCTTAGCAAGACAGGCAACTTTTAGACGGTAAAACTTTTAGATAACAACTACACTGCTCCAGCCTAACACCACAGAAATAGCTGCAGTGCCACCCCTACCAACAAAAGCCAGCTGGAGACCCTGGACTTCCACCCTCACAAAACAAAATGCCTCAACCCACCTTCCCTGCCAGGGGTGTCAGAGAAGAGCAAGTAGGGGTGGATCTCTGCCTACCACCCAGGCATGGTGAGGCCTTCCCTGTCAGTGGTGATCACTTAGGGAGCAGTAACCAGGTGCCCCTCCCCATACCAGCCAGGGTGGTATCAGAGAGAGGCCTAGTGGGAAGCACAAAGTCCTGGCTCCAGGAATTTATAAGTGATAAAATGACACGGAACTACACGTATATATTGTACCAATGCCAATTCTGTGGTTTTAGTATTGTATGATATTTATACAACTATAACCTCTTAGGGAAATATGTTGAAGGATACATGGGCCCTCTGTCTACTATCCTTACAACTTTCTGTAAATCTATAATTTACAAAAAAGGTTTTTAAAAAGCCTTTGCAAAGGGGCATGAAAGAACTTTTTGGGAAGCTGAACATGCTCTATATCTTGATTGAGGTGGTTATTATATGGTTGTTACATGTTACACTCAGCAATGTCACCAACCTGAGCACTTAAAGTGTGAATTTTACTGTGTATACATTAATCCTCAATAAGTTATATTTTAAAATATGCTGTTAAAATGTCTGGATTATGTCAGTACTAACAAAATAAACAGGAAATAAAACTCTTTTAAATAGAATGCCAACTAATAAATGTGGAAGACATTACAGAAACATAAAATCATCATTTTACAACCACTAGCAAATTGATTCAGACAAGTATCATGAAAGGAGAGAAAAATGGTGGACAGGCAACTCCAAGCTCTTATCCTACCACAGAAGCATACAAAAACATGCAGAGGCCGGGTGTCGTGGCTCACGCCTGTAATCCCAGCACTTTGGGAGGCCGAGGTGGGCGGATTGCCTGATCTCAGGAGTTCGCCACCAGCCTAGGCAGCACGATGAAGCCCCGTCTCTACTAAAATACAAAAAATTAGCCAGGCATGGCAGCGTGCACCTGTAGTCCCAGCTACTTGGGAGGCTGAGGCAGGGGAATTGCTGGAACCTGGGAGGCAGAGGTTGCAGTGAGCCAAGATTGTGCCACTGCACTCTAGCCTGGAGGAAGACTCCTTCTCAAAAAAAAAAAAAAAAAATTTCCCCTTTACTAGTTTGAACATCTTGCTATAGTGCGTTTGGTTTTAGTGTGAACATGGTTTTTGGTACAACATGGCTCCTAAATTATATTTTGCATATGGATGGTATCCTGGGTACTCTGCATCACTGCCTTTGTAGTCTCATACAGACTTGGATGTGAAGTTGTATATATGTACTTCCCAGGGGAGACAGGGTTTTTCACGAGTAGTTCTGATTATGTCTGATACTCTTTTTACTTCAGATCCGAATCCGCCTCACATTCTCTCAGCTCAGTAAGTTAAGGCTTCAGTTATATTCCAGTCAAACTAGAGACCACCTCCTGTGGCCAGTCCTGCACACATCCCTCTTCTGACTTCCCTGTTTGTTTTTCCTGTTTGGATTGATTCTGAATTCCTAAGGACAGGGACCATATTTATCTTATGCATAGGACATTGAGGGCACTTAGCTCAACAAATATTTGTCAAATATTGATAACAGCAATCATATTTACTTTATATATAATCACTTAATTCTCATATCAACTCTGAGTAGTTGTTACCATATTTCATCAATTCTGAGGTGAATTTTTTTCTTCTTACAACATTTTTGAATTAGGGATACATTTTATAAATAATGACTTCTTACAACTAACATCATTTTTTTTCTTAGTGGTAATCGAATAATGGTTCATCTTGTAATCGATGGTATCATAGATTTGGTGAAATATGGTGTTATTGTCATGGATTTGGTGAAATACGGTGTTCCCATTTTATAGATCAGGAAACTGGGACACAAAGAGGTAAAGTGACTTGCCTCAGTCCACACTGCTAGAAAGTGCTGGAGCTGTGGGTGAAGGCTTGGCTTCTAATTTGAGGGTCTTCCCCTTGACCATTGCTTCCCTGCCTCCCTATGCCTTTGAGCTAGCTCACCTGTCTCAGTCTCATCCACCTTTCATGTCTAGCTCAGACTTCACCTGCCCCACTAGCCATTCTCATCCCATGCTCCTCTGCCAGTCAGCTATCATTTCTTCTCTTCTCCCTTGAAACCCATAACATTTCTTTATGATACGTATTTTACCTGGTTTTGTGTTTTTATTTAATGGATTTGCCTTTTCCAAGGTATTCAGACTTCAAATCGGCTTGTAAGGTAGAAATCATACACGCTCAAAACTACCCATGCATACAATTTAGGAAGGAAGACTGGTTAGGTTTGAGTTTGCAGTTCAGTACACTCAGTTTTTTCTTCTACATTAGGCAAATCACTATTTCAGCATCAGATCAGCCCCAGATCATTAGTTACCAGATCAGTAGTTATTTCAGCACCAAATCAGAATCATATGAGATAGTTGCTTGTGTTTTGGGGCCATGTTATAGGAAAAATGCTAATCTTCAACACTGGGCAAGCTTGTGAAGTGTAACAAGGTACCCTCTAGGAGACACACAGAAACTGAGGTAGACTGTAGGAGACACCTCTTCTGCTTAGAAAGTGCTGCCACACTGCATACTTCCCACCCTGGGGCTCAGCCTGAGTGGCCATAGGTGGCAGCCCTGTAGCAGGCACCTTCAGCTCCTTTCCAAGGCACTGACTCATTGAGAGGAATAGCAATTGTTCTCCATTTCAAAGCTTAAAGAAAACTGGTTTTAATAGCTTTATTAAGATATAATTCACTTACCATGCAGTTCTTTCATTCAAAGTGTCTAACTCAATTATTTTTAGTATATTCATAGAATTGTACAACCATCACCACAATCAGTTTTAGAACCTTTTTATCACTCCCAAAAGAAACTCTACCCATTAGCAGTC
The DNA here is from genome assembly GCA_963574635.1 of Cheracebus regulus. Classification (NCBI taxonomy): domain Eukaryota; kingdom Metazoa; phylum Chordata; class Mammalia; order Primates; family Pitheciidae; genus Cheracebus; species Cheracebus regulus. Next base: position 9,262 of record CAUYQU010076457.1, read on the forward strand.
ACTCCCTATTTCCCACGACCCTTAGTCTCAGGCAGCACCTAATCAACTTTGTCTCTATGGATTTTTGCAATTCTGAACATGCCATATCAATGGAATCATAGAATATGTGGTCTTTGTGACTAGCTTCTCATTTAGCTTAACGTGTTCAAGATTCATCTATGCTGTAGCATGTATTAGTACTTCATATCCGTCTATTGCCAATATTCCATTGTATGGATATATCACATTTTATGTATCCATTAATCTATTGATGAATATTTGGGCTGTTTCCACTTTTTTGGCTACTGCGAATAGTGCTACTATAAATATTCGCCTACAGGTTTTTCTGTGGACATTTTTATTTCTCTTGGTTATATATTTGTAGCAGAATGGTTGGATCAAATAATAACTCTGTGTTTAACTTTCTGAGGAATGTTCAGACTGTTTTCCAAAGTGGCCTGCACCATTTTACATTCATACTAGCAATGTATGAGGTTCCAGTTTCTCCACATCTGCAACAACACGTGTCTTTTTGAGTATAGGCATCCCAGTGGACGTGACATGGTATCTCATGTGGTTATGATTTGCATTTTCATAATGAGTAATGATGTTGAATATCTTTTCATGTGCTTATTGGCCATTTATATATCTTTTTTGGAGAAATGTCTATTCAGATCCTTTGTCCATTTTTAATTAGGTTATTTGTCTTTTTGCTGTTGAGCTGAAGGAGGTTTTTTTTAAAAATATATATTCTGGATAGTAATCCTTTGACATACATGATTTACAAAAATTTTCTCACGTTTCATGTGTTTCTTTTCATTTACTTGATAAAGTCCTTTGAAACACAAAAGCTTTCAGTGTTTTTTTCCACCTGAGAAAAACTTCACTGCACTCCACCTGGGCAACAGGTCTAGGTGGAGTGCAGCGGTGTGATCATAGCTCACTGCATGCAGCCTTGAACTCCTGGACTCAACCAGTCCTCCCACCTCAGTCTCCTGAGTAGCTGGAACTGCAGGCATGTGCCACCATGCCTGGTGTGGCCAAGACAGACATTCTTGCATAGAGGTCTAAGAGCAGCAGGGCCATTTCTAGCACAAGAGCTAGAAGCAGTAACACTCTGATTTGGCCTGAGGCAGAGGTAGCATTGAAGTGACAATACTCATTCTTGCCCTGTTTCATGCAGTAGAACTAGATCCCTGAAGTTTTTTTCTTTAAGGGATTTTCCCCTGGAAGTGCATCCTCTAGGAGAACACTTAGTTGCAATCTGCTTGTTAGAAGACAGAGATGCCTCTGCTAGCCTCCTGCCTTGTGTGTGGTCTTGGATTCTGAACGAGCAGCTGGGCATCAGCCGAGGGGTCAGAACTGGAGCAAGGGCTGCCTTGAGTCTGTAGAAAGATGCTGATCTGGAGAAGATGCTGTTGGCAGCCATGCTTTCAGAGCCAGATGCCAGTGTCCTGTGCCCATGCTGAGAGGCCTGCGTTTTTCTGGTATCCCACCCATTTCATCCATCTGCCTTTCATTCCTGCTCTTTCCCCCTTCTCTATCCTTCTCTCTCTCAACTTTGTTTTCCCATTCTCTCTTTTCTAGCCTCTCAGAGCTGAGATCCAGAGGCCCAAAGTCTTTTTCTTTTCTTGCAGCAAACAGTATTAGGAAGCCCTTGTCTTTGCCAGCAGTGAAGGGGAAAAGCCGCTGCTTAGAGGGTGGAGATTAGGGGAGGGTCTGGGAGTGTTACAGGAGAAATGAGAAACAGATGTAAAATCTGTGGCTGAGCCCAGTCAGAATAGTTGGCGGGTGGGGAGAGGGAAAAGAAGGCTGGAATTTGGTGGTGATAGTTATTCGTGTGTTTAATACTTTTGTGGCTTTACTGCTGTTCATGAAGCAAACGGCTCCCAGCAAGGCAGTGTACAAGCCGATGATTAATTGCCCTTTTTAAATTGTAATTATGTCACTCACCAGAACCCGTGAACATTAATTCTCGATTTACAGAGTGAGTAATTGAATAATTAAGGGGCTGCCTGTTTGTTGTGCTCTGTTCTTACTCTTGCATTTCTGTAGTGCCAGGCCCTTCTGTCTCTCCTAGTCTTTGGATGATGCCCACTTCCCTGTTGGTTTTAGTGCCTGTTCTGGCCTCTGACTGCAAGCTGTCTGACATTACATTTCATTGACGGTGAGTGAGGCCCAGGCCCATGTCATATGCTCTAGAGAAAGGGAGTCCAGCCCTTTCTAGAGAAAGGGATTCCAGTCTGATGCTGCCTTTCATTAAGTTTCTTCAAGGAAAGCCTGTTGCACCTAACGCAAGCAAAATAATGTGAATTTACTACAAGGATAAAGGGAAGCTCACAGAAGCAAAGGGAAAGTTGAAGAAGCAGGCCTTAGAAGAAGAGAGCTAGACCCAGGGTCCAGGGTAGGGGCACCAGTAGGCACCAGTAGGGGCACCCTGCAGGCGCCACTCTAAAATAAATCAGCTCCAGCGTTTCCAGTCTGCCATTTCACACTTGATTGCTTCAAATTCCTGAGCAAGTCACACCCTTGGCAGTGGAGGGTGGAGCACTTTGACTGTCTTGCCCGGAATCAGGAATGCACACATTGTGGGAGGGAACAGTCATTCCTCCCCCACTGCCAAAACACACATAATCAACAGGCTTTTACCAGAAGGGGGAATGGTTGCTGGGCAGGCAGATGATTTTTGTATATGGTGTAAGGTAGGGGCTCAGTATCAGTCATCTGGATATGGCTGGTCAGTTAGTCCAGCACCATTTATTGAATAGGGAGTAATTTCCCCACTGATTATTAACTATAGTCACCATTCTGTACATTAGATGTCCACAACTAAATTCATCTTACATGTGAAAGTTTGTACTCTTTGGCCTACCTCTCCCCTCTTCCCTACCCCATAGGCTCTGGCAACTACCATTCCACTTTGTTTCTCTAAGTTCTATATGTAAGTGAAATCATGTAATATTTATCTTTCTGTGATTGGCTCATTTCACTTAGCATAATGTCATATGTTCATCTCAATTACTGCCGAAAGCATTTGACAAACCTCAGCGTCCTTTCATGATAAAAATTGTCAGCGTTAGGTATAGGAGGAATGTACATTAGTATACAAAAGCTACATATGACAAGCCCACAGCTAATGTTATGCTGAATGGTGAAAGACTGAAAGCTTTTTCTGTAAGATCAGAAACAAGGGTGCCCACTCTTGCCACTTCTATTTAACATAGTACCTAGCCAGAGTACTTAGGCAAGAAAATGAAATAAAAAGCATCCAAAGCAGAAAGGAAGAAGTTAAATTGAAAAGAAGAACTCTGTTTGCAGATGAAGTGGTCTTATATATAGAAGTTCCTAAAAACTTCACCAAAAAACTGCTAGACCTATAAAGTTGCAGGATACAATATCAACATAGAAATATCAGTTGCATTTCTATGTACTAATAATGAACTATCTGAAAAAGAAATTAGGAAAGCAATTCCATTTATATAGCATCAGCTTTAGATTTTGAGGTGTTTTTCCTTGAGTGAGGCTACTTGGTTTGGAGCCTCAGAGGCCTTTTTGATCAGCAGCTGTGATCTGTAAGGTGGAGGGCTGTGTGAGAGGTGCAGCCTGGGGCCATGATCATGCCATTTTAGGTGGTGGCAGGGGTTCTGGTACACACTGAGGTTAAACTCACGAGATTGTTCTTGCTAAGGAACTTGGATCAGAAAGAGATAAGTAATTCAATACTTTTGGGGAGGGTAACAGGGCACTCTGACATGAATAGGGGAGAATCTGTTTAAACCTTCCTTTGTAACCCTGCTGTACTCATTTTTCTGTTGACCTGTCCTGGGAGACACTATGCCTTATACATGGAGAACTCTTGACAGCTGCCTGCAGGTAGCTTTCTGTGATAGTCAGCGAATGTGCTTGCCACAAATAAGTTGGACGGGAATCTATTTCACACCCGTCACCGCCTCATAGTTTTCTTCTCCTCAGTGGTGCCCATCTTTATTCTCCATAAGAAACCCAGGCTTCTCCTCTCAAGATCTTGAACAACAGAAGTTCTCACTGACCGCAGTTCACTGTTTTGTGCTTCCTGCTCTCTTTCCTGTTGAGCTTTCTCTTTCCTTTCAATGCATTCTCAGAACTTCCCTGTTCTCTCAGTCCAGCAGCCTCTGTTTCCTTTGTCTTCCTACCCAGGGCAAATCCCCTTGTCAGCCCTTGTGGATTTCACTGTCCTCCTGCTAGCACTCATTATACATAATATCTGCCCCCACTGCCTTGCTGATGCTTTCTGTCCCCAAACTGTGGAGTGGCTGGAGAAAGCTTTGGTGCTAATTTGTAGACTACCTGGTGTACTCCGCACAGAGCTGCCCAGCCTCGGCGCTACTCAGCAACAGCACCGTCCCACCCTCACTCATGCCCCATTGAATTTTCCCACAGAAACTTTTGACACTTTTGCCTGCCCAAGCATACCCCAGTGTCAGCAGATACCACTGCCTCTCAGTTCGTGAAAGAAACAAGGGGCCAAATAATCTGACCCCTCCTCTCCCAGTTTCACTCTTTCGCATTAGTGCCTGTCTCTTCACTCACTTAGTTTTTCCTTTCATACTTGTGATCTTCACTGGATTTTGAGAGGCTTTTTTGGACTTTATATACTAATTGTCGTTCCTTTTGCTTGCATTTTTCATTGTCTCCTCCCTATTGATTCCTTTTCTTTAGCTTATATATTTTCCCAGGATTCCCAAAGCACTTTATGTATTTATTTTTTTACCTGCTTCTAGTGGTTTAGAAGCTGTCTATTTTCCTTGTGATTAAACTTATATATTTACAAAAACGTTTAATTCCCATGTTCCCTTCACCCAGGTTTTCTCCAATAATGTCATCTTGCACAATTTGCATAGCCAGTACAGAGTTTCTCAGCCTCAGCACTGCTGACATTTTGGGCTGGATGCTTCCTTGTTTTGTGGCTGGTGGGTGGTAACTGTCTTATGCATTACAGAAAGTTTAACAGCCTCCCTGGCCTCTGCCTACTAGATGCCAATTACACTCTTTTAGGTGTGCCAATCAAACAATCTCCAGGTGTTTCCAAATCTCCCGTGGGCAGCAAAATCACCCTGGGGTGCAAAATCACCCTAGTTGGAAACTACCCTGTGCTAGTTTTCTATTACTGCTGTAACAAATTACCTGTTATTGGCTTAAAACACATGAACTTTTTATCTTCTAACTCTCAGAAGCCTGACAGTCACTCTAGCTCCCATAGGCAAGGGAGGGCAAACACAATGCTGTGAATACCAGAAGGGAATCTTTGGGAGCTGTTTACCACAAATGCTGTAAATTTCTCTCTGAATTATGCTTTAGCTACAGGTTATAGTTTTTTTTTAATTGTAAAATTTACATAATATAAAATTAACCATCCTAAACATTTTAAAGTCTACAATTAACTAGCATTAAGTACACTCGCCATGTTTTATAGCCGTATCACTATGCATTTCCAGATTCTTTTATCATCCCAAACAGAAACTCTGTATCCATTAAATAATAACTGTCCCCAGTTAAATAAGAAATGTCCCCATTTTTCCTTCCCCCAGCCCCTGGTAACGTACACTTTGTTTCTTTTTCTTTTCTTTTCTTCTCTTTTTGTTTTTGAGATGGAGTTTTACTCTTTTTGCCCAGGCTGGAGTGCAGTGGCACAGTCTTGGCTCACTGCAATCTCTGCCTCCTGAATTCAAGTGATTCTCCTGCCTTATCCTCCCAAGTAGCTGGGATTATAGGTACGTGCCACCACACCCAGCTAACTTTTTGTATTTTTAGTAGAGATGAGGTTTCACCATGTTGGCTAGGCTGGTCTCCAACTCCTGATCTCAGGTGATCCACCTGCCTCGGCCTCCCAAATTGCTGGGATTACAGGCATGAGCCACCATGCCTGGCCTCTACTTTCTGTTTCCATCAGTTTGCATATTCTAGATACTTCATATAAGTAGAATTATATAGTATTTGTCCATCTTTGGCTTATTTCACTAAGTATAATGTTTTCAGGGTTCATCCATGTTAAAACATGTATCAGAATTTCCTTCCTTTTGAAGGCTGAGTAATACTCCATTGTATGTATATACCAGTTTGTTTATCCATTTATTTGTTGATGGACACTTGAGTTGCTTCTACCTTTTGGCTATTGTGAATAATGCTGCTATGAATGTTGGTGTACAAATATCTGTTCGAATTCCTGCTTTCAGTGGAGTACATCCATAGAAGTTGATTATATGGTAGTTCTGTATTAAGCTTTTGAGAAAACAAACTGTTTTCCACAGCACTGCACCATTTTATATTTCTGCCAGCCATGCACAGGGGTGTCAGTTTGTCTGTGAAGCCAACAGACTTCTGATGTGTTGTTATTTATTTTCATTCAGTTCATTATTAAAATACATCTTTTACATTTTTCTTTGAGCCCTCCTCTTTGACCCATGGTTTATTTAGAACTGTATTGTTTAATTTTCCAGTTTCTGTAGAGCTCCCTGTTATTTTTCTTTTGATTTTTAATACTTTATGGTCTGATAACATATTTTACATCATTTTAATTAATTTGAATTTTTAATGTTCATTTTATGAGCTAGGAGATGGCTTGTCTTTTGAATGCTTCATGTATGTTTGAAAATAATGTTTATTCTGTTGTTAAGTGAAGTGTTCTGTAAATGTCAGATTCAATTTTTTGTAATTGTTGTTCAGTTCTTCTATACTCTTGCTAATTTTCTGTCTAGTGGCTGTTATCAATTTCTGAGAGAGTTGTGTTGAAGCCCCCAACTGTAACTGTAGATTTGCCTACTTCTGTCTTCAGTTGCATTACATTTGTTCTGTGTATTTTGAAGCTCAGTTGTTTGGTACATTCACATTAAGATTGTTATGTCTGCAATGAATTGACCCTTTTATCATTATGTAAAGTTTCATTGTTTTCTCTGGTAATGTTCTTTGCTCTAAAATGTCTTTGTTTGATATTAATATGGCCCATCCAAATTTCTTTTCATTAGTATTTACATAGTATATCTTTTTCATACTTTATTCTACCTACATAAATTTGCTTGCTAGCATATAATTGGATCTTTTTTAAAGAATCCATTCTAACAGTCTCTTCTTTTCATTGGTATGTTTATGCCATTTACATTAATGTAATTAATGATACGTTAGCATTCAAGTTTGTCATTTTACTTTTTGTTTTCTGTATGCTTCTGTTTTTAATTCCTTTGTTTCTCCTTTCCTGTCTTCCTGTGGGTTACTTGAACATTCTGTGGTATTTTGTTTTAATTAATCAAAAGTGTTTTGAAATATTCTCTTTGCTTTTTTAGTGGTTGCTCTATGAATTATAATATACCTACTTATCACAGTCTACTGTATCAACATTTTACCACTCCAAGTGGAATATAGAAACCTTACCACCATTTACATCCCTTTACCCTCCTCCCTTAATGATATGGGTTTGTCTTAAATATTACCTGTGTATATATTGAGAACCACATCAGACAGTGTCACGAATTTTTGCATTCAAATGTCAAACATACGTTTTAAAACTCAAGAGAAGCATTGTTTGTTGTATTTACACTTTCCGTTGTTCTTTCTTCATTCCAAACATGTTCGAAGTTTTTTCATTCATGTGTCCCTCCCCTCTTCCTTTTTAAAAATTATTTCTTTCTCTCTGAAGAACTTCTTTTAAAATTAGAGCAGGTCTTCTGGGAACAGATAGATTTCTTTCCTTTTCCTTCACTAAGTCTTTAGTTTCTTTCTGATCCCTGAAAGATACTTTACCAGGCACAGACTGTTGGGTTAACCATTGCTTTCCTTCAGATTGTGAAAAATATTTTGCCACTTTCTTCTGGCCTCCATGGTTTCTGTTGAGAAATTCACTGTCATTTGCATCATTCTCCCACAGGTAATGTGTCATTCATCTCTTGTACTTTCAAGATATTTTCTTTGTGTTCTTCAAAAATTTGATTATGATTTATTTGTCTGTGAGTAGATGTCTTTGGATTTATTCTGTGTGGGGTTTGCTCAGCTTCTTGACTCTACAGGGTTTTCTTTCATGACCTTTGAGAAAATTTCAATCATTATTTCTGCAAGTATTTTTTCTGTATCATACTTTTCTCTTTTCCTAGGACTGTAATGGTTCTTTGCATTTTGTGTTTTTCCCCTCATTTTTGTTCCAAACTATTTTTAGAAGTATAGTTTATATATATATATATACATATGTTTATGTATATTACATTTATTTATGTAAGTTATATTATCAATTAAATAATTACTTCCAGTTTTATATCTCTATTTCTTATTTTTTCAGTTGGGCTCATTTCCTATTTTGCTTGAGCATTTTCTCCAGTAATCCTTTCAGAAAAAGTTTGAATATTGTAAACTTTATTTTTTCACATCTAAAAATGTCTTTCATTTTCCAGCTGGTATATAAAACTTCTAGGACTTCTAGGGCAAAATAATTTTAACTTGGTACTTTGAAAATTTTCTTCTGTTTTCTGGTATTTGGTATTGCTGTCTCTTTCCCCTTTCTGCTATTGTTGGAATTCTCATAATAGTATCATATTGGTTGTGTTCACTCCTGGTGTCCCTGCTACAGTGTCTTGAAATCAGGGACGGTGTCTACTGTCCTTTATAGATGCAGTCTGTAGGACAATGCTCAGTAAACTATATCAGCAAACATTTGTTACCTTGGATTGAAATGTAGGAAACTGAGCTATATCTGGAGAGGCACATCAGCAGATAGATTTGGTCCTCTGGTCTTGCATATTATTGATACTATATTTTTTGTGTGTGAAAATATTCTCCTAGTCATTTTTAGCTACAGCGAGGTGTGCCTCTCCTGAGGGACTGCAGGTTGCAGTGTTGTGAGAGTGGGGAGTGTAGTTCACCCTGCGAACATGTCTGGGCTTGTTGCTATGGCTGGCCATCACAGCAGATAGCTGCCCATGTCTCCTGCTCACCAGGAGCTCGTGCTCTGGTAGAGACATGCAGACAGGTTGCTGAAGCACAGAAGGGCCTCAGTGTGAATCCCAGTTCTGTCATTTATAAGGTGTTTTCCCTAAAACAGGGTATTTATTCTGTTTTTACCTCAGCTTTCTCTTGCATGAAATGAGTTTAGCAATTTCCATCTTGCTTGTATGGAAAGCATTAAATAAGAAGGCATATATAAAGCACTTGGCATGTAATTGGTATTCAGTGAATTTTAGTTCTTTTTCTTTTTTCTTTTGAACTCATTTGTTGGGAAGCTGGAGAGTTTTTCTTTCTGGCTGAGTTAAGAATTGGGCATAGTAAATGTGTTCATCTCCTCAGAATGTTTTCCAGGGTAATGTAACTTAGAAGCAGAAGATACTGGTTAATTCTTGAAGATCCTGCTCAAACCTAGAATTCTAGGATTTTAAGATTTTATGTCTGGCTTGGCTTTTTGGAAAGGAGAGTTCTTTTTCAGCCTCTAGGTTTTCTAGGGTGGTGTCATCTTACTATGTTGGCAAGGTAACTCGTGTCCCTTGAAGATTAAATAATACCCAGCATCACCTGCTGAATAGAAAAATCAGTCCAAGGTTTTTTCATTAGACCCTGCACTTCTCTCCTGACCTGCAGGCCCCTCTTCTTCATCACCCAGAGAGCATATTCTTGAGAGAAGCCAGGATGGTTTACTTACCCTTCTGCTGGGGCTCTCCATTTATGTTAGAGGTGCCTTCTTGCTTTGGGCAAGGAGAACGGGTATGTGTTGGAGGTAAGAGCTCAGGTGATAGCTCATAGTCGGTTTCATTGGTGGGGTTTGCAGGAAGGGTGGTGACTTCCTCTTCTCTGGTTTTTGTCTACAGGTGGCACTCTTACTGGCTACTGAAGTGAATATTCTTGACCAGGTGTGGTGGCTCATGCTTGTAATACCAGCACTTTGGGAGACTGAGGAGGAAGGGTTGCTTGAGCCCAGGAATTCAGGACCAGCCTGGGCACCATAGTGAGACCCTGTCTCTACAAAACTATAAAAACAAAATTGGCCGGGTGTGGTGGTGCATGCATGTGGTCTCATCTCCTCAGGAGGCTGAGGTAGGAGGATGGCTTGAGGCTGAGAGTTCAAGGCTTCAGTGAGGCAAGATCATGCCACTGCAGCCTGGGCAACAGAGCAAGAGACTCTGTCAATCAATTAGTAATTCAAATCAGTGAAATCAGTCAATCAAATGAAGGCTCTTCCCTCCCCCACCATCTCCCACTCCCCCTCCCCAGGGATTTCCTGCTCACCTCTCCTCCACTCTCTCACTTCCTTGGAGTAGTTTCCACTGGAGTGCTTTGTCATCTTCTTGGGGAACCTTTATTCTTATAACTTAGGTGATTCTTCCAAGAGAAAGATTTAAATCTTTGAGAATCATCATCCTCATCCACACCATGGAGGGTTGGTGTACAGTGGCTCCCAAGTCTGTACAGCTGGCCCAGATATGCCCCAGGGAAGGCCTCTGTCAGCATTGTGCTCCTGGGGTTAGGACTGTGTCTGATTTGAACAATGGAAATGTCAGAGTCCTTCTGTTAGTGGGCCATGGAGATGGCGCCCTGGAGAGGGTTTCTGTCTGGGGATCGACTCCACCACACATGTATTGGAAGGGTTTTTATTTAGGCCCACTCTAAGCCTCTCTGTCCAAACTCCAGCTTCCTTGCCCTCCACTCTATCTCCATAGTCTTCACAGCGGCCCTGAGATGTCAGGGGAGGAGTGGGGCAGCTTTGGGTGCAGGCCAGGAGTCCTTGGGTAGAACTCTGCCAGGGAAGCTTTAGGAAAGCTGGCCCTTCCAGTGGCTTTTCTACCCGTCTTTTTTATATTCCTCGCCTGAGGCTTAGTGTTTATCAGAGGCTTAGATGAATGAACTGCATCTGGGCTTCTTACCCCTGGAGGTGGAAGAGTGAGGCGTGGTGCCTCAGCCTCTGGGTCTCTCGTACTGTGTCTCTCTCTGCAAGGGCATGCAGGAGGGAGTCTGTCTGAGGCTCTCTAGCCCGGTGAGCAGGGAGAGAGTGTCTCCATGTGGGCATGTGGAAGCATTCTGTTGTTGCTTTAGTGGGGAAACCTCACATTCTTTTTTTTCTTCTGCCATGAGCACTAAGGAGAGATGGTGAGGATTTTTGAAAGACCACATAAATGGACCTGCCTAATATGAGGGAGCAGGGCAGGCAATGAGACCTCCTACATTTGACATTTAGCTTTCTGGGAAGTCGTTTTCCTAAAAATACTGAAAAGACCTTGAGTCTATAATTTAAGGAAGGTAATCTCCAGATTTGTCTGTTTGTAGTTGATTGTTCCCACTTATTTGTAGATGGAAAATGTGGTGTCCCAGGTGTGAGCTGAGGCTCTGAGTCTACCGTGGGACTTCAAGGACATTTTTACTCCCTATCATGGGACCTTGTTTTTTTTAAATGTAATTTTTTTTAATTCAGTGGTGACACATGCTTGAAAAAGTTAATACATATTTGTTGGAAACTTTAAAATCCCCCGAAGTGTTTAGAAGAAAAAGTGAAAGTCAGCCTCCCTCTCCTTGACCCCGGGGCCACTCCCAGGATCATTGTGGAGGAAGGTCAGTGGGAATCCTGGACTTGTTTCTAACACACATGCTCCTGCAGGCTCTGACCCAAGCTCTGACGCTCAGGCCTCTCTGCCTCCTGATGTGGTGTGGCTATGTGAGAAGGAAGCAGGAGAAGAGTAACAGGCGACTCCGTGCCAGTGTCTGGCTCCAGTCATCCTTGTTGAGGGAGGGTTTGAGAGTTGATGAATGATCTCCCCTGACTGTGCTTTTTCCTTTCCAGGCCTTGTGCTGTATGTGCTACACCAGATTTCCCTCTCTGTCTTTTTAAAAAGCCTGTACTTTTTACTTCACAGTTTGAATCACGAATTTATAACGGAGGGGTGGCAGGAGGGAAAACCTAGTGGTATGCTGGAGGTTCCGTGGGGGGACCAGCGCAACAGGGTGACAAGGGACATGGGCCACTCGGGCTTCCAGGGCCAGGGCGCATGCTGAGTAGTGAGGTACCCGCTTCATCTCCAAAGGCAAGTTAAACAGAACTTTTGAATGTTGGTTCTTGGAGGGGCTTTTATTCTTTGACCATCTACTTAGAGATGGAGTGGGAGACACCTGAGCCTGCTAAAACCTTGCTGTTCTTCAAACAACAAAAGCGGTTTCATCAGAGGATTTCTGCTGAGGTTTCTGGGATCTGTGTTGTCAGCCCACCTCCCTTGCTTTCAGGACGGGCCACAGTTTGATCTGGAAACTAAATGTGCCCTTTTCAGTGGATACGGTTCTCTTTTCCCTGCTGTTTTTCCTTTGTGGCAGGCCATAGTCACAGTGCGAGCATTCTCTCAGCTCCCCAGCAGCAACTTGCTCTGTTACAGCAGGGTACCCCCGCTCTGTGTGGCTGTGGAGCTGCTCCAGGACCCTCCTGCCAGCCTGTGGGCTCCTCAAAGCAGCGGCTGGGCCTGAGCCACCTTCTTGTCCTCCTGGGCTCTTCTGGTCAGAGAGGACCTTTGACGGTCACAGACAGCAGCTGCCCAGTCACCAAGAGCAGATGTTGGTTGAAATTCGCAGGAGTTGGAGCTCAGCCTGCCTTGCCTCTCACTCTGTGTGGGCTTCAGTGCCAAATTCATCCAGACTAAAAGGATTGGTAGTTGCTGAACATTCCAAGGCCTTTTGTGCCTTGGTCGGTTGCTCTTGTATCCTGGAATGTTCCATTTTTCTTTCTTTCCCAGGTTAACAGGAAAAGTTTCAGGATTGGCTTAAATGTACCCTCCTTCAAGAAGCTGTCTATGGCCTCTGATGCTGGCGAGGTGTTCCCTTGCATGGACCCCCATGACTCCTGGACTTTTGCATTACCAGGCTTGACCCTTTGTTAACATTGCGGTTTCTTTCCCATTTCCTTGAGTGCAGCTTTCTTAAAGGCAAGGTCTGTATTTTTGTCCTCTCACAATCTCCAGCATTTAGCCAAGAACTTGGTGGGGACTGAAGAATGAAAAGGTGTTGAACGAATGAAGGAATCTTGTCTCTAGCTGTACTTAACAGATAGGTACTGGCACTATGAACTGAAAAATGTACTTGCAAGAGACAGTTGTGTAGAAAGCCAAGAAGAAACCCAGAGGGAGTGCTTATTAGATGAGAACAGCTAGGACAGGACCTCAAGATGCCTTGACAAACTACTGATGTATTTATTCAACACTCTTCTCATAAAATGTATTCGTTTCTTAGTGGTCTAGTCATATTTATTTTCAGAGTACTCCTCTGACAAAATGTGGATCCATCTTACTTTAGAAAACTGAAATAGGCAGATGTTGAACAATGAGAACACGTGGACACAGGAATGGGAACATCACACACTGCAGTCAGTTGCGGGAGGCTAGGGGAGGGACAGTGGCGGGCGTAGGCGGGTGGGGAAAATACCAGATGTGCAACAATCCTACAAGATCTGCACATGTACCCCAGAAACTAACGTAAGATAAAAAAAAAAAAATATATATATATATATATATATATATATATATAAAGTGTACTTATGAACTTAATAAAAGTGATTGTCTTTAAAAAAAAAAAAGAAAAAAGAAATAAAACTGGAACAGGGCATGAAGAGATGGCTGTCCAAGTGGTCTTTGTGTCAGGGCCAGAACTAGGGATGAGCCAGCTTGTCCTGCCTCTGGAATCAGAGATTCTCAGAGCTCACGTCGCCCCATGTTCCTGCGTGCCTCTCGTGTACCCCAATGACAGTATCACAGCACAGGTACAGTCCGCTTGGGGGATTCCTGATCTCTTTGCCTGGTGTCCTTTTTTTGCTCCTGGGTTGGGGTTAGGGGAGAAAGTCGAACATAACAGCAAAGAGAAGAAAGAAACACCCAGAATACCATGGCCTAGAGAAAAAGAAGACTGCAGCATCTTGGTCTCTTTCCTTCTAAATAATACTAGAGTTTTGGGTCACACTTCATATGCTGTTTTGTAGACAGTCTTTTTCATTTAGTAAAACATTGTGGATATTTTTCATGTCCGTAAATACAGATCTCCCCATCATTTTTCAAGTTTGTATAGTATTTCATAATGGATATGCATAATTTATTTAACCGATTATCTATTATTATACACTTAATTTATTTCCTGTTTTAAAGTCAGCACTGTGCCAAATATACATCTAAATCTTTTCTTCTTTTGTTCATTATTTTCTTAAGGTTAAATTTTTAGAAATTTAGTGAAACCATACACACATTTAAAGTTAGTCAAATCATGTGCACATTTAAAATTGTGACATATATTATCAGATTAGTCTCTAGGAAAGATGAAACTCAATGACTGTATGGATGTGAGACTTGAGGGCATCTGGGCTGTGTGCTATAGAAGGCATATTGAACATACCTTGCTCCATCCCCAAGCCCAATTAAAAGGAGAGTAAAGACATGGGGAGATCAAGACAATGGCAGCAAAATTGTGATAGCTGGAAAAGAAGTGGATGGTTGGTGGGTAATTGAGAAATCCAGAGACAGCTGGAACTTGGGCCTGCAGTGAAGAATCACAGAAGCAGTTGGGCCACACACCAGGGTGCCCCCAAAGAGCTCCACAATTGAAGGGACCAGGCACCCCTGAAAGTGGGGTTTAGGTGGAGTAGAGAATGAAAAGATTAGGTTAAAGTCTGTGTAAGATACAGTGAGATCCCCTCTCTACTTGTGTAACATGGTAGTTTTATCCCCTTCCCTTCAGCAGACCAGTGGTTTATCCTCCAGGTTATCCTCCTGTGAGGATAAAATGGAAGGACTTTGGATGCTGGCACAGCAGGCATCACAGAAACAAGGAGCATCATACTCAAGACAGTCTGAGACCTTCCACCCTGCCCAAGAGTTCTTCCCCGCTAGACTCCAAGGACACCAGCTTTTAACCTACTCCCAACAGGAGATTAAAAGATTACTTCATGAGAGGTTAGACAGCCCAAGTGAAAAGCCCCATAAACATGGAAATTTGGAAGTTCTTCAGTATAGTATTTGGACCAGATCACCCTACCAATTGACAAATCACTCTCACAGAGACAGACCTTGCTATTAGTTTGTTATTGCATCATTCTTAACTATAAGGAGATGACTCCGTCAAGATATATGTGATAACTTCCTCTAATGTGACCAAAATAAAAACGAATATAAATGTGAAACCAAATCATTCAGCCTCCATAGCCCAAAATAAACACACAAAGAAAAAAGGAATATAGGGAACAAACAATGCAGAGGAGCAGAAGAAAACTTTTTTTTAAGTTAAAAAATATCTTCAGAAAAGAGAAAATATTGAATTCATAAAATAAGAGCAGGGAGCTGTCAAAAAAATCACACTTAGAAAAATCTCTTAGAAATTACAAATATGATATCAGAAATGGATAATTCAATAGAAGGGCTAGAAAGTGGAGTTGAGGAATTGTCCCAGAAATTAGAACAAAAAGACAAAGCAATAGAAAATATGAGAGAGACATTAGGAAAATTAGAGACTCAGCTCAAGAGGTCAAGCATCCAAACAGTAGCAATACCAGAAAGAAGAAACTGAAGAAATCATTAATGAAATTATTTCAGAACACTTCCCAGAACTGGGGAACAAGACCTTCCAGATTGAAGGGCCCATTAGTTCCTAACCCATTAGCTCTTCAAAATACGTCTATACCAGGATACATCTTCATGGAATTTTAGAACATAAAGGACCAGAACTGATCCTCGAAGTTTTTAGAGAGATGTGTTATTATCTCCTGCTGTATAACAAATTACTTCAAAACTTAGTGGCTTAGAACATGGAGTGGTAAACTTTTTCATAGTCTTGTGGGCCACATGGTCTCTATTGCAGCTACCCATCTTTGCCATTGTAGCATAAGAGCAGCCATCGTCGATAAGTAAGTGGCTATAAGTGTGTTCCAATAAAACTTTATTTACGAAAACCCATGGTCAGGTCAGGCCCTATGTTTCCTGGCTTTAAACAACAACACTATGTCTTACAGTTTCTGTGGACCTAGCTAGTTCACTTGCCCTTGGATCACTCAAACAGTTTCAGTTAAGTTGTTGGTTAGGGCAGTGATCATCCGAAGGCTTGCTGGGGGTTGGATCCATTTCTGCACTAATTCAGATTGTTGTCAGAATTCAATTCCTTGTGGGATGTGGGATTAAGGTTACCTGTTCCTTGGGTCTGGGTCTCTCCATAAGGCAACCTGTAACATAGCAGCTTGCCTCATCAGAGTGAAGAGAAGAGAGTGTGAACACAACAGAATTCAGTCTTTTGAAAGCAAATCTTGGAAGGGACATTCCATCACTTTTGCCATATTCTTTTGCCATATTCTGAATGAGGGGTGTAAGTCCAGCCCTTGGTATAAGGGTGTGAATACTAGGTAATGGGGATCTTTGGGGTCTGTCTTAGAGGGCTGCATAACTCAAGAAAAAAAGAAATCAGGTTATGGGAAGGAACTTCAAAATGTTTGTGGAAAAATGGAATTAAAAGATAAAAATATAAACTTTGTTTTTCACATGAGCTTTATCAAGTTCAAGATACTTTTATACACAGTGATACCCACCATTTCATCTATTCCCGAAGAACTGAGGGTCCTGGGAAATTAACCCTGTCAATGTAGCCTTTTTGGCATTATTAACTGAAGAAAAGTAGGTGCCCTTTAAAGATTTTTTAATATTAAGAAAAAAAAGAAGTCAGAAGGAGCCCAATCACAACTGTAAAGTGGATACCTAAAGATTTTCTGTCAAAACTCTCCCCAAATTGCCCTCATTTGATGAGAGGAATGAGCAGGAGCGTTGTCTTGGTGGAGAGGGACTTTCTGGTGAAGATTTCCTGGGCATTTTTTTTTTTTAAGATTTGGCTAATTTTCTCAAGACACTATCATAATAAGCAGACGTTATTGTCTACAAGCAAAATGCATTGAGCATCCCCAAAACTGTTGTCATGACCTTTGAGTGGTCTGCTTTTTTGTTGTTGTTTTTTTTTTTTTGAGACAGAGTCTTAACTCTGTCACCCAGGCTAGAGTGCAGTGGCCTGACCTCAGCTCACTGCAACCTCCACCTCCTGGGTTCAAGTGATTCTCCTGCCTCAGCCTCCCAAGTAGCTGGGATTACAGGCATGCACTACCACACCTGGCTAATTTTTTGTATGTTTAGCAGAGACAGGGTTTGCTGTGTTGGCCAGGCTGGTGTGGAACTCCTGGCCTCAAGTGATCTGCCCACCTTGGCCTCCCAAAGTGCTAGGAGGTGTGAGCCACCATGCCTGGCCTGAGCAGTCTGCTTCTGCTGTGATGCGCCCCCTTCTTCCTCTTGGTAGCCATTGCTTAGGTTGTGCTTGTCTTCAGGATTGTACTGGTAGAGCCACGTTCTATTTCCTGTTACAGTTTTTCATAGACATGCTCAGGATCTTGATTCCACTTGTTTAAAATTTCTACTGTGGAAATTTTAAATTTTACTGTGTAAAGCTCTGCCCTTGTCTGCAGCTGATCTGGGTGCAACAGTTTTGGCACCCATTGAGTGGAACGTTTGCTTAACTTCAGTTTTCACTCAGTATTGTGTAAGCTGAACCAAGAGAGTTGTCTGTAGTGTCAGCTCATGTTCTACTGTCAAACATTTGTCATCTTTAATTAGGGCACAAAGAAGATGAATTTTTTCCTTGCAGATTGATGTGGATGGTGTGCCACAGAGGGCTTTATTCTCATTCCTTCTAAAATGAGATATCTATATGTAAACTGCTGATTTCTTTGGGGCATTACCCCCATAAATTTTGAAAAGCATTAATGGTTTTATTATTTTTCCACCTAAGTTTCACCATAAATTTGATGTTTGTTCTTGCTTCAATTTTAGCAGAATTCATATTGCTCTGGTAGGAACCGTTTTCAAACTGATATCCTATCCTTCTTAGTGCTTACACTAAATCTTGTTGAGACGTGTTATATTGGTGTCAAAAATTGAAATCCATGCATAGTTTTAAAATATGCATTTTCCATGAACTTTATGAAGACCCCTCATATACAAAAAGTTAAGAATCAGAGTGTCTTCTTATAACAGCAACACTGGAAGCTACAAGACAACGGAGCAATGTCTTTAAAATCCCCCGAAGAACAAAATTTAATTTCAGAGAAAACAAAGTTATACAAGAAAGGAAATACAACTAAAGTACATTACATGGCTCAGCTGTGAATAATATTTCCAGTTATACTGTAAACATTAAATATTGAACCATACACATGTTTTGGTTAAACTTGGGGAAGTAATAGGGGACAGGAGACTTGTATGGAGGAGGTATGTGTGCAAGAGTGAAATCCCTACCTGCCATAGTGGGACGTTAATATATGGCAGAATTAGAAACATGGAGGCAAATACTTAAAGAAACAGCTAGAATAATCTAGGTTGTCTCCCAGGAAATGGGGAGAGGTAAGCCAAGCACTACAGTTTGTGGTGACCGACTATGTGCTATTTGATGTTCATAGAAATAAACTTTAAAAAGTAATGAGACAAAAATGTAGTGTGACACCTTGGATTGGATACTAGAACTTAAACAAACAGTAGAACAACTGGTGAAAGTCAAATTGTTTCAAGTTTAATACATTCGTAAAGTGGATTTCTTAGTTGTGACAAAGGCACTACAGTAATAGAAGATGTTAACATTAGGGGAAACTGGGTGGGGAGCATGTAGGGACTCTGTATTATCTTTACAACTATTTTGTAAATGTAAAACTATTCCAAAACGGAAAGTTTATTAGAGAAGGCTCAGGGTGGATGCTCTCACACTACCGAGTGGATGGTGGGTATTTCCCGAGCTGTGGGACACAAGAGAAAGAACAGGTTGGGGTGGGATGGGGCAGGAAGAGAGGCTGGGCTCGGTTGAAGAGAAAGACCTGTGCCTGTAGACACATGAGGTTGCCTTGTAGGCAGGACTCCCAAGTTAGAGACAGAGCAATGCGCTAGCCCATGGACAATTGGTTGGAAGCAGATGGGACATGTCTGTGAAATGAGAGAGAAGAGGACTTAGGAGAGAGCTCTAATGAATACCAAAAACAATGGGGAAAAGCGCAATTTCTACTGCTTGATTTTTGTTCCTAATTGCAGTTCTTTGTACTGATTGACTCATTTTTTATGAGACTGGTTGTTGAACCTCTAAGTCATTTAATTCTAATCAAGAGCTAACAAACTCAAATGCCTCTGGAAGCTATGCAGAATTAACTGAGTGAAACTGGCCTTGTAAGTAAGTAATAGGGAATAGTGTGGACTGTGGCAAGTGTGGATGCTCTGCCCAAGGGGTTGCTCCAGCTTCAGCTGATCACTGCCTATAGGAATGTGGCTCTACTGTTGACACAGTTTCTTATTTTTCTAAGTGAGAAGTCCAGGGTTTTATACAAAACATCTCAAGTTTTAAGTGTTGGTAGTTAATTAATTATTTTTAATGTTTGCTAACCAAAAAGAAAATGTTGACAAAAAGTGGCTTGCAGACCACTTGTTTATTATTTCCATTCTAATTCTTTCCTGTGAGTGTGGCCACTTTTCCATTTTTGCCCCTGCCCCAAACTGTTTTCTATACATTGAATCTAC
Organism: Cheracebus regulus; assembly: GCA_963574635.1. Lineage (NCBI taxonomy): Eukaryota > Metazoa > Chordata > Mammalia > Primates > Pitheciidae > Cheracebus > Cheracebus regulus. Next base: position 28,785 of record CAUYQU010076457.1, read on the forward strand.
ACTACTCCAGTGGGCCAGCAGCGAGGTGTTTAAGGAGGCTGTTGACAAACTTGGACCAACGACATATTCCTACACAGCTCTACTTATTAAATCCACATGCCCCAGAAGGCACAGGCTTAGTAATGTGAATGGAATGGAATCTTCCAGACATTTAGCTCCTTGCTCAAAGGGACTTTATCTCATAGTTGTCCCTTGTATTTGATGCCCAGGTCATGGGGGACAGGGCCCAGTGTCCTGCCAAGTAATACAGTGTGCCCCTAAGACCTGTCGACCCTATTATTCTGGCCTAGAAGATTAATCTGGGAGAATTTGTTTTCATGTAGCCATGCAGCAACATGGTAAGTTTTCCTTGCAGGTATTTGCAGATGAATTTCCATCTCCACCATGTTGCTTGTGGTACGTAAGGGCAAGAGTGTAACTTTTACTGTAGTTACTAGAAGAGGAAAAACTCAGGTCCTCTCATGAAGTTTATCTGTAGTTTTCCTGTCTTGTCTCTTTGCAGGTTTGTTTTTTTTTTTAAGTGAAAAATCATGGTGGCTCTTTTCCAAGTTGTTCAAGCAAATTATCAATCTTCCATGAAGTCTTAGAAATACAAAGTTATCCTGGAATGCATTTGGCCACTTTCCTGAGGGCCTCAGCATGAAAATTTGAAGACATAGATTTGGTTTTCCTCCCTCCACTTCTCTGTGTAGCCTGATCAAAGTCTTTAGTCCATGTGTGACTTTTAATTTGGAGAAAAAAAAGCATTACAAGTATTTTTCACATGATGTTATCAATTTCATGTTAAAAATTTGGCAAAAGCATCTTTTTCTGGCTTCTAGTATAACCAAACATGTTTTCTGGTTTATGCCTTTTGAATTGCATCTCCGTTCTTTTATTTATTTATTAATTTTTGAGATGGAGTTTCACTCTTGTTGCCCAGGCTGGAGTGCAGTGGTGTGATCTTGGCTTACTACAACCTCTGCCTCCTGGGTGCAAGCAATTCTTCTGCCTCATCCTCCTGAGTAGCTGGGATTACAGTCACCCACCACCATGGCTGGCTAATTTTTCTGTTTGTTTGTTTTTGTTTTTGTATTTAGTAGAGGCTGGGTTTTGCCACATTAGCCAGGCTGGTTTTGAACTCTTGACCTCACATAATCTGCCTGCCTCAGCCTCCCAAAGTGCTGGGATTACAGGCATGAGCCACCACACCTGGCCTCATCTCCATTCCTTTTTTCTTTCTTTCTTTTTAGAAAAAGAGAGAAAAGGAGAAAGAAACAGCAAAAGAACGAGGACAAGAAGGAGGGAGAGAGAATGAGATTCTTGTTTTATTGCCCAGGCTAGAATGCAGTCTAAAAATGTATATTAAAAAGCCTCTTTTATTTATTTATTTTTTTTTTTTGCATTACACATTAAATCCAGAATAAGCAAAGGACTCCTAAGTCAGAAAGTCAGATGACCAAGACTAACCATCTGAATAGGCACTTCACAAAGGAAGAAATTCAAATGGCTGATAAACAGATGAAAAGGAGCTCAACCTCATTAGGAATCGGAGCAGGGCACTTTAAAACCACAAGAGCATCAGGAATAATAGTTAAGGGATGTTGGGCTTAACACCTAGGTGATGGGATGATCTGTGCAGCAAACCACCATGGCACATGTTTGTTTATGTAACAAACCTGTACATCCTGCACGTGTACCCCAGAACTTAAGTTTGAAAAAAATCTTTAAGTACCATGTGCTACATCACACAAAGTTTAATGTATTATACAAATTTAATGTATGCTTTTATTGTACATAGTTCTAAGTATTATTTCTATTATCCTTTCTTTGATATTGTGCTTTTTAATTTCAAATGTGTGGGCTCTAATTTTTTATTTCTAGTCCATCTGAGGTCAGAACAAAATGTTGAAATAGTGTAGACACAAGTTTTAATCTTGGAGAAGAAAGTATACTTGTCAGGTGCAGAATTTTTATAAGCTTCACTAGTTCAAAATTGTTAGGCTATATTCAAATATTATCCAGCTTTAATAATTTTTGTTGGCTTATTTGTAACTTAATGTGCTGTGTCGAAATCTCCCATTATGATGATGACTTTGTCAATTTTTCCTTACAATCTTAACAATCTGGCATATGTATTAACATTTATATATTTTTATTTCTCTAGACTATTTTCTTAGACATGTAGAGTTTATGATGATTGTCTTCCTGATAATTTAAAATTTTTGTATTATGTAGGGACCATCTGATATGGTTTGGCTGTGTCCCCACTCAAATCTCTACTTGAATTGTATCTCCCAGAATTCCCACATGTTGTGGAAAGGACCCAGGGGGAGGTAATCGAATTGTGGCAGCCAGTCTTTCTTGTGCTATTACTGTGATAGTAAGTCTCACAAGATCTGATGGGCTTATCAGGGGTTTCTGCTTTTACTTCTTTTTCATTTTCTCTTGCTATCACCATATAAGAAGTGCCTTTCACCTCCTGCCATGATTCTGAGGCTTCTCCAGCCATGCGGAATTCTAAGTCCAATTAAACCTCTTTTTCTTCCCAGTCTCGGGTATGTCTTGATCAGCAGCATGAAAATGGACTAATACGCCCTCCTTGTCCTGAATTATTTTATTTCATTTAAATTCTATTTTGTATTTGTCTGAACATAACAGTGCTCTTGTAGTTATCTTTTGGCTACTGTTGCAGCGTATATATTTTTCCATTCTTTCACCATCACCTTTTCAATGTTTTACTTATAAATAAAATAGATTTTAAAAAATTTTTGCCCAACCTGACAAAGTTCATCTTATAACTGGTGGATTTGGTCTACTTTTATGACTTTTGGTATACTTTGGCTGGTTTTAACAATCTTAATTATCAAATCTATATTTGTGTCATTTTTAATACTTTTTTTCTTTTTATAATTGGTAAGCCTTTGTTCATTCTTAATCCATTTTTGCTATTTTACTGGCTTAGAATTTTATACCCTCATATATATATATATATATATAGAGAGAGAGAGAGAGAGAGAGAGAGAGAGAGAGATTCTGTCTTTATTAAACTCCATAAATTAGACATTATTTAAATATGTATTTAAATTTATACACTTTTTTTTCTTAATTTCTTATATCTTAGACCAAAGACAATTCAGATCATTTTCCTTTTACCTGAACCAAAATTTCTTTAGTGAATATCTCTTGAAGGCAAATGACTTCTGTTTTGGTATACCTGAAAATGTCTTACAACACAATTTTCTAGGTTGGTAATTATTTTCTATCAACAAATTGGAAATATTCCATTGTCTACTGTCCTCTATTGCTGCTTCTAACATCTGTCTATCAAATTGTCCTTTTGTAAGACATGTCTATTTCTAGTTGCTGTAACAGTAATGGAAATGGACAAAGCCCAAGCCCCTGACTTCATACAAGGTACTGTCTAAACCTACTAGAAACATAGATGATAAGCAAACATATATATGTATACATATGAGAAGAGGGCCACCATCCCCCCGATTCCAGAATGCTAGATCCACTGACAGCTTGCACAGTGCACCTAAAAAGCTGCAGACACTCAACACCAGCCCATGAAAGCAGGCAGCATGAAACATAAGAATATTAAGTGCTCAGAAAAGACAATAAAACTGTGTGAGAAGGCAAAGAAAGTGACAGTGAATTCTATTTTGTATGCAATGGTTAGAAAAACTTTCACCAGCAAGGATCTTGTTGCACAGTGCCCTTATGGCAGTCCCCAGCTACCTCTGTGGCTGGCTATCTAAAGGCAAAGTGTCCCAAGAGCGCTGCTGCTTCTATTAGTTTTCCAGGACTGCCATAACAAACTATCACAGATTGGGTAGCTTAAACCGTGGACATTTATTTTCTCACAATTCTGGAGGCTGGAAGCCCAAGATGAAGGTGCCAGCAGGATCATTTCTCCTGTGGCATCTATATTTGGTTTCCAAATGGTTGACTATCCCTATGTCAGTCTGTCAGAAACACAGGAAGAAAGTCAATGTGGCTGGAGTGAAGTATACAAAAATGAAATGTTCTGGAGAAAATGTCAGAGAGGCAGCATTGAATGCATTGAGCTTTCCAGGGCATTTTAAAGTCTTTGGAGAGTTTTAAGAAGGAGTGTTATGGACTGAATTGTGTGCTCTCCTGCTGACTTCATATGTTAAGGGCTAAATACGACTGCATTTGGTGATAGGGGCTTAGTAAAGGTTAAGTTAGGTCATAAGAATGGAAATGTAATCCAATATGACTTGTGTCCTTAGAAGAAGAGAAAGAGACACATGAGATTTGCACACATAGGAAAAAAAAAGGCCACATGTGGTTGTTGGGAAAGTCAATCACATGTGCAAACCAAAGACAAGCCACAGGAGAAACCAACCATGCTGCACCTTGCTCTTAGGCTTACAGTCTCCAGAATGATGTGAAAATAAATGTCTATCATTTTTAAGCCAACTAGTCTGTGATACGTTGTCATGGTAGCCCTAGCAAACTACTACAAGCAATGACGGCTTCCTTTTTGTTGCAGCTAATTCTTTTCTCATAGCCTCTCCTAGCAGTTTAGAATACCTTACTATAATTTTGCCAGAATATTCATCTCTTACATCCAAGGATCTTGGGTTTCTTGGAATGGTCCCCACATGAACTGATCTTTTGCTGTCTTCATTTTATCTGGCATTTTAAATTTTGCACAAAATTCCTTTGTGTTCCTAACATGAGGAGGCAACTTCTCTAGTTCCCAATATTATTATATGCTATTATATTTTCTATCTGTTTTTATATTTGAAAAATCTATTTCACTGGGCATATACAAAGATATTATATAGATATGCTTACTTCAACTCTGTAGGAAGTCTGATGAACAGCCTTCTTTAAGTGAATATCGGCTATAGTAACAGATTTGTTAAAGGTTTCTTGATGTAATAAGGTTGTGTGTTTAATAGTCTTTCTAGTTTATGAAAGTCTCCTAACCTACCTGGTAATGAAGCAGCAGACAAACAACATCTGGGCAGATATTTGTCTTGTTAAGTTAAATATGCACCTGGCCCCTTAATTATCAACTGTAATTGACAACTTCATCATCGCAGAGTACTTTTCTGTCCCTGCCACAGTGGTGCAAGCAATTAGGTAATAATTAATGATTCTATAAGTGCACTATTTCCTGTGAATTCAATTTTTACTGTACCTATATTTAAAGAGCAACAACTCTGGTTTACCCATATTGACAAATGTTTAAATGAATGAAAAGTGCCATGCTTATGAGTATCTCAAGGAATCATCTATAATCACTTCTGACCTTTTATTAACTCCTCATAGTGCTTGCTTTATTTACATTCAACCTTATCAAATAACCATTAAGCATTAGAGCAATTTATAGGAACCAAATGTATATACTTCTATAAAAATGCTCATTACCATGTTATACATTAAAATACGTAAATTACCAATATTGGGGAAAGAGTACATAAATTGCTATACCTGAACTAAACATCAGGCAAAAGTTTTAAATTACAATTTTGAAAGCAATATAATAACATGAAAAATGTTATATCAAAAGACATAAAATTCTTTAAATATTTTAATGAACAAATGAAAAAATAGGTAGATTACCCATACCCCCAAATGAAAATTAGATCACTGGAGGGCCGTAAAATATGTTTAAGTAAATATTTTATTTACATTTTGAATAGGTAAAACATGCCCATAATAAAACATCTGAAAAGTATAAAACAAGATGCATTAAAAAGTTAATGTCCATGATAGACTGACTGTCCCCAGTAACCCCATTTCCTAAGCAGCTTTTCTAAAAACTGGTAGCTTTTGTTAATTTTGCTTTTTTTCCAGAGACAGACTATGTACTTATAAAAATACGTATACAAAATCTTTTTTCACACAAACGGTAGCAGTAATACCACACATTCTACACCTTGCTTTTTTTCACTCAATAATACTTGGAATAAATACTTCCATGTCATTACATAGAAAGCTACTTAATTTTTAATTGCTATGTTTTATTAAATGAATTTATAATTTCTTTAACCATCTTGTATTCATGTATACTTAGGTTTATTCTAGTCACTTGCTATTTGAATTAATAGATCACACAGTAGCTAGACAGATCCATTTAAAATAAAAATGAGGTCAGACTTCTGATTTAAAGATAGCATTATAATATTAGAATTTCTCCATTCATCTTCCTGGAAGTCTTTGTAAGTAAGGAAAAAAGAAGAATTAGAAATACAAACATAGGACTCATAAATACTTTCTTTGTAGCAGTGAGTAAAAAGAAAAATTCCACAGATGTTTATCCAGTTTATAGAAAATAAAAGTTAAATGAACTTATACACCAAACCCTGGGTCATAAAATTTTACCTAGTTTGAAACAGAGCCCTGATTGTTCTACACAAGCCTCTTATAAGCAGTTTGTGTCAGAAAGTTGTATATACTTCAAAGATTAGTGATCAGAGATTTATGCTTCTGGTAACAACAGAATAGCTGGTTTCAGACCAAATCTCCCACTAAAAACAACTAGAAATGTTTAGGAATCTGTTTTTAAAATAGGTATTTAAAAATACTAGAGAACTAAAAAGGTAGAACTTAAACTAAGATTCTTGAGAGAAGGAATGTATAAAGAGGTGAGCTTGGCAATGATTTCATGTGGCAAATAATTGCTTTTTCAATTTCACTTTAAGTTCCAGGATGCCATATGCAGAATGTGCAGGTTTGTTAAGTAAGCCTGTGCCATGGTGGTTTGCTGCACCTACCAACCGGTCACCTAGACATTAAGCCCCACATGCATTGGCTATTTGTCCTGATGCGTTCCTTCCCCTTGCTTGCCACCAACAGGCTTCAGGGTGTGATGTTCCCCTCCCTGTGTCCATGTGTCTCATTGCTTAGCTCCTCCTCAGGAGTGAAAACATGTGGTTGGTTTTCTGTTCCTGTGTGTGTTTGCTGAGGTTAATGGCTTCCAGTTTCATCCATGTCCCTACAAAGGACATGATCTCATTCCTTTTTATGGCTGCATAGTATTCCATAGTGTATGTGTACCACATTTTTTAAAATCCAGTCTATCATTGATGGGCATATGGATTGGCTCCATATCTTTGCTATCGTGAATAGTGCTGCAATAGACATACATGTACATGTACCTTTATAACAGTGATTTATATTCCTTTGGGTATATATCCAGTAATGGGATTGCTGGATCAAATGGTATTTCTGGTTTTAGATTTTTGAGGAATCATACCGTCCTCCACAATGGCTGAACTAATTTACACTCCCAGCAACAGTGCAAAAGCATTCCTATTTCTCCACAGCCTTGCCAGCATCTTTTGTTTGTTGACTTTTTAATTTGAATCAGCATTCTGACTGGTATGAGATATGTCATTGTGGTTTTGATTTGCATTTCTCGATAACGATCAGTGATAAGCTTTTTTGCCTATGTTGGCTGCATAATGTCATCTTTTGATAAGTGTCTGTTCATGTCCTTTGCCCACTTTTTGATGGGTTTTTTCTTGTCAATTTGTTTAAGTTCCTTGTAAACTCTGGATATTAGAACTTTGTCAGACGGGTAGATTGCAAAATTTTTCTCCCATTCTGTGGGTTCTCCCAACACTCTGATGATAGTTTTTTATGTGCAGAAGCTCTTTAGTTTAATTAGATCTCATTTGTCAATTTTGGCTTTTGTTGCAATTGCTTTTGGTGACTTCATAATAAAATATTTGTCTATGCCTATGTCATGAATGGCATTGCCTAGATTTTCTTCTAGGAATTTTGTGGTTTTGGGTTTTACTTTGAAGTCTTTAATTCATCCTGAGTTAATTTTTGTAAAAGATGTAAGGAAAAGGGTTCCGTTTGTTTTCTGTATATGGTTAGCAGTTTTTCCAGCACCGTTTATTAAATAAGGAATCCTTTTCCCATTGTTTGTTTTTGTCAGGTTTGTCCAAGATTAGATAATTGTTAGATATGTGGTCTTATTTCTGAGGTCTCTATTCTATTCCATTGGTCTATATGTCTTTTGGTGCCAGTGCCATGCTGTTTTGGTTACTGTAGCCTTGTAGTATAGTTTGAAGTCAGGTAGCATGATGCCTCCAGCTTTGTTCTTTCTACTTAAGATTGACTTGGCTATATGGGCTTTTTTGTTCCATATGAATTTTAAAGTAGTTTCTCCTAACTCTGAAGAATGTCAATGGTAGTTTGGGAATACCATTACATCTATGAATTATTTTGGGAAGTATGGCCATTTTCACAATATTGATTCTTCCTGTTCATGAGCATGGAATGTTTTTCCATTGATTGTGTCCTCTTAGTTTTTTGAGCAGTGACTTACAGTTTTCCTTGAAGAAGTCCTTTACATCCCTTGTTAGCTGTGTTCCTAGGTATTTTATTCTCTTTGTAGGCATTGTGAATGGGAGTTTGTACATGATTTGGCTCTCTACTTGTCTATTGTTGGTGTATAGGAATGCTTGTGATTTTCGAACATTGATTTTGTATCCTGAGACTGCTGAAGTTGCTTATCAGCTTAAGGAGCTTTTGGGCTGAGACAATGGGATTTTCTAAATATACAATTATGTTGTCTGCAAACGGAATTTGACTTCCTCTTTTCCTATTTGAATACCCTTTATTTCTTTCTCTTGCTTGATTGCCCTGGCCAGAACTTCCAATACGATGTTGAATAGGACTGGTGAGAGAAGGTATCCTTGTCTTCTGCCAGTTTTCAAAGGAAATGCTTCCAGCTTTTGACCATTCAGTATGATATTGGCTCTGGGTTTGTCATAAATAGCTCTTATTATTTTGAGATATATTCCATCAATACCTAGTTTGAGAGTTTTTAACATGAAGGGATGTTGAATTTTATCAAAGGCCTTTTCTACATCTATTGAGATAATCATGTGGTTATTGTCATTGGTTCTGTTTATGTGATGGATTATGTTTATTGATTTGCATATGTTGAACCAGCCTTGCATCCCAGGGATGAAGCTGATTTGATAATGGTTCATAAGCTTTTTGATATGCTGCTGGATTCAGTTTGCCAGTATTTTATTGAGAATTTTCACATCGATGTTCATCAGGGATATCAGCCTGAGGTGTTCTTTGTTGTTGTTGTTGTGTCTCTGCCAGGTTTTGGTATCAGGATGATGCTGGCCTCATAAATGAGTTAGGGAGGAGTCCCTCCTTTTCAATTGTTTGGAATAGTTTCAGAAGGAATGGCACCAGCTTCTCTTTCTCTTACTTGGGCAAGGGTTGGTCTTTGTGTTCTATTCAGGTCTTCATCTGACTGGGTGAGACTCACTCACATTGTAGAAAATCTGCTTTCCTCAAGGTCCACCAATTTAAATGTTATTCTCAGAGGGCAGAGCAAGACAGAATAGAAGCTTTCACCAGTGATTCCCACCATCCCACAGAACACTAACGACAAAAAATACCCCCAAAAAAGCACCTCATAAGAACCAAAAGTCAGGTAAGCAATCACAGCACCTGGTTTTAACTTCATATCACCGCAAGAGGCACTGTGGAGGGTAGGAAAGACAGTTTTGACTTCCCATTGCCACCCTTCCCACATTCCCCATCGGTGGCTGTGTGGTACGGAGCATCTATGCAGTAGGGGAAGGGAGAGCACAGTGATTGTGGAACCCTGCATTGAACTTAGTGCTGCCTTGCCACGGCAGAAAGCAAAACTGGGCTAAACTCAGCTGATGCCCGCCCATGGAGGGAGTCTGCAGACCAGCCTTTCCCAGAGGGGAATCGCCACTCCTAGTGGTCAGAACCTGAGTTTTGGCAAACCTCACCACTGTGAACTAAAGTGCTCTGGGGAGCCAAATAAACTTGAAAGGCAATTTAGGCCACAAGGACTGCAATTCCTAAGCAAATCTTAGTGCTGTGCTGAGCTCAGAGCTAGTGAATATGAGGGCACATGATCTATGGAGGTGCCGGTGCTTATACCACCCCTCCCCAACCCCAGGCAGCACAACTCGCAGCAGCAAAAGTGACTCCTCCACTCTGCTTGAGAGGAGATGGAAGAGTGAAGGGAACTTCATCTTGCATCTTGGATACCAGCTCAGCGACAGAACGATGGGGCATCAGGCAGTCATGAGGCCCCCATGAGTAAAGAGGGGGCCATTGGGCACTGAAGAACCAGCAGCAATACCCAAGTATTATGTCAAGGGCCTCATGTGAGACTCTGAGATGTGCTGGCTTCAGGTGAAACCCAGCACATTTCCAGCTGCAGTGTGATGGTGAGAGACTCCTTCTGCTTAAGCAGAGGGAAAAGTAAAAAGGACTTAGCTTTGTAGCTGTGGTAACAGCTTGGACACAGGTAGAGAGCACTAAGCAGGCTCTTGTGGGCCCTGATTCCAGGCCTTGGCTCTGGCATGGCATTTCTGGACCTGCCCTGGGCTGGAGGAAAGCCCATTGCCCAGGGTGAGTCCCAGGCCTGACAGCCTTCACCACAAGCTGACTGAAGAGCACTTGGGCCCTATGTGAACATCAGCAGTAACCTGACAGTACACCACTGCCATTGGTCTGTGGTGGTGGTGTCCATGGGGAGAGGTTCTTATGCCTGTGGAAAGAGAAAGAGTGGGAAGGATTTTGTCTCGTGGTTTGAGTGCCAGCTTAGCCACAACAGAACAGAGCACCAGGTAGATTTCTTAGTTTTTGACTTCTGGCTCCCAGATTTCTAAGGTGTTTGACTACTGGCTTCCTGGTTCCCAGGTGGTATCTCTGGACCCACCCAGAAACTGAAGAGAAGGAAACAAGCCTGGCTGGCTTTGCCACCTGCTGAATGTAGAGCCGTGGGACCTTGAGTGAACATAAGTCATAGTCAGTGGTTACAGAGGGCCTTGGGTGAGTTGCAGTGCTGTGATTGCTTCAGGTCTGACCCAGTGCAGTCCCGGTGGTGGTGGCTGGGACTTGTCCAAAGGGGTGCTTGCATCAGCCCACTCCTAACCCAGCTCTCTCAGAAAGACAGACTCTTAGTTTGAAAGAAAGGGAAGAGGAAGAGAACAAGAATCTCTGCCTGGTAATCTAGATAATTCTTCCCGATTTTATCCAAGGCCACCAAGGTTTCTATGAATACCTCTAAGAGACAGCAAGAATCACAACATTACTGTGTTAGGGATGCCCCCTAGTGCACATACAACTTAGCTACAGCTCCCAACTCCCTTCAAATACTGGGAAAACCTTCCCAAGAAGTATGGGTACAAACATGCCCAGACTGTGAAGACTACCTAACTTTTCAATGCCAAGACACCAACAAACATCCACAAGCATCAAGACCATGACTTCACCGAATGAACTAAATAAGAGACCAGTGCAAGTCCTAGAGAAACCGATAGATGCAACCTGTCAGACCAAGAATTCAAAATGGCTGTTGTGAGAAAGCTCAGTGAAATTCAAGATAGCACAGAAAGGGAACTCAGAATTCTATCAGATTTAATAAAGATTAAAATAATTAGAATTGAGCAGAAATTCGGGAGTTGAAAAATGCAGCTGATATACTGAAGAATGCATCAGTCTCTTAAGTACAGAATTCATCAAGAAACAATCTGATCTTAAAGACAGGCCATTTGAAAATACACGCTCAGAGGAGACAAAAGAAAAAAGAAAAAGAATGAAGCATGCCTACAAGATCTAGAAAATAGCCTCAAAAGGGGAAATCCAAGAGTTATTGGCCTTAAAAGGTTGAGAAAGAGATAGGGGGGTGGAATGTTTATTCAAAGGAATAATAACAGAAAACTTCCCAATCCTAGGAAAAGATCAGTGTTCAAGTACGAGAACTTTATAGAACACCAAGCAGATTTAACTCAAAGAAAACTACCTCAAAGCATTTAATAATCAAACTCCCAAAGATCAAGGATAAAGGTTCCTAAAAGCATCAAAAGAAAAGAAACAAATAGCATACAATGGGGCTCCAATACATCTGGTAGCAGACTTTTCAGTGAAATCTTTCAGGCCAGGAGAGCATTGCATGCCATATTAAAAGTGCTGGAAGAAAAACTTTCATCCTATAATAGTATATCCAGTGAAAATACCCTTCAAACATGGAGAAATAGACTTTCCCAGATTTAAAAAAAAAAAAAAAACTGAAGGATTTTTATCAACACCAGACATGTCCTAAAAAAAATGCTAAAGGGAGAAAGAGGGAGGGGAAGGAAGAAGGGGGAGGAGAAGAGAGGAGAGGCATTAATGAGCAATAAACATTCAAAGGTACAAAACTTCCTGGTAATAGTAAAGACACAGAAAAACAATGAATAATATAACACTGTAATTGGTGTATGTAAACTACTCGTATATAGAAAGACTAAAAGATGAACCAATCAAATAACTGCAACAACTTTTAAAGATATAGACAGTGCAATAAGATATAAAAACAAAAAGTAGGGGAGTTTTATGGAGTTTTTATTTTCTTTTTGCTCATTTGTTTCTGCAATCATTGTTGTCATCAGTTTAAATTAATGGATTATAATATAGTATTTGCAAGCCTCATAACCTCAAACAATAAAAAATTAAAAGCAAAAAATTATACTACCAGAAATAATCGCCTTCACTGAAAGTAAGATGGAAAGGAAGAAAAGAAGACCACAAAACAACCAGAAAACAAACAAAATGGCAGCAGTAAGTTTTTACTTATCAATACTGTTGAAGTAAATAGACTAAACTCTCCTATCAAAAGACACAGTGGCTTATTGGGTCTTGTTTTTTGGCTTTTTTTCCAATTACCTGCTGCCTATAAGATATACCCTTCACCTATAAGGACAAATATAGACTGAAAATAAATATGTGGAAATAAATATTCCAACCAATGGAAAACAAAAACGAGCAGGAGTAGCTATACTTATATCAGACAAAATAGATTTTTTTAAAAAACTGAGAATAGACAAAGAATGTCATTATATAATGATGAAGAGGTCAACTGAGCAAAAGGATGAAATAATTGTAAATATATATGCACCCAATGCTGGGGCACACAGATATATAGAGCAAATACTATTAGAGCTAAAGACAGGTACAGGGAGTGTCTGGCAAAATGGCCAAACAAACAGCTCCGGTCTGCAGCTCCCAGCAAGATCAACGCAGAGGCAGGTGGCTTCTGCATTTCCAACTGAAGTACCTGGCTCATCTCATTGGGATGGTTAGACCGTGGGTCCAGCCCACAGAGGGTGAGCAGAAGCAGGGTGGGATGTCACGTCACCCGGGAAGCACAAGGGGTCAAGGAACTCCTTCTCCTAGCCAAGGGAAGCTGTGAGGGACTGTGCCATGAGGAATGGTGCACTCTGGCTCAGATACTACACTTTTTCCATGGCCTTTTTAACCCGCAGACCAGGAGATTTCCTCCGGTGCCTACACCACCAGGGCCCGGGGATTCAAGAACAAAACCTGGTGGCCATTTGGGCAGACACCGAGATAGCTGCAGGAGATTTTTTATTTTTATAACCCAGTGGCACCTGGAATGCCAGTCAGACAGAACCGTCACTCCCCTGGAAAAGGTGCTGCAGCCAGGGAGACGAGTTCTAGCTCAGATCCCACCCCCATGGAGCCCAGCAAGCTAAGATCCACTGGCTTGAAATTCTTGCTGCTAGCACAGCAGTCTGAATACAACCTGGGACACTTGAGCTTGATGGGGGATGGGTGGCGTCAGCCACTATTGAGGCTCAAGTAGGCTGTTTTCCCCTCACAGTGTAAACAGAGCCACAGGGAAGTTCAAACTGGGCAGAGCCCACCACAGTTCAGCAAAGCCAGACTACCTCTCTAGATTCCTCCTCTCTGGGCAGGGCATCTCTGAAAGAAAGGCAGCAGCCCCAGTCAGGGGCCTATAAATTAAAATCCCATCTCCCAGAAGCACATCAAAAAGCTTATCCACCATCAAGTCAGCTTCATCCTTGGAATGCAAGGGGGGTTCAACATACAAAATCAATAAACACAGTCTATCACATAAACAGAACCAATGACAACCACATGATTATCTCAATAGATGCAGGAAAGGCCTTCAATAAAATTCAACATCCCTTTATCTTAAAAACTATCAATAAAATAGGTATTGAATGCATCTCAAAATAATAAGAGCTATCTATGACAAACCCACAGCCAATATCATATTGAATGGTGCTGGAAGCATTCGCTTTGAAAACCGACACAAGGATGTCCTCTCTCACCACTCCTATTCAACACAGTATTGGAAGTTCTAGCCAGGGCAATCTGGCAAGAGAAAGAAATAAAGGGTATTCAGATAGGAAAAGAGGAATTCAGATTGTCTGTTTGCAAATGACATGATTGTATATTTAGAAAAACAAATTGTCTCAGCCCCAAATCTCCTTAAACAGATAAGCAACTTCGGCAAAGTCTCAGCATACAAAATCAATGTGCAAAAGTCACACGCATTCCTATACACCATGGCAAGGTGTCAGGGACCCACTTGAGGAAGTAAATGAAATTGAATTACAAAACATCAATGAAACAAAGTTGATTTTTTTGAAAAGATAAAATTGGCAAACCTTTAGCTAGACTAAGAAAGCAAAAAGGTTCAAATAAAATCATAGATGAAAAATGAGACATTACAATCAACACTGCAGTAACTCAAAGGATCTTTAGTGGCTACTATGAGCAACTATATGCCAATAAATTGGAAAATCTAGAAGTGGACAAAATTCCTACACATGTACAACCTTCCAAAATTAAGCCATGAAGAAATCTAAAACCTGAACAGACTAATAACATGTAATGAGACTGAAGCCATAATAAAGTGTCCCAGCAAAGAAATGCCTGGGACCCAACAACTTCACTGTTTAAATGTTTCGTAGAATTAAAGAAAAACTAACGTCAATTCTATTCAAAGTATTTCAAAGATAGAGGAGTGAATACTTCCCAACTCATTCTACATGCCAGTATTATTCTGATACCAAAATCAGACAAATACACATTTTTTAAAACCCACAAAACCAGAGGCCAATATCCCTGATGAATATTGATGCAAGAATCATCAACAAAATACTTGGAAACACAATTTAATAATATACTAAAAAAAAATCATTCATCATAACCAAATGGGATTTATCCCAGGGATGTAAGAATAATTCCACATACAAAAATGTGATACATCATATCAACAAAATAGAGGACAAAAATTATATGATCATCCCCATTGATGCTGAAAAAGCATTTGATAAAATTCAACATCCCCTCAGAATAAAAACCCTCAGAAAACTGGGTATAGAGAGAACATACTTCAACATAATACAAGCCACACACAACAGACCCACAGCTAGTATCATATTGAATGGGGAAAATCTGAGAGCCTTTCCTCTAAGATGTGGAGCATGACAAAGATGCCCATTTTCACCACTGTTATTCAACTTAGTATTGAAAACCCCTAGCTAGAACAATCACACAAAAGAAATAAAGGACATCCAAACTGAAAAGAAATCAAATTATCCCTATTGCAGATGATACATGATCTTATATTTGGAAAAACCTAAAGACTCCACACAAAAAACTGTTAAAACTGACAAGCTCAGTAAACTTGCAGGATACAGTATCAACATATAAAAATCAGTGGTATTTCTATATGCCAACAGCAAACAATTTGAAAAAGAGGTCAAGAAGTAATCTCATTTACAAAAGCTACAAATAAAATTAAATACCTAAAAAATACATGAAAGTTGTCTATAGTGAAAACTATAAAACACTCATGAAAGAAATTGAAGTCACACAAAAGAAAAAACAAAGATATTCCATGTTCTTGGATTGGAAGAATGAATATTATTATAATGTCCATACTACCCAAAGCAATTTACAAACTCAGTGCAATCTGTATCAAAATACCAATGACATTCTTCACAGAAATAGAAAAAAAATTTTAGTTTTATATGAAACCACAAAAACCCAGAATAGCCAAAGCTATCTGGAGCAAAAAGAACAAAACTAAAGGAATCACAGTACCTGACTTCAAGTTATACTACAGAGCTTTAGTAACCAAAACAGCATGGTACTGGCATAAAAACAGACACACAGACCAAAGGGACAGAATAAAGGACACAGAAACAAATCCACAAACCTACAGCAAACTCATTTTTAAAAAGAACATACACTGGGGGAAAGTCTCTTCAATAAATGGTGCTGGAAAAAACTAGCTATCCATATGCAGAAGAATCAGACTAGACCCCCTAACGCTCACCACATACAAAAACCAAAGTTGATTAAAGACTTAGATCTAAGACCTGAAACTACGATAAGAAAACATTGGGGAAACTTTCCAGGACATTGGGGTGGACAAAGATTTCTTGAGTAATACCAGACAAGCATAGGCTACCAAAGGAAAAATGGACAAATGGGAACTCATCAAGTTAAAAAAAACAAAACAACAACAACAAAAAAAACACTTCTGCTCAGCAAAGAAAAGAACCAATAAAGAGAATAGGCAACCCACAGAATGGGATAAAATATTTGCAAACTATCCATCTGGCAAGAGATTGATAACCACAATGTAAAAGGAGCTCAGACAACTCTAGGGAAAAAATCTAATAACCCAATTAAAATATGGGCAAAAGATTTGAGTGGATATTTCTCAGAGAAGACCTACAAATGGCAACAGGCATATAAAAAGGTGTTTGACATCATTGATCATCAGAGAAATGCAAATCAAAATTACAGTGAGATGTCACCTCACCCCAGTTAAAAGGGCTTTTATCCAAAGACAGGCAATACAAATGCTGGCAAGGATGTGGAGAAAACCTCGTACACTGTTGGTGGGAACATAAATTAAGACCACCACTATGGAGAGCAGTTTGGAGGTTCCTCAAAAAACTAAAAATAGAGCTACCATATGATCCAGAAATCCCACTGCTAGGTATATACTCCCCAAAAAAGGAAATCAGTATGTTGAAGAAATACCTACACTCCTATGTTTACAGCAGCACTATTCACAATAGCCAAGATTTGGAAGCAACCCAAGTTCTGTCAGCAGACAGATAAAGAAAATGTGGCACATATACACAACTGTGGACTATTCAGCCACAGAAAAATGAGATCCTGTCATCTGTTACAATATGGATAGAAATGGAGATCATTATATTAAGCTAAATAAGCCAGGCACAGAAAGACAGACTTCATACGTTCTCACTTATTTGTGAGAGCTAAAAATGAAAACAATGAAACTGATGGAGCTAGAGCGTAGAAGGAAGGTCACCAGAGCCTGGGAAGGCTAACTGGGTGGGAAGCCGGTGTGGGTGCCGGACAGGAAGGGGAATGTGAGAATGGTTAGCACAAAAAAGTAGAAAGAATGAATAAGACCTAGTATTTGATAGCACAGTAGGGTGACTATAGTCAATAATAATTTAATGGTACATTTTAAGATAACTAAGAGTATAATTGGATTTTTTGTATCAAAAAGGATAAATGCATGAAGAGCTGGATACTACCCCATTTACCCTAATGTGATTATTACACATTGCATGCATGTGTCAAAATATCTTCTGTACCACAGAAATATATACTCCTACTACATACCCACAACAATTAAAAATACAAAATGTTTAAAGGAAAAAATAAAATGTTAATCTCATCCAAAAAGACCCTCACAGAAACACACAGAATAATGTTTAACCAACTATCCAGGAACTGAGCCCAGCCAAGTTGATACATAAAATTAACCATCACATTTCCTAATATTGAACAATTCTAACATTATCAGAATAAACACAACTCATGGAATATTATTTGCATCAATCTGCTACTGAATTCTTTTCTGCCACAGAATTATCAAAATATTTTCAATATTCAAAATAAAGATTTGTCTGTAATTTTCTATTTTCTCTTTGACAGGCTTGATATTAGCACGTTTTTCACATCATAAGATGAATGTGAAAGATTTCTGTTTTCCATTCTATAGAAGTTTAAAGAGCATTAAAATTCCATGTTCAGCAAAGTTATGGTCATGTATTTTCATGAAATCATCTGGGCCTGGTACGATTTGTGGAGCCTAGCAGGAACTCTCTGGCAAATTGATCTATTTCTTCTCCTGTTTTTGGTCTGTATATGTTTTAACTTTTTAAAGGTACATTTTGGGCCAGGTGCAGTGGCTCACGCCTGTAATCCAGCACTTTGGGAGGCCAAGGCAGATGGATTACCTGAGGTCAGGAGTTTGAGACCAGCCTGACCAACAAGGTAAAATCTCTTCTCTATTAAAAATACAAAAATTAGCCAGAAGTGGTGGCGGGAACCTATAGTTCTAGCTACTTGGGAGGCTGAGACAGGACAATCACTTTAACCCGTGAGGTGGAGGTTGCAGTGAGCTGAGATCCTGCCACTGCACTCCTGCCTGGGTGACAGAGAGAGACTCCAACTCAAAAACTATATATACATTTTATTCATATTTTTCTATGTCAACCAATTTTGTATAGGTATATTTGTAAATGTTGGACAGAAATCATGTTATTCTGGTTCATTTATTTTCCTCTGGTTTTGCAATTAGTTCTGCATTGTTGTTTCTAATACATGATGTTATGTCTTTTAAAAAGTGATTTGATGACCTAATAGTTTATGTATTTATCTGATTTTTCCAAACTCATGCATTTATTTAGTTTTTATAAATGTTTCTCTTTTCTAACATATAAATTTCTTTTTTTTTTCTGCTTTTCTTGGGTTCATTTGATTATTTTATTGCTTTTTAATTCAATGTTCATTTTTTATGACCAAAAGTATTTGGAGTATATTTTTCAAATTCTTTCCAACTATTATTGAACTATACTATTTAAAAAATGAATACACATAGAGCAAAGTTTTCTGAGAAAGTACATCACACCTACGTTCTATTTTTAAGGCTACTGAAATAGTAGCCTTGAAATATATAAAAGGCATGAATAGTAGCCTTGAAATACATAAAAGATGGGTGATCATTTACTTGTGTTACTCCTTGGAAATACGGCAAAATAGCATAATATAGCCAACGGTTGAGAACTTGGGCTCTGCTGCCTTGCAGCTCTGGATTAAATTCTTGACCTTATTACTTACCTGCTTCTGTGTCCTTATCTGAAAAAATAAGGATTTAAAAAACAAAGATATTACACAGAGCTGTCTCAAAGATGAAAAGTAAAAATCTGTATGAAAAGCATAGAACAGTACTTTGTCATGTAAGTTCAATTACTCTATTTGCTTGTTTATGAAATAAGTGAAAACTACACTTCTGGTTTATTTCAGAAGGCCCACAGCATATCAGTATTTATTTACAGATGTCTGGACAAGAAGGCCTGGTTCAAACCCATGACAGAAATGCAGCCTATTCATTCACCACATATTCATGAGGGTTCATAGCTCCCACCAATGGATCTCAATGGCCCTTGGAATAAAATCTTCAGTGGCTCCAACAGCTCCAGTTATGTCAATCGGCCTTGGGAGAGAGTACAGACTCCCAGATGCAGCTCTCCACACCCTGGTCCCTAGTCACATCTCGCACCCTTCCTTCCCATTCTAATAAAACTCTTCCAGTTTCTCAAAAAGCCATCTTGTCTGTGCAGCTTTCTCTATCACAGGCTTTCTGAAGCTTAGCACTACTAATATTTGCAAGCTAAATATTTGTCGTGGGGGACTGTCCCGGGCATTGCAGGATGTTTAGAGTATCCTTGGCCTCTCCCCACTAGATGTCAGGAGCAAACCCCACTCCTTCCGCAGATTGTAACAACCAAAAATCTCATGAATGTTGTCAAGTATCTCCTTCCAGGCAAAGTCACTCCCACTGAAATCTGCTCTATCAAGAACGCTGTTACCCCTATATGCCTGGCTAACTTCAACTTATCCATAAAGTTTCAGCTTGGATGTCACTCCTGTATCTCCAGTGTCAATACTAGGGCCTCTGTAATTAAACAAATAGGTGATCCAAAACACAACTCCATTATTCAGTACAAACAGAGAGGAAAGGAAGGTGGGGTAGGGGCAGACACGAAATCAGGGAGCATTAGGGTAGCAGACTGGAAAAGGGGCTAGAGTTACGTAAGAAAACAGGATGGCTTTTAGCTTCAGAAATGATTGGATTAAAAAGTGACATCAGGCTGGGTGTAATCCCAGCTACGCCAGAGACTGAGGCAGAAGAATCGCTTGAACTGGAAAGGCAGAGGTTGCAGTGAACCAAGATGGCACCACTGCAGTTCAGGCTGGATGATAGACTCTGGCTCAAAAAAACAAAGTGACATCAACGAGGATGGAACTATAAAAAGAAGAATGGATTGGGGTGGAAGAGGATGGAGAGAAGGAAGTATGAGTTCAGTTTTTGTGTTTTATATTTTGAGACAGAGTTTCGATCTTGTAATCCAGGCTGGAGTGCAGGGGTGCAGTCTCAGCTCACTGCAACCTCTGCCTCCTGGATTCCACTCATTCTCTTCCCTCAGCCTCCTGAGTAGCTGGGATTCCAGGTGCCGGCCACCACACCAACATAATTTTTTTGTATTTTTTAGTAGAGACAGGGTTTGACCATGTTGACCAGGCTGGTTTCGAACTCTTGACCTCAAGTGATTCACCCGCCTCGGCCTCCCAAAGTGTTGGGATTACAGGCGTGGGCCACCGTGCACCACCAAGATTTCGGTTTTTGACGTAACAGTGTGAGGGGCCTATAGAACAGCTCAGTGGGGATGCTTTGGAGAGGCCAGTGCTCATGGCGTGAGATGGGGGAGCAGTCGCTGTTCCTTTCTTGGCCGAAGTTTGATCTGTGCCCCTAGAGGGCACCTAAGGTTCTTGTGAAACCCACAAACTCCCTTTTTTCCACCCCCACCCTACCATACCAAACACACATTTCCCCTACCTTCGAAATCACGCAAACACCGCTGCTGGAAGGAATCTAATGTTTAAACGGTATGAGGAAAGGATGAGAAGTGAAGAGCAAAGGTGAGGGAGAGAGAATGAAGGTGGCAGAGAGAAGCTGTCTTCAGACTCTGCCTGCCCTCGTCCTGGGCCTGTGGAGCTCAGGAAGGCACTTTAATCCAAACAGCTGCTGCCATCTAGTGGCCGATTCTTAGAACTAGAGGAACGGTTTCATGCGACCTGTACCAAAAGGGGCAAAAGCTGCCAGGAGTAGAGAAATAAGAGACTTGGGGAAGCCGGAAAGGTATTGGTAAGACAGACATGAGCTCTTCTCGGGGACCCAGGATTCTGACATCCAGCTCGGGATAGGGCACATGCACTATATTCAGGCTGCCTTCCATCTGCAGCAGCTCCTGTCAGGGAGACCAGCTGCTCAGAGCCAGATCACTGCCCTGCCGTCCTTCCCTGGCCTCTTTCTTTGCCCAGTTGTAAGATTCCTTATGCCTGGTTGATGCTGATCCTTGCTGAGGTTTTTCTCCTAATTATTAGCAGCCTGTACTACCAGTGCTTATGTATGTTATTTCCTATTTGGAAATCCAACAAGCTTTTAATTAGAGAAGCAACAGGAAGCGATATTAAGCTATATTAATACATCTGAAAACCCAGCACAGCTAAAAGAAAAATAATCTCATAGATCACAACACTGTTGAAAATTACAGTAACAGCTTCTAGTAAATAACTAAATGGAAAGTCCCAGAGAGGGTCAATTGTTGCCGGTTAATATTTGTAGCAAAGTACAGCATTTGATAATGCTGCTGTTTTATGGGAAGCAAACAAGAGTTGGGATTTCCCCTTTAGATACTAATTCCCAGATCCTGCTACAATGAATTTAATGAAAGTTTACCTTAGAAATACTTTCTTTGCCAATAACTCCTGGAAGCATCTCTAGGATGCTTTTCTTTCCCAGGCATGTCACAAACATGACCATATCTCAGGTCTGAGGATAAGCACTGAAATAGATTGTTTGCAAAAATGCCTACAGTTATTCCCCTCCTTGTATGCAGTCCTTGAATCTTGGCTGCCTTTGACTTACTTTGTCCAATGAAATACCGTGGAAGGCACTTGTTAAGGCTACGCCTGCGCCTCAATAGGCTACCCAACGCACCAGGAGACTTGAGATAGTTCAGCCAAGATCAACAAAGCCATCTGTAGCCAAGGAGAGGGCCTGGAAGGAACGAGAAGAACCACCCAGCTGTTCCTAGCCCAGATGGTTAATCTTCAGAATCATAAGCTAAGTAAATGATGGGTGGCTTTTTTTGTTGTTACTGTTTTGGTTTTTTGAGACAGCCACTCTGTGCCCAGGCTGGAGTGTGATACCTCTTCCTCCTGGGTTCCAGCGATTCTCTTACCGCGGCCTCCTGAGTAGCTGGGATTACAGGCACCCACCATCACACTCGATTAATTTTTATATTTTTAGTACAGATGGGGTTTCACCATGTTGGCCAAGCCGTTTTTGCTCTCCTGACCTCAAGTGATCTGCCCACCTCGGCCTCTCAAAGTGCCAGGATTACAGGCATGAGCCATAATGCCCAGTCAATGGTTGTTTTAAGACCCTAAATGGGGTCTTAGTCATAGCTAATAGATATAAGCATTATCACTAAATTGCATCCTAGAAAGTTTGTTTCCTGACTGAATGGAAAACCATGATACACGGTTAAAAAAAAATTTTGAGGGACAAGCTAAATAGGATTAAGGAGGTTGGGCCTTCTCATGATACAGATCAGGGAAGTCTCTGGATTTCCCGTTGGAGTCATCCAAAGTAACCCTGGCTATAAGTACATCTATCCAATCATTAGCACATTCTAGTTAAGCAGACAGATGAAATTTTAGTAAGATATAATTCTGGTTGTTACTATACTTACCTAAATTCCTCATTTATTTCACACCTAATCTATTGTAACAGCTAATTTCTCTTACTCTAGATTTATTTCTACTTCAATTTATATTGATGTCTACAATCAAACCAATTTTTGTCCTAATGTCTTTTTCAACATGCTGCTCCCCTGCTCAAAATGCAACATCTCCATATTTCCTGCCACACAAAAAGTCTCTGCAAACAAAGTTAGCAAAATCAAATAATTAAAAGTTAATAAATTAGACCATAAAAATTTTAAACGTCATTTCTTCTAAACATACTGTTATGAAGACAAGCCACAAACTGAGGGAAGGTATTTGTAAATCACGTATCTGATGAAGGCCTTGTATAAATAACATAGATTTTTAAAACTCTCACAATTCCATAAGAAATCAAATAAGCCAGCTTTTAGAAAAATAGAAAAAGATGCAGACAGACATTTACCCAAAAGAAAGATATGAGTAGCAAATAAACACATGACAAGATATTCATCAGCATAGTTAGAGAAATGCAGATCAAAACTACAATTAGATATTGCTGCACACCTATTAGAACAGCACTTTTGTTTTTTTTTCCTTGAGAGGGAGTTTTGCGTTTGTTGCCCAGGCTGGAGTATAATGGTGTGACATCAGCCCACTGCAACCTCTGCCTCCCGGGTTCAAGGAATTCTTTTGCCTTAGCCTCCCAAGTAGCTGGGATTACAGGCCCCTGTCACCACGCCCAGCTAATTTTCTGTATTTAGTAGAGATGGGGTTTCAGCATGTTGGCCAGGCTGGTCTCGAACCCATCTCTGCCTCCCAAAGTGCTGGGATTACAGGGGTAAACCACCGTGCCTGGCCAGAATAGCTTTTCAAAAGCTAACAACATAGAGCACTGGTGAGGATGAAGAGCAGCTAGAACTTTGATATATTTCAGGTGGATATGCAAAATTGTACAACCACTTTGGAAAATGGTTTAACAGTTTCTTACAGGGGATAGGGAGAATTATTACATAAACTTGAGCACATTCACTCCTTGAAATTGCATACAGACTTTTAAATAGCTAATTATAAAAACCAAATTGAAATTGAAATATTAAAAAATGCTGAAGACATTAAATATAAAAAATATAGTTCATTTTATAATAGTATTAGCATAAAAATACAGTTTAGGTTGGATAAAGATGAGTAAAACTCAACTTTTAATGTTTAATATAACATTGGTTAGATGTGAATTTATAAATCCTCGCAAATAAGTCTGACTCATGCTAATGAGCTAATTCAAAGCTAATGAAAGCAATGTTTCTAAACACTTTTTAACTCTTTAAAAAACTTTATTGATATGTAATTCAGATACCAGCCAACTCACTCAAAGTGTACAGTTCAGATGGTTTTAGTATATTCAGATATTTGCACTCATCACCCCCGTCAATGTAAGAGCATTTCATCAACTCAAAATGCAACTTCACACCCTTTAGCAATCATCCCTGTATCCACCACCCCCATCCTCCTTCAGCCCTAAGTAACTCCTATTCCACCTTCTGTTTCTACAGATTTATCTGTTCAGGAATTTCACATGAATGGAATCACATCATATATTTTGTGACTGGCTTCTTTGACTTAGCATAGCATTTCCAAGGTCCATTTATACTTTGGCATGTATCAGTACTTCATTCCCTTTTCTAGCATGCACATACAAGTTTTTTTCTTCTTCTTTCTATATATAGATATCTATAATGAGAAATTCTCCTATAAACCTTGCTTTAGCTGCATCCTATAAATTTTTGGTATATTGCTCTTTCTTTACATTTACCTCAAAGCAGTTTCTGATTTCTTTTTTTTTTTTTTTTGTTTTGAGACAGAGTCTAACTCTGTTGCCCAGGCTGGAGTGCAGTGATGTGATCTCGGCTCACTGCAGCCTCTGCCTCCTGGGTTTAAGCGATTCTGTTTTAGCCTCCCAAGTAGCTGGGACTACTGCCGTGCCCAGCTAATTTTTGTATTTTTTGGTAGAGACAGGTTTTATCGTATTGGTCAGGCTTATCTCAAACTTCTGACCTCAGGTGATGCACTCGCCTTGGTCTCCCAAAGTGCTGGGATTACAGGTGCGAGCCACCGCGCCCAGCCAATTTCTGAATTTTTTTATTTCCTCCTTGACCCATTGATTATTTAGGGGGGGTATTATTACATATTTGTGACTTTCCTGATATTTTCTGCTATTGATTTCTGATTTTACTCCATTGTGACTGAAGAGAACACTTTTTATTATTCTATCCTATTTAATGTGTTGATGTTTATTTTATGCCCTGGCGAGTATATATTAAGTTGATAGGTGACATGTTCTATAGATGTCATTAGGTCTAGTTGGTTCATATTGTTAATTCAAGTCTTCTCTTTCCTCACCAATCTGTCTGGTCGTTCCATCTGTTATTGAAAATGGGATACTGAAGTATCCAACGATTGTCGAATTATCTTTTCCCCCACATTTCTGTCCATTTTGCTTGGTATATTTTGGTGTTTCAGTATTAGGGGCATATCTATAGCCACTTCTGCTTTCTTGTGGTTGTTTACCAGATATGTCTTTTTTTCCATTATTTTACATTCAACCTACTTGTTTCTTAGAATCTAAAGTTGGGTCATGATTTTTAATCCAGCCTGACAATCTCTACCTTTTGATGGGATTAACTTTTTACTGAAAAATAGATATACATACACACTATACAAAAATGCATAGCTTGATAAATTATTATAAGCTAAATACCCTTGTAGCCCAGCATGCAAATCAAGATATAGAACTTTTCCAGGCCACCCACAGTCCAGTCTCTGCTACCCAAATTAACAATGATTCTGACTTTTATAGTAATCACTTCCTCGATTTCTTTAAAGTGTTGTTATGCCAGTGGAAATCCCTATACACTACAGCCTCTCCCATTTCTTTTTTTTCTAGTAAGCTGCTTTATGAAAACTTATGGCTTGTTTCAAGCTGGCCTACCTGAAATGAGAATGGAAATGAGATTCAGGCTCATTAAGAAGGTCTAGGTATTCAATAATCAGAAAAGTA
The DNA here is from genome assembly GCA_963574635.1 of Cheracebus regulus. Taxonomy (NCBI): domain Eukaryota; kingdom Metazoa; phylum Chordata; class Mammalia; order Primates; family Pitheciidae; genus Cheracebus; species Cheracebus regulus. Next base: position 54,490 of record CAUYQU010076457.1, read on the forward strand.
AACATCTTACAGAGTTGCAGAATGTCAAACATCTGCCATATGCTAAAGCCTATATATGAACAGAGGCAGAAGGTGGAAACATGACAGGAAATAAGATTGGGGCCCGAGAGGAATCACTCAAATGGGCAAAATGAGATCTCCAGTCTCCTGCCACCCTCTGCTGTCTACCAGAGATGCCTTTTGCTATCATGGAGTGTCAGCCCTAGAAATGAGGTCTTGAGTCAAGGAACAGCTGGCTTCTGCCCTGTGCTACTACTGTTTACCTTCAGAGGCAGAGGAAAGCCACCACCTAGCTGGGACCTAGGATAATGCTAAGAGACAGGAACTCTAAGGGCAGGATGCCCCCTCGAGCACCACAATGTAATATGATTTTTGAAATCAGAGTAGAGCAGGGTCCCCAGGAATCAGATTGTTGATCAGCCCTTTAGAAAATCCTCACAGCTGTCAAATGAGGTGGGGGGACACAGTTGGGATTACTTATCCCCAGACCTCACCTGGCTTTCCAAACAATGCCAACAGGAAATGAGCTGCTGGTAGAGAAGAATCCTCCTGAATCCCACTCTCACACAAAGCTGTGGAGGACAAGGAATGAGGGAAACCCCTCTAGGGCCAAGCTGGAGGTCAGCCAGGTATGCTGTGTTGGAGACAGAGCCACCAGAATTTGGAAAAGTCACTTTTTCCAGAGCAACCTAGAATACGTGCTGCCTCCAATGTGCTCCTGTTCTGCACAGACAGCTGTTCTCAGCTGACCCAGCCCAGCCATGCCCCGCCATCTCCAGGGAATACTGTGAAGGCACTGATGGGGTGGCGACCCCAGAAAATATCACAGGAGGTAGGGGAAGGCCTGTGGATGAGCTGTCACAGCCAAATGAGGGAAACTTAGGGATGCTCTGGAAATATCCATGGCACTTGGGAGTGCCAGCCTGGAGGACCTCTGTGTATCCAGCCTTTGGTGTAGCCACTGCACTGTCCCATGTCAGGGCTCCAGCCCCACCATCACAGATGGAGTCCTGGAGGCTCAGTCCATAGGAATAACCCTTCAGCATGTGCTGGCGAGACAAACTCGGCTTAACAGAATCGGCTTTAAAGACTTGGTTCAATAGAGTCAGGAAGCTACCTTCAACCCAACTCTGTACCAGGTGCTATTAGGTATCCAGACAACACATAGGGGGCATCCTTCTGGAAAAAGGCTGCAGTGCTCTTCAAGAAAGGAAAAGCCAGATTCTAAGGGCCTCATTGGCAACACTGGGGGCATTTTTCATCATCAGGACAGTTGGAGCTGGGGTGCAACTTGCATTACCTGGCAGGGTCAGGTGGTGTATGTCCTGCAGTATTCGGAGCAGGTCACACTAGAGAGAACTGTCCCATATCCTGTACAACTGTCCAACATCTGAACAGACCTTTACATAGGCAAAAACATGTAAGGTTTTATTTAAAACATAGGCCAAGTGTAGGTTTACGTTTAGACCTAGATCAAGAATACAACTCCAGGACCGGGCACAATGGCTCAAGCCTGTAATCCCACCACTATGGGAGGCCAAGGCAGGTGGATCATCTGAGGTCAGGAGTTCAAGACCAGCCTGGTCAACATAGTGAAACCCTGTCTCTACTAAAAATACAAAAATTAGCCAGGCGTGGTGGCATACGCCTGTAATCCCAGCTACTCAGGAGGCTGAGGCAGGAGAATCGCTTGCAGTGAGCTGAGATGGCACCACTGCACTCCAGCCTGGGCAACAGAGTGAGACTCCATCTCAACGAAAAAAAATATGACTCCTGTTTATACTTAAACACAAAGTATTTGGGGCATAGTTCCAAATCCACTTCATTTTCTCAGGAATGTAACTGCGTTGCCAATCGAGGGAGGATTAAACTCTGTCCTGTCAAAAACTTTCCTAACATTTGTATTTTTGGGTAATCATGTCAGTGACAACAGTGGTCTTTGCGTCGCTGGCACATCAGTAAGAGTCTGCACTTGCAAGTGGTGCATTGAGGTGATGAGATGTGTAGGTGCAAGCATCTACTTTCTTATGTCTCCTAGTGTTGTCAGCTGAGAGCATTTACGTATTGAATACATAGCATTACAATGTAATGCTCCCTCTTTCTCTTTTATATTGCAGTTAGGTCGCTATAATGCCTTTGAAAAAATATATACGCATACACATACAGACACATACACAGATACATAGATACCATCGATTTCATCTCAAGAAAGTAAACTGGGTGCAGCAGTCATAATAAGCTACATTGTGCAGAAAAGGTGTTATTTCTGGCTCAGATTACAAGGCACATTGTTCTTTGCTCTAGCAGAGGGAACAAGAGCATGCCAAATATTGTACAGCTTTTTACTGTTTCAACAACAAAGTAGCTCAACTCCCTGCTGTTCCTTGACCACTGCATGCCACATGGTCACACCCAACTTCAGGGACCTCGGGCCAAAGTCATCCAACTCTGTTCCCTGAAGAAAAAAAAAAAAGGAATCAGAATATTTGGAAAAGCCCTAATGACAACTCAAGTGTTTGAAAAAAAGGGGGTGGGGGCGGATGTGAGATTTTGTAAAGTTAACTCTTATATTAGAAAGATCCTATCCCATGCAAATTCGAGAAAAATCACTTTGACTCTAAGATCAGTCAGCATCAGAGTCATCGCAGGAGCCTTTTTGGAAAAGGTGAGATTTGCAAGGGGGGCTGTTAGGTTATGGGAACAGAGGAAGACTTTTCAAAAGCTGTTAGGTTATGGGAACAGAGGAAGACTTTTCAAAAGTGGACTGGGTGGAAGATGGATACCATTCAGGCTGCTTTAAATAATACCAGAAAACAGGTGGCTTAGAAGCAACAGAAATTCATCTTTCTTAGCTCTGGAAACTGAGAAGTCCAAGATCAAGGTGTCTGGTGAGGGTCCACTTTCTGATTCATCCATGGCCGTCTTCTCTGTGTCCTCACATGGCAAGAAGGAGGAAGGGAGCTCTGTTGGGTCTCTCTTCTAAGGGCACTAATCCTATTCATGAGCACCCTACCCTCATGACCTAATCCCTTTCCAAAGCCCCCACCTCCTAATACCATCCAACAGAGGTTACATTGCAACATGTGAATTTGGGTGGGGAGGGGATACAAACATTTGTTCTATTGTAATGTGGAGAGCTAGAGAATGAAGCATCTTGAGCACCTACTGTATACTGACAGGAGCTGGACACTGTATGCAAGATTTCTATGGAGAAGTGATTGCCATAAATTACGCACTTTGGGGTTCCTTTCTGTTCTACCGGGCACCTCTGAGCAGGAGCACAGCCTGAGCCAACGAGGCACAGTGGCTGGAAAGCTAGAGGCTTGTTAAATGGAGAGACGATCTGGCCTGGCTACTGAGATCTAAGAAGGAAAAGGGCAAAGGGGCACTAGGAAGGACCCTGGAGTTCAATTATTTCCACCAACTTCACTGGTTCACTCCTGTGAAATGGGATTTTCTTGTGGCCATGAGGGATAGGAAGATGAATAAAACACATGGCTGCCACCAGGCTTAGAGGCCAGAAAAAGGACCCCCCTCAGTCACTGGCTACCGGCCACCCTGGATGGGAAGGGTAGAGTGGATGGTGGTACCCCTCAGGCATCTGCCAGCTGTGATCTGCAGAAGAGGTCAGGGTAAGCTCTTAGCAGCCCAGCCTGCAGCCACTGGACTGGGGAAGGCGCCTACCCACTAGCAGCTTCTGCACTAACACTAGCAGCTTCTGCAAGGAACTAGCAGCTTCTGCAAGGATGCATTACCCTGTTTGCCTTCTTTAGAGTCGTCATTAACTTTCTTACAAAGAGGCTTCTTGAGATCGAGATTCTTATCTCTCACTTTCATGTCCTCAGAAGCATCAGATGATGAACTTAAGGAAAATACGAGGATGGATAGATGAGTTATGTTAGTGTTTACAATCTAGTGTGAAAATTCTTAGACATGTGTTCACTTTCTAAATGACACCTTTTTATATTTATGTGGTCTCCATGAATATTCTGTGTGATCAGAAAGAAATGTAAATGTATGCTTTATCAAAAAGAAATACAATAGGTTAAATCACTGCAAAATCCTCTGTAGGTCACATTCTTTCTACAGGCAATTTAAGACTAAAGCTTTTCCTCCAAATGTAAATTACAGTAAATATTGTATCTTGTTCTTGCCCCTCATTATCTCACTTATGAGTCATTGTGTGGAAACAAGCCTGGTTGGCAGAAAAATCTGGACTGGGAAGAGCTCCTGCGATTTCCAGAGGGGCTGCTCGTGTTAACAACCAAATGACCAGAAGAGGGCAGTGCAGACCAAGACACTGAATTTTGCCCCAAAGGAAATCAAAGTCCGAGAACTTGATGAGGGACCACTTGGCTGGGAGAGGATGTGGCTCTGAATTCCAGACAGAAGGTATCGTCTGCTGCCTCACCCACCACTCAGGCTAAGTGTTCCTCTGCTTGGGATCTGCCTTCCTGTGCCTCCACGTTCGCTGCTATAAATCAAAAAGTACCTGAGACAGGTCTCAGTTTAGAAGTTTGTTTTGTCAAGGCTGAGGAATCGTGCCCGGCAGACAGGTCTGTGCCTTTCTTCAAAGATGATTTTGAGGACTTCAGTATTTAGAGGGGAAAGGGCAGCTACTGGGGAAAAGACATTTTTTAAAGGTGTGAGTACATTAGAGCCAAACAGTTGCATTCTTTTGAGTCTTTAACCAGCTTTTCACATGTGAGAGGAGGTAGAGGAACAGTCGCTTACGCATTCATCTAGCACAGTGGTTCTGTATTTTTTCCTAAGATAAACAGGGCAGAGGAAACGATCAGATATGCATTTGTCTTGGGGTGGGGGTGGGCAGAGGGATGACTCTGAGTTCTGTTCTCTGTCCTGTATCTGTGAAGAGAAGCTATCAGTGTACTTTGTCAGGGTGAAATTCAACAGATCTGTTTTAGGGGTGAGACTTTGGGAGGCCCACAAGGAATTTCCCAGTAGGCAAATTGTAAGGGAGGGAGGGAGGATTTTTTTTTTTTTAATCTTTGTAGCTATCTCATTTAGAAATAAAATGGGAGACAGGTTTGCCTGACCCAGTTCCCAGCTTCACTTTTCCCTTTGGCTTAGTGATTTAGGGGTCCAGAGATTTCTCTTCCTTTCATACTGCCCCGTGGGCCAGGCCCAATCTCAGGCCTGCTGTTGCTGAGCAGCTCAGTGCAGCCTGGGTCTCCCATAGGCCACAGGGCATGCAAACCTCCCCTCAGAGCCGAGTGTGTGGTTCCAGTCAGGGATGGGGCTCCAGCCAGTCTTGGAGGCAGAGGTCGGGGGGAACAGTCAAAGCTGAAGATGAGGACATTCTGAGGACCAGGGCTAGGTCTGATATTTTGATTGCTTGAATGGGTGACATAGAACGGTGTTTCCTTAAAATCCCCCAAAGGTAGAAATCATTCCATTCCCAATCTAATCCTTTCCTCTGTATCCCTTTCACTCTGGTGGGGGGACCCCTTTCCAGCAGAATTCTTTGAGAGCAAAGAAGGGCTGCAAAATGCCAGGTCCCTTTACCAGGCAGGGGCCTTTCCACCACCACTCCATCGTTTCCAGGACCCGAGTGTGAGGCCTGGAACCTGCCTACTGCTTTCTGAGGAAGGGAGTATGAGGACTGGACTCTCATGGGAGAACTCTCCATGGCTTCTACCAACCCTGAGGCCTAGCCCAGTGGATCCTAGAGGCAACAGAAGACTCAACTGAGCCATCTTGCTCCAAGCCAGCTGCCAGCTCTTGCCTACCCGGTCATGTCTGGTGCTCAGCTCTGGAGCCATGGGGCAGGCTGGGATGAGGCCTGGGCCTTGGTGATAGTGATTCCCTGGTTCCTGGAGATATGGAGCCTGCCTCTAACCATGAAGATAAATGTGGACTTCAAAAGGACCGACCAGCTCCCCGTCTCCCCGCTGTCAGATGACCTGTAGGTCTAGAACCCCTGGGGAGCCAGAATGAGTCCTGGACCCTCCTGGGGCTGGGTCTAGAACCCCTGGGGAACCGGAACAAGTCCTGGACCCTCCTGGGGCTGGGTCAAGAACCGCTGGGGAGCCGGAACATATCCTGGACCCTCCTGGGGCTGGGTCTAGAACTCCTGGGGAGCCGGAACGAGTCCTGGACCCTCCTGGGGAAAGCTACACTGCTTTCTATAGCACTGCCCAGTGGGCCAGGCCCAAACTCAGGCTTGGGGTTGCCACTATGCTCAGTGCAGCCTGGGGGTCACACAGGCTACAGGGCATGCAGGCCTCTCCTCCAAGCTGAGTGTGAGTTTCCAATCAGGGACAGGGCTCCAGTCATTCCTCGGGGGGCCCAGTCAAAGCCAAGGCTAGAGATTCTCAAGCCCGCCCCTGTCAAGCCTGAGACAGGAGATGACCCAGCCACCTTCTTCTCAGCCAGCTGCTGGTTTCCACTCACTCTTCATAGACCATCAGCAGCATTTGATCCAGATGACTGTCCTCTCCTAGAATAGAAACGCTTTCTTGCCTTCCCTGTCACTACACTCCCCTGGCTTTCCTCTTACATCCACACCCTGGATTTCTGCTGTCAACCGGCATGATTCCAATATATCCTCATAAAGAATTTTCCAGAATTAGACTTGAATTAACAGATTGGCAAAGGCATAACATGTTCCAATCAGGGTAAGAATGAAACTGTACAGCATCAATAATAAAGACCAAGCTTAAAGGCAACCAAATAAGGAAAAAAGTGTCCGGCTATTTTAATCTTCAAAAACAATAAATGTCGTTAGCAATCATAGTGTAAAAGTGCTGAAAGAACATAACTGCCTGACTAAAATACATAGCCTCTTTCTGAATGTAGTCCTATAAAGACTGAGTGCTTGCCCCTACACATAACTACCATAAAAGATTAATTTCAACAAGAAGGAAAGATTGGAAACCAAATATTTTAACCAAAAAAGTATATTGATAGAGCTCAATAAGCTCAAACTACACAAAACTGTAGTAACTATATTTAGAATTTTAAATAAGATATATCTAAAAGAGCAGACAACAGTAATATTCTGGAAATGTGAATCTTGGACAAAGTTACACGTGCTCAAGTATGTTTCTTGTTTAGGAGAAGGAAAGAAGGATGAACAACTTAAAAATCTTATGGAAAAATATAAAATGTATTTTGTTAAAATTGTAAAGGTAAACAACACAGTTAGAATAGAATGCATATTTTCCATATTAGTAAAAGGAAGGGAAATAATGCAAAGAAAGGCCAAAAAAAAAAAAAAAAAAACCAGGTGAGCAGGTAGGGCGTAAAACAAAAGGCATGGCATATAGAATGTAAGATAACAAAATGAGCTCAAAATGTCCTCAGTCATAGTGAATAACCATAGGCTATGCCCATCTAAACACAGGCTAGCAGTTTGGATTAAAAATTTTTTCAGCAATATGTTATATAGAAAATATATGCCTAAAAACTAGACAGCTCCTTCCACTTTGAGGACACATTTACCCCCCTTAAAAATGTCTAATGTTAAGAAAGCTTTAAATAAACATAATTGATTAGTATGGCAGGTGATTTGCAGTCCATTTTCTGACTTTGTAATGTAGACTTACACAGTTCATGAACAGAGGAAAACATTCATTCTTTCTGTCTTTGCTCAGTATAATCTGTATAGTAGTAATTTAAGCTATGATTTATGTTTAAAATGAGTCCCTCTTGGAAAACTTCTTTTCTGTGCTAATATTTCCCTGCTAATATGAAACTTTCCAAAAGCTGTATTAGGGCTTATTAGGTTACTAACATTTTATTACTTTATATTTTTATTTAAAAAAATCTGAGTCTTTTATTATCCTTATGATGACTTATTAAAAATTTAAATGAATTAGTTTATTTCAAGGAAAATGAGAAGCATTCAAGGATCTTCTCCCCTCTTATCTCACTCCTGTTTTATTCGTTATGGGATGAGTTGAAATGAGAAGAAACATTAATATAAGTACAATTCTGGAAATGTATGTTTGAAAAAAACTGAACACAAATAGCATTTAAAAAATCTGCATAACCTCTGTGGTTGTGGATTGTTGTTTTTATCAAGTGACTGCAGATGATTTATGGGGGCTAGAAGATATTTTGATACCAATGTAAGGAATTTTTCCTGTCTAGCTTTTTACTTTATAAATCTGAGAAATTACTTGTATAAACTGAATAAAGTTATGTCATTGCACAGTTAAAAAAAGGGGGGCAAAAAAAACTGCAAGTGAATGGGTAGAAATAGATACACCATGTGTACATTAACCAGAAAATTGTTGCAACTGTATTACTGCCAAACAAAATAGAATTTACAGAAAAAAGATAAGCATTAATAGAAACACGGGGAGACATCCCTTAGTAGCAAAAATAAAATGCTATCTTCCTTCTTCTCTGAGAATTGTTGAAAATTTCACACCCTTAGATCCAGCTCATTCAATTCTAAGTCTAGAAAACTCTTGCACATGCAAATAACAAGATCCTCATGAGACGTTTGGAATAACTTCAAAATGGAAACTACATACGTTTCCACAGGGAGGACAATGACTATGCCTGGCCTGTTCCTATGATGTAATATTATACAGCAATTAAAAGGGAATAATCTAGATCTAAATGTACAAGCATGAATAAATGAGTAGCACATAAAACTACTTCAGAAACAAAGGCAGAATGATATATCTAGTGTGATGCCATTGATGGAGCTTAAAAACACACAGGCACACATACTAGATAATGTTGAACGAATATTTAGTATAAGTAAAGAAACATAAATGGTAAGGATAGATACAAAGTTCTCGTTAGTGACTGCCTTTGGAAGGAGAGAGGGAGGGAAATCAAACTGAGAAATACCACAACGGAGACCAAATTTCATCTGTTATGTTTTCTTTCATAAAATTATCTGAATCAAGCATAACAGCATATTGTTCTGAGGTGGACACAGAATTTGTTGTATTGGTCTCTGTACTTTAGTGCACTTATTTTTAAAATTCATGATAAAAGGATGCCTTTTCTATATCTTGCCCATTCAAATAACGCACCTACCCATTAGTCCCTAGGAAAGTCCATGAGTAGATCAGCCTTCAGGTGAGGCCTGATCAAGTTGTTCCAATGACAATGCAAAGCACCCTGCTTCCTTTTGTTATTCCCCGCTGCCTCCCCTGTTGTCTGATTCATCTTGAAAATCCCTACCATGTTCTCTGAACAGCTCCAGTTGTTTCCCTCATAAATGCAAGTGACTATGACTATGGCATCTGCAAGCCTCACATTTCCATGTCATGCTTTCCAGGGGACGAGAGAGGGCCTCTCCAATAAGCTTCCTAGAAATAGACTTCTCACATGGCCTGTGTGCCTGCCCCTGAGCCAGTCACTATAGCCAGAGGAATGAGTGATAAGGCCATGTGGTCTGGTTTATCTGGATCCACCCCTGAGCCTAGGAGTATGGGCCCCCAAACTTTGTGTTTTATCATGAGGTGGGCAGTTTCCATAAAACAAAATCAGGGTTCTTGCAGGGAGCTGAGGGCAATGGAGGCTGAGGTGGCAATTACAAATATTTACTTTGTTAACCCACAGATCCCTTAACACTTTAATTATACCTTATCACACACCAAACATGGTTGATTTTTTTTAGTCTTCACCTGACCATGAGGACAAAAATGTTTCTGGTTCATTCTTGATGGCAAACTGCACCCTCAGCGCCTCTACCACACAGTTAGTTCCCATTAAGAAATGTTTAAATGGAGGGGTAATGGCCATCCATCTAAACAGTGACCTGAATGCTCCAGAGACCACAGGACGTCATTTGAAAATGGGGACCTCGGAGATCTCTGCGTCTCTGCATTACAGGCCTAAGTCTTGTAAAACTAAAAAGTATATTCCTGTGATGACAAACAGATAAATGTGGGTCATATCCAGCACTTAGTTTCCAAGTCCCTCTCTCGCTTGAACCTCAGAAATGTGTTTATAAGATGGTATGTTTTGGAAAATTTGAAAAAATTAAGTTATTTGCCCTAAATTAGTTAAGCCTGCAGCATCTCTCCACCCCAACATCTTCTCTACCACCCCTTCTTAAAAGGTTGGGTAGCACTGAACTGCTAGGAACACTTTGGGGATCCAGCAAAGGGGAGGTTAAGGTAGGCACTCGGTTTGGGCTCAGTGGGTTTTACACATGAGTGTGCCATTGCCTCCTTATACAGTTATACTCTCCTTCCAGGAACACTCCTGTTACTCATTCAGCATTATGTACAAAGGCAGAGAGAGGGCCAGAGATCAGATCATGTTTATTGAAACGTCCTGCAGTGCCTGGCAGTGTGCACAGTGCTGGAGAAACAAAGTTGGATATGTATGGAGCCAGGTGCTAGTCATATGTGTAAAACTGTAATTGGAAGATTCTGTTTTCATTGGTGCTGAGTCCAAATGTTCAATAATAAAACACACATTTTGATTAACTATCTGACTAAATTATATTTAAATTTTATGCAAAGAAAAAGATAGAAAAGTTATCTAATAAAGAGATGATCAAAGAGTATGCAGCCAAAACAAGCAAAAAGCATCAGAGTAATGAATACAAAGATGATGATGTTTTTCTGGGTTTCATAATGTTTGATAGTTGTCAACTTTTCTCTTTCTAAAAAACACCCTTATTTTCACACCTAATATTGAATTTAAAATTTTTCATTTTGTATTAAAGAGGACTCCCCAAATTATATGAGTTTCCAGCTTCATAAAACCTAAATCTGCCTTTGTTCGTATCTGATAAAAATAGGCCACACAGACTGCCAAGTAGGTACAGTCTTGGAACTGTCTGTGGTGCTGGACCCAAGGTTCACTTGGCTCTCTCCATGGTACTTACCGCCCAAGCCAAAACAGCTCCTGGTGGTGAATAGCTGGGTTGATTAATGAAAGTCAGGCTTAATGTCATAGGAATGGATGCTTTTGTGCATGGGAAAAGCGTCTCAAGAGGGTTAAGGAGAACACCACAGATGGCTCTCAAGTATTGGGGACAACCAAAAGATAGGGACACCAAGAGTGTCAGCTCAAGGAGAACTCACCCCAAGCCATGCCTGAGTCTACTTCAGGGACAGAGAGGAGGGACCTGGGGTGAGGGAGGAGAAGGACCTAGAATACAATACACTGCAGGTGGGAACTCTCTGGAAGGAGAAGGAAGAGGGTGACTGAGGGGGTGGTCCTGAGAGGGCCCTGAGGGTCAGACAAAGGCCCTGCCCATTGCATTGGTGGAAGATTTGCTGACTGAAGCTGAGATCTCACTGCAAAGTCCCCATTAGCTGAGAGCCTGTATGAATTGAAATGGATACACATGATGCTTTTGTACAGGTCTGCCATCTGCTAAGGACTGCTTCTCTGGCCTAGAAAGAGCACATGGAAGAACTCTTGGTGACTGGGTTTCACACAGAGAATTTATAACCTTGCATTCAGGACAGTGGCAGGGGAATTCCCATGTTCATACCAGAATAATTATGGCAATGGGATATCCACAAGGGCACAGTGCAACAAGGTTGGGAGGCTCAGAGCATCTACATTAGTTCATTTGGGGGCAACTGACAGTCAGAAATTACAAGACCTTCATCCCTCCCAAGCACCCATCACTACTCTGAGGATCCCCCAAATTAAAGAGATTACTTAATGTAGAAAGTACCAGGGCATAGAATCCACTCGGGCTGCAGCCATGAGAGAGAACATACCAGAAATGGTGCAGACATGCTCTAATCCCTTGAAACTAGATGAGGTTTCAAGTGTGGGAAGACACGGCTCTCCACTTCGGATCAGGAGGCTTTATGATCCAGGCTGGAGGCTGTATTCCCGAGTTTGTTCCCAATATAGTAAAATAGGACAAACATATAGCCATTATGACTCTGGTTTTCCACAGGTGCTGGATGAACCCAACCCACCACTAAGGGCTGCCCAAAGATTTGGAGATTATGACACAAACTGTCAATCAACATCTGTTCTCTCTTTCCAATGTTAAGGCTGCACTGCATTGCCTGCCTTGCAGTGAGGTGTAGCCATGTGACTACACATTGGATAATGAGATGTAAGCAGATACAGGCCTCTTAGAAGATGACCGAAGAAGAAGAATTATTTTGCCTTCTCCCATTTACCACTAAGTCCAGTGACATCCAGAACTCCAGGAGGACCTGGAACTTAGGGTGCCCTCGAGACTAGAACTCACCTGCTAAAGATGGAGGAGTAAAAAGATAGAAGCTTGAGTCCTCTGAGAGACCACAAAGCCACAACACCAGTTCCAGACTGTCCACCTCCGGACTTCATATGAGAAGTAAACTTCTGTCTGCTTTAAGCCACTCTCTATTGGAGTTTTTGCTGTCCTATCTCGCTGAACTTGATACCAATTGATTCAGAGATGGTCTAATACTTATGCTGATTGAGACTGAATGGACATCTGCAGGCTGATTTCCTCTTGGAACTCTGTTTTCTATTCTAAGACACTAGTCTGAGAGGGAAAGGAAATTAAAACTCCTGCTGTGAATGTCTATGCTTGTTCTCTGCCTCCTGGAAAGGTAATCATTGCCCAGGCCCATGGTTCACAGACAGGGACTATGATGCCCTTCCAGTGTCCTCAGTCAGAACCTGTAGAACAGTGGATCTTAAAGTGCTATCTCAAGACCAGCAGAACAGCCATAGCTGAGAACCTTTAAGAAATATAAATGGTCCAGCCCTACCTCAGACCTTCTGGATCGGAAATTCTGGGGGTGGGTCCCACAATCTGTGTTTTTAACAGCCCCTCAGGTGACTCTAAAACAATATAATGTCGAAGAACCACTGGGTTCCCAAGAGGAAGTACACACAGTACCCAGCAAAACAGCATCATCCGGAACAGCCAAGATTCAAGGCATTTTTTGAGGGGCTTGGGAGAAATGAGGGCTTAGTCCATCAATGTTGGGGAGTGGACAGAGGGAACAGGATTTAATGAATGCTCACATGGACTAAGGAGTTTGATGATCTTCACTGTTGCCAAAACCTTCAAGTTTAATTTGACAGTCAAGCCTTTCAACTAACTTTTGGCTCTTACCTTCGCTTTTTGGACGTGACCTCTTTCAAAGAACAAAATATATGGAAGCTCAATTCATTATGGCCACATCAGTGAAAATAATATTTTTCTAAACACTAGGAAAGTCTTCTGTAAGAGCAGCCAGCAGAGTCTGACACACAAGGAGACTAATTTTCAGCCTTTGAGCATAGGTTCCGTTTTGGAAGCAGCTCAAAATATCTGCTAAGTGGGTCATATAACATAGCCTGGTCATCTCCTTTAGAACTAAAAGAAGAGTTGTACCTAAGAAAAAGAAGCAGACATGGCCTCTGAAAGCAGAACCAGTGTCCCAGCTTGGGAACAGCCCCCCGGACACCTGGGGAACTCTGGTGACCTATACAGTGCTAGCTGGTTGCAGGGCTCACAGGCTATTGGGCTAAGATCCATCTTTCCATTGACTTCTTCAGAGTGGCCCACCTGATTGCGGGAGGAAGCTGGCCCTGCATTTGCTGTAGACCTCAGACCTGTTTTAGTGGGCATTTATTATTCCCAAGATTTTATTGTTATGTTTAGAAAATCTCCAGGCTTGTGAGTCTGACCCTCTAGGTAGAATCCAGAAAAGTCCAATTTCCAGTCTTCCTTGTAGTGAGGACACAGCAATCCAATGGTGTTACATGAGACTTTGATTCAGAAGTGGGCAACTTGAGGAAAAGGACTGAAAGTGGAATCTGATTTGATGGTGAGAACAGCAGCAAACCTCTTTGCTTTTGAATGTGGCAATAATTGTGAGGTCATGTCCCTGGCATGGAAGAGACATCACTGGGGTGGCAGCAGCAACAGTGGTTTTGTCATCAGTCATACGGCACGATATGGCTTCAGATACCTTCTCTAGTTTCTCCACCCTTACGAGAATCTGACCAGCTCAACAACTTTTTCATAAACTCCTTTACTGACTTAGCCAAAATTATCTTCATTGCTAGCAACTGAACATTATGACCAATATGAAAATGGACTCTGGGATCATGACAATCAACAGAATCTTGAGGAAATGAGGATTATTTTGAATTGGTTATCTGGTCTGGCCGAGATTGATGGCTCAGAATATCCAGAAGCATTAGGGGATGGGACCCTGGAAGCCAAGGGTGTACCTGTAGTTACCTGGGATGAAATGCTCCCTGCAGTCAAGGTTTTGGGATATCTGGTAGGTACTCCCGAGGTACAATATGAAGATCATGATTCCACTCAATTTCCACAATCCCTGGAGATCCTGTGAGGCCAAGACTTCTAATTGACTTTCCGAAGTCCATCCTAGGCTCACTCAGGCCCACTCTCATATTTCTCCTTTGTAATCTTAAAGACCACTGGGCCTTGTAGACTAGATTACTCTGGGATGATCAAATTTGGGGCAGTAGTGCTCTCCCCTTCCACCTCCTTTCCCCTCTTCCCTCCACTTCTGCCAAGTTACAGCCACCAGGAAAAAATGGTAAAACATTTATTGAGTCATCTACAGCAGTGTGACATCCTTAAAATCCTGGACAAGATTGTGAGCACAGCATTAATGGCAGCAGCGGTAGCAGTAAGGTCTGTGGGGCTTATCTTTATTGTGGGAGATGAAACCCAGGCTGGTCCAGCTCCCATGAGTGAGCCAGGAACCATGTCTGAGATGCCAGGGGCTGCACCACTCTAGCCCTGACAAAGGCAAAGCTACAGAAGACAGACATCAGACAAGACACACCTGGCCAAGCACAGACACATCCCAAGACTGTGAGTTCAGAAGAGGAAGGAATGGACACAACACCCTCTTTGGAAATGTCCCAGATCCTTGAAGTTGACTCCCAGGGCAGTGGCAAGGAAATGCTGCTATTGCCCATATGGAAGTATGCTCACTCTAATCCCAACAGAAAACTGAATCAGCTGATGCAGATGAAGCTAGAATTCTGTGTCCATCTGAGCCCTCTGGCCTCCCCCTTACTCCTGATGCTGGTGGTTTTACAAATGGGGCAAAGGTTAACTCAGGAGAGCTCAAAACAGTAGACAGCAAAGAGTCCCTTTCAGCCATCCTCATCCCAGTAACAAGCCCCCATCTGTGTAGTTTCCAAAATCTTTTCACATACAAGCCATCTCATTGCAACCTTATCCTTGGCCTGTGGGGCTAACAATGCCAACCAAGTCCTCCCCATTACTCAGATTAGAAGGCCAAGGCCCAAAGAAGGTAAGCCCTGGATCACAGAGCAGGTGGCTAAGCCTGGGTTGAAAAGCAGGTCTCCCCACGCCACGCTGACTCCATTGCTTCTCCTGCAGTAGAGTCCTGGACAAACTTCTGTCACCAGAGCCCCTCTCCTGTGCAAGGTTACGTACATACTGCATGGCTGCTTTGAGTGTCACATTCTTCTCATGTGCAGGGCTGTGCATATATGTGAGCCACTTACTCAGATTTATAAAACATACTGGATCCCACCATGGTGGCAGGCACCATGCTGTGTTTTCTCGACAGCCCAATGGGGAGGTTTGAGCTACAGATCTCCAAGTTTCCTCCCAGCTTTAGCATTTTGTAAGCCTCCTCAAAGACATATGGGGAATGAGTCAAGGTCACACAAGCCAGGAGCAAAGCTGGAAGCCCAAGTCCCTGCTCCTTGCTCAGGGCTCTTCCAGCTGACTTCCATGGTTCCCTGGGCTCAAGGAGGACTTTGATAACAAAGTATTAATACTTGCTGGCTTCACTTTGGAGTAGCCGTGAAGGAGGCAAGAGTATCACCCAAAGAAGACCCTTTGAGCTTTCCCTTCCACGAAGAGTGAGGGTCAGATGAGAGAGGTGAGTGGGCATCCCTGACAGGGACTGGAGATATAGGTGTCTCTCAAGCCTCGGGCTTGGCTCTAACTCCCTGGCCCTGCTTGGCAAAGAACCCAGCTTGGAGGGGGCTGCGTTAGAGAGGAGTCACTGTAAGCCACTGGATGTGTCAAGCAGGGTAACAGCTACACACTGGTACAGAGAATGTGGCTTGGCATTAAGTGGGGAGTCATGAAGTCTGCAGTGCTAGGGACCACCATAGAGCCACCCACATTCCACACTTGGACCCCTTCTCTGGCTCCCTGTCAGCCTCAGCATCCTTGACTTGGAATTCCATTTCCTCCAGGATGAGAGTCCTTCCCTGATACTGTCTGCCTACTCCCTTGCTGGACAGTCATGACAGGGAAAGAGATTTCTTCATCCCAAGAATGACTGGCATTATATATAATCCCAATTCAGCCTCCCATGGGTGAGTTTCATCCTTCAGGATTGCACAGAATGAGAACCCCCTTCCCAGGAATAATCTTCAACAGGGCTGGAGTCTGACAAGGCTGCTCCTCCCCAGCCCCACTTTTCCCAAGTCTCTCAAGCTGTCTTCATATGACAGGATTTCTTAGCCTTTCCTGGCTCAGGCAAATACCACAGTTCTGGGGCCCATTTCAAGTAGATGGCTGGTATTTAGACAGAGTTCGAGATGCTTTGGGCTACATACAAATCACCTAGTCTTATTGCCCATTTTACAGATTTGAAAACAGAGGGTCAGAAAGGAAAGGGTTTTACACAGACCTTATGCTGTCCCCCTACTGCCTGTGACCCTGAAGGCCAGAACCCCCTGGAACATTGAGAATACATCAGGTACATCTGCTCACAAGACTGGCAAAAATTCATTCAGACAGAACAACCAACCAGTAGGAACCAGCAATCTCTATGAGGATACAGGGCCAGGGCTCAGGAGGCAGCACAGTGCATGGGGCCCAGGGCTGATTGCTTTTGCTGTTGTGCGATGATGTCTCTATAAATGCCAAAGTTTTTTCTTCCACAGCGAAACAGACCTGCTGCTGGGAGTGATGATGAATGAATGGGGTCCATCCCCAGGGGGCTGCTCCTTAGATATGGAGGAGGCATCCCATCCCAGCCACATATCTATGACTGTGTCTATATGTCAGGCCCAAGGCACCTGTTGAAATGTCCATGACCTAGTTCTTCCTTCCAGGCAACCAGCTTCCACTGTGGTGTTCAAATGGAAGGGACAGAAGGTCCATTTCTAAGAAAGGGAAAATAAATGGCATTCTGTCCATCCCTCTACACACACACACACACACACACACACACACACACACACACTCATCAGAACCTAATATGAGGCACAATGATGCATGCCCTTTTACCTGCCTTGGCTTTGAACTGGAAAATCACTGAAGTCCAGGGCAGGGAGTATTGTATCCACAGTTATAGCAGTCTGAACCCAACTGGGGTAGAGTGTAGTTCCCTGAATCCCAGTCCATGGCTCCTTCCAAGCAGCCCAGACCCCTTAGCAGTGTCCAAAGTGCAAGATGGCCACAGGACGCTTGCTTCAGTAATACACACTAGTGCAGGTGGAGGGGATCATGAGGTCAGGTGCAGGGTAAAAGGGCCACTGCACACTCCATCAATCTGAGTCACCAAGCATGCCCGGGAAAGGTCAGGTACCTCCTTTCTTCCTCTGGCTTTGCCAAACACCCAGGGACTCACTTCACTGGCCAAGGACACGGGCTTCTCTCTAAATTACAGCAACAAGAGCCTTTTCCAGCCACTCTGATAAGCCTCTCCAGAAACATTTTCCCAAGTCCCCCAGGGCCCTTCCTCTTTATAAAATGAAGTAACATCCTTTTCCACCCAAAGTTCCCAAGCATTCCAGAACATCATCATGAGACAAGTCTGCAAACAGAACTTGGACAGGAGTAACACCAAATGCTGACATGGAATGAACTGGGCCACACAGGGACCATGTACTCCAGCACTTCCCTTGACCTCCCCAGCTGGGCACTGCCCTATTTTACATTCTCAGGCTGAGGGTGTGCAACCTGCAGCTGGGGACCCAGGGGCGGGTGGTGGGGAGCAAATGCCCCATCAGAATGGGCGTGGTGGGTGTGGCTTCTCCTGACACCCTAGCAGCCCATAGTGAGTCAAGGTCAAGGGCATATAAGGGACATCTTTGCAGAGGTCTCAGATTTCAATAGTTGAGTCCAGGCCCAGGGATCTGGTGTCTGGTACACCTCATCATCCATGGGGATGGGGGTGGGGGTGGGGGTGGGAGAGCCCTGGGCCCCAGACTCAGGCGCATGGAGGTGAAAGGTGATTCAGGATTCACTGACATCACAGGCAGGCCACTGGTTCATCCTAGTCATGGCTTTGACTTAGGGGAAATGGGGAAGGGAGGGCTCAGGGACTCTCTGTGCTGGGTGTGGTTGGAAACAGCTTCTGGAAGGCATCCATGGGGGTAGAAGAGGTGGAAGGGAGGTGACCAGAATAACCCTGCCCATCTTGAGCTGGAGTTAAAACAATGGAGAGGGTAAAGGTTTTCTTCCGTAGGTCTCCCAAACTGTGTCTCTTTCCCAATCACAGCCACATTTCTGGCTCTCAGCTCCTCTCGGATCAAATGAAAAGCACCAGAACTTTCCCTGACCTACAGACTCCCCACCCAAACTGAAGTCTCTGATGAGAAGGGCCTTGGAGCTGTCCCACTGCCTTGGGACCCAGGAGCTGAGCACCCAGACACCAAGATGCTGGGCGAGTGCCAGGAGATCTGCACCAAGGGGTGTTCTGGCCACCCAAGCTGGCCCTCTGCTAGGCTTCAGGGGCTTGGGCCAGGACTGAGAAGAGCCCCACGGTGGCATGCACACTCGAGGGGTCACATCCAAAATCAGATGATGAGGGGCTGTTGGGGCAAGTACCTCCCCAGCTCCCACAGGCAAGCTCTCTTCAGCCTTAGCTCACAAGGCCTCACAGCTGGGGTCAGGCCATCACTGAGACTGACCGAGATGCAGATGGGTGGAGCTGAGACCTAGATGGAGGTGAGGAGGGACACTGGGGCAAAGGGCAAAGGGATGGGACAACTTTTCCAAATTTGAGGAGTATTTACATGTCTGGGGTCAGGGCCCAGGGGACCACAGTGGGTGGGACCAGTACCAAAACAAGGAGGGGGCAATCCTACTCTGTGCCCTGCCTCCTTCTCCCCCCTCAGGGAGCCAAGCTTCCAGCCCAGGGCCTGCCCAAGGGGAGGGAGGAGGCGCGAACATGCGTGGGCTGGCGCCTGCCTGCAGTCCCAGCCTGTGGATGGAGGAAGGGAGGATGGCTCAGGTGGCCAGGTTGTCAGCAGGGAGACCAGACATGCGGATTTGGGAGCTGCTCTTGCTCAGGATGGAGAGCTGGGTGCCCCCGTTCACCCCACTGCTGGCCAGAGACGGGTGTCGGTGCTTGAAGTCCACAGCGAAGTAACGGTTCACCTTCCAGCTTCGCCATTTTCGCTTGATCTCCGCTTGTACCTGCAGGGAGCAAACTGGGCAGTCATTTCCAGATGGACATCCTTTCCAGCCTCCAGGCCCTGTCCTGGCCTGGGGCCCTTCCTGGGCTGGCACTGCCACCCCCAGCACCCTTCCCGCTACCCAGTTGCAGCCTGCGGCCCTCAAGGTCTCCAGTGGGGCTGTGGGCAGGCTCTGAGGAGCTGACCTGAACAGCCCTTCCCTTGCCACTTTCTGAGCAAGACCCTCTAACAGCTTCCAGTTGTTTTCAGGCCACGCAGAGACTAGTCCATCGGGTCTTTCAGGAAGTCTTTAGCAAGCAGCCCCACAGGGCAGGCAGATCAGGGAAGGATCGCCACTCTGGGCTGAGCCGTAAGAGTGGGGTATACATTAGAATCACCTGTGGGGGGGGCTTTAAAAATTCCAGATGCCCAGGCCATACCCCAGAACAATTACAGCAAAATATCTGCACAGAACCCAGACATAGTAATTTTTTTTAAAGCTTCCCAGGTGACTCCACTGGGTAATCAGGGTTGGGAACCACTAAATAACACACCCCTCTGGGTAAACACACACCCAGGTAGCTCTTAGCATGGTGAGTGGGGGCCATGCCAAGTCTCGGCCTTCATGTACTTTCTCAGCCAAGTATCTTTGTGAAGTGCACAGACTGCACAACTGGAAGCAACGCCTGCACTCACCCTCTCCAGTTCTAGCTCCTGCTTCCACTGCAGGCTCTGAACAAGCTACACTTCTAAGCTCTCCTGGCCACGACCTGCAGGGCCCTTTCTGCCTGTCCCTGTCTGTTCTAATCAGACCCTTCCGTAGGCTGTCTGGGTGATCACAGAGCCCGATCTCTTTGTTCCTCAGATGCAAAAAGTGGGAGGAGCCTGGCAAGGTGATGCAGCTAAGACCCAAGCTCTGGTGCAAAGACTCCTGCCTACTCTCAAGCCCACCCTAGCCATTCAGTCCCCACCCCTGCCCCAGCACCTCTGTTCTGGGTTGTGCTCAAGGGCTTCACTCCAACAGGCTACAGAAGGAGCCCCCAGACCACAGTGCTGGAAATAGAGTATTACTAGATGTTTCCAGGTCTCTCCCTGGAGTCTCTTCCAAATCCTCACAGTTTCCACTCTACCAGGGGACAGTTTGGGCCTGGCTAGTCAGCCAGCTGGGGGCAGCCCTGAGTGCTGGACAGCTCCTGGCTCAACAGCTCTGCCTAGCACAGCCTCATGACCTGTAGGTCCTGTGTCCTGTGCCCCGCCCTTCCTTATTGTCAATTCCTCCTCACCACGGAATGTGTTAATGGAGAGGACCCTCTCCAGGAGACTTGTGCTCAGCAGAGCCAATGCTTTTATCAGGAGCTTTGCTCTTCAGGTGGGACCTTAGCTGCACAGCAGGTAAAGTGGGACAGATTCCAGCACAGGGTGTGGGTGTCAGAAGGCCCTGGCACCACACAACGGCAGCAGCTGTGTGAGCAGCCCCTTTCAGTGCTGGGAGCCCGGCAGAGCCCCCTCTGGGGAGTTAGTCCCATGTGGCCAACAGGTGGCTTCCCCATCTGCTCCCCAGAAAGCCCCACCCCCACCGCAAAGAAGCCAGAGGGCCAAGGTCTTACCTCGCCATTCAGAAAACAGTAGAGAACAGCCACCACAAAGCCCTGGGGATAGAGAAAATGAGCCTGAGGATGCTGGCAAAGGAGCTTCTGAAATGTTGTGTGGGGCATGGAGGGGAGTGACACCAGGAAGCAGAAAGACACCATGACCTGGATGGGGGCACCTGCCCAGGGGTCTGGGGTAAGATGAGACACTTCTACTCTACCAAGATGGGCACACCCATGAGGCCACATGACTGGTGGCTGAGTCCTGTCCCACAGATAAATTCTAGCTTTGGATTTCACATTCCCTTGATCAAATTCTTCCCATTCCCAAAGGCCAGCTTTACCCCACTTTCTACAAGAAGCCTTCCCTGAATGCCCTCGAATTTCTCTTGGCTCCAAACCAGGCTGCAGGCTTCTGAGGGCAGGACCCTTACAGGACAGAACAGATCTATGCCATCCTTCTCCACCATCATCTCTCTTCCTGGGCCACATACTCTCATACACAGCAATGCAGCACACCACACAGAGTGAGCAAGTACTTTGCACAGAGTATGAATTAAGCTATTCTCTATGTGTTCTTTAAATCTACACCAAACAAAGCAGGAGCATTTTCTTGAATACTGCAAATTAGTTCCCTGCAATCCCTGTGCTCTGTACTGCTGCTTGAAGGTATTGGAAGAACAACAGCTCAAGGACTGGTCAGTGAGCACAGGGACAGGAGCCCTGGGCTCCGACTCCTGGCCCAGGGCTTTGTCTATGAGCCCATGAAGCCAGTCTCAGGTGAGACTCATGCTCAGTCTCACCAGACTAAGAACCTGGGCCAGGTTAAATGGCCTTGAATTAAAATGGTGGAGGAGGTCAAAGCAAATATAGAGAGTAATTTTCTGACCGTCAGGATCAAATCCTAATTCAAACAGCTGGCTTAGGGAGACATGCTTTATCCCTGGACACTCGAGGGAGCTGCCCCTGCCTTCATCCGCCCACCACTGCTCCCGCCTGCTCATTCCTCGTGGTTCACCTAGCCCCTTCCTCATTTCCAGTCCATCCACTCCTTCCTCCAGGCACAGAGGCAGCATTCTGCCTGCTTCCCATTCCCTCCCTCACTCATGTGTGTTTGCTCCTGCACTTGTGCAGCTTTCTGGGCTCTCTGTGCTGGGAACCTAGATGTGAGTAGGACAGAACTCCAGGAGTGCATGGCCTACAAAGCTGAAATCAGGATGTGGACATGCTGGGCTCTTGAGGCCACTCCACCCTGCACCCCAGGCTGCTGGGAGGTACCATCTCAGGTCACCCAGGGTGGGGGCTGAGAGCGGGGGCAGCTGGCTCAGGATACTGAGATGCAGTGGTGGCCAGATCCCAGTGTCTTCTTACAGGAGCCCCAAGGTTAGACAGCAGATAGGGCTCCCTCATCACCTCTACTCTAGTACTCATTTCACAGTCCAGGTTAAAGAGGTTCCAGCACCACCTGCAGGTGAGCAACCCGGCCCTGGCTCCCAGTGAGTTCTGCCCTCCCCACAGGCCACACCTACCTGGAAGGAGCCCAGCCCCAGCTCAAACACGAGTCTTTCCCTTTTGCTGACATTCTCTGGAGAGAAGGCAAATACCGTGTAGTGGATTCCGAATAGTGGGATGAGCAGCAGGGTGGACCGGGCCAGCCGCCTGTCAGGAGAAAGCAAAACATCTGTTCTGTGCACTTCCAAGGCTCGGGACCAGAGCCATGGAGGGCAGAGAACTTGGCCCTAGTTCTCTCCCAGAGCTGGGCCCCCTGTCCACAGACCCCTCAGCATTCTCTCCCAGTGCAAGTGGTCTGGGCGGCTAGGACTCCCTGGGATATTGTGGGGGTGGGGGGTCATCCCCAGTCTGCAGGGCACACAGTCAGTAGCCTGTAGAGCCACTGAAAATGTGCACGTGATTTACAAGGACCCCTTGTGTGACATGTAAAACCCTTGGGGAAAAGCAAAGTCAGGGCAAAACACAGGGGTCGGACTGAGAAGGCCTGAGGGAAATACGGGGTCCTCGGGCAGAGCAGCCACTCTCCTGTTCTAGAAGGAAGCCCCCTGTGCCTGAAAGGAGCAGCCATCGATGGGCCACAGAGACAGCTGGCTTTTCAGAGTCTGGGGCTAGCCCAGACACTCGCCAAGTGTTGGGAAGGTGCTGATGACAGGGACGGAGGGAAGGCACATGAGCGGACCGCAGAGGAAGAAACTCAGGAGGAACTTACTGACCCTGGGCATCGGCAATCGCCATCCGGGCAGGAGGAGCCTGTTGCCGGGAAACTGAGTCAAAGGTGGAGGAAAATGTCTGCTCTGAAGCAGGCCAGGCAGGGGAGGAATGGCTAGAGAGTATCTCCTGAGGCAGCTCTCCTGGGGCTCCCCTGCCTGCCTGCCTCCCTCTGGCCCTAGGCTGACAGCAGGGTGAGGCTCTGTTCTGAGGGCACAGGGCCACAGAAGCCCATGGCTAGGACACTGGGACCATGTGAACATGCGGGTCCTGCTCTATGGGGGGGTGCTCCCAAGAGTTCTCCCAGAGTGAGCACACGGGCTCCTATGGGTCTCCCCAGAGAGGTCAGCCCTGCCCTGCAGATGTGGCCTGCCCCCAGGCTGTACCCTGCCAGCTCCTCCAGAGGATCAGCCTCCCCAGCTTCCAGCAGAGCTAAGTCCCAGGGGATGGACAGCAGGCATGAGGCAGCCGTTTGATTTGGGGCGATTACACCATGTGTCCCTCTCTCTCTCATCCAGCCCTTCTGAGAGACAATGTTCTGTTGAACATAGGAGCTCCAGAGGTCTAGAGAATCCGAACTCTTGGAGTCCGTGTGAGGCCCTTGACTTCCTAGCTTACACTGAGAGTGGAGAAGGAAGGAGGAGGGGACACAGAGGGAGGAGGGGCAGCCCGAGGAGATCTTCAGGCAGAGGAAGCTCAGCCTGGAAAGGAAGAGGACCGTGAGTGTGGGTGCCCATCCCTTCCTGCCCTGCTCACAGCCAAGGGAGGCCAACAGGATCTGAGCAGGTCTGTGCGAGCCCAGATGTGATCCTGACCGGTCCATCCTTCTAGACTTCCTCTTATCTGTCTGTCTCTTACCGTAGCTCCCTGAAGGGGTGGGGGTGGTGCCTCATTTGTCTGGGGCACGGTGCCGGTGCTGGGAAAATGCCTGTTCCATGAAGAAATCCCTACAGCACACAGGCCTAGCATGAGAGCCTCAGCATTCTCAAAACTGAATTCTCTCTTGGGCACTCGGGTCTTGTTCATCTCTGGTTGCCCGTGCCTGGCACCAGAAGGCAACAGGAAGTGTTTGTAGAAGGAATGAAAGTCAGGAGTACATAGGAAAATGGCCAGAAACACAGGGACATGGATGTTTTGGGGACTCCTCTGTGGCCCTAACCATAGGGGCTACTTTTAAAAAACTGTCTATTGAAGGAGCCCAGGAAAGGAAGCTGGCCTCAGAATATGCCTGTGGCCCCTGCCTTCCTCTTCCTGGCCTCCGTTCCCACAGGAGGGACCATTTCCAAGTACTTGTCCCTGCAGTCTGAAAAGGGCCCTGGAAACCAGGAGGTCAAATCTCTCCAGCTTCTGTGGTGGCATCACATGGGATGGATTCAGAGTGTGAGAAACAGTAACCTTTCAGACTGTTCCCAGCCACAAGGTGGGTGCAGGGATGGTAGCGAGGGCATCCCATAGCACAGTCTGAGGCCAACACTTCCTCTCCAGCAGCCTACAGCCGCCCCAGAACAGCCGGGGACTTCTGCTGGGGAGCCAGGGCGTCCCAGTGGCCCCTTTGGCGGATGAGGCAGTGGGGACAGACGAGGGGTCTCTAGAGCCCAGGGTTCTGGGACTGCACTTCTAAGCTGACCGAGGTCTTGGAATGGGAACATATGATGTGAGCCACTACCCATAATGACACAGACCCAGGCCTCCGTCCTCCTGCCCTGAGGAGCCAGCAATGGGCAGAAGAGTCCTAAACTACCAAGAAGGGCATCAGAGATGCCCAAATGACAGTGGGCTGCCCAGGAGAACAATGGCACCCTTCGTAAAAGAGACGTCCAAATTGAGTCTGCTATTCCAGCCAGAGACTCCATGGGGCAAAGTGCTTAGGATTCTCTGGGTTCAAATCATCCCTCTGTCAATTAGGGGGTCCTTGAGTGAGTGACATCATCTCTCAGCACTTCAGTTTTCTCATCTGTAAAATGGTGATGATACAAGGACCCAGCTCATAGAGTCGTGGAGATTGAATGAGTTAATGCTGACACACACAAAGTGCCGTGAACACTGGAGTGAAGTTCCCTTCCCTGTGCAGGGGAAGGTCTATATGAACTCAAGCTCTAAGACTCTTGGAAATAATTTTGCAGTTGAAATCACTGAAGCTCAGAGAAGTTGGAGACTGAGGACAGCCACACACCAGGTAGCAGCGGCAGAGAATGCGGGGCTGCCTCCTCAGGAAGCACCCATAGCTGCCGCGGCTCCAAACCCACGCCCTACCCACCCACCCCATGA
Organism: Cheracebus regulus; assembly: GCA_963574635.1. NCBI lineage: Eukaryota > Metazoa > Chordata > Mammalia > Primates > Pitheciidae > Cheracebus > Cheracebus regulus. The sequence continues at coordinate 79,839 of CAUYQU010076457.1, forward strand.
CCACGAGGCTGCAGAGAACTCACAAGACACACAGACACCAACATGCAACAGCTGGGAATGGGTTGGGGCTGGGAGGCACAGGCCGGCTCTCCACTCTCCTCCAGCAGCGGCAGTGGCAGCATGCGTCCCCCACCCCATCAGGACTCCCGGCCACAGCCTGGGCCACGCACACTTACAGAGTAATGGTGGACAGTTCTGACATCTTGCAAGAGTGCTGCTGAGCCCGCTGTGGCTTGCAGTAGCATTTCTGCACGCAGCTGCTGGGTGTGACAAGATTAGCACTTCTGTCAGCTGGGGGGCACCAGGCAGCGAAGACACTCAGTTTACAGGGAAGGCAGAAAAGAGGAGGGTATGGAGAAAGGGCCAGGGCAGTCACGTGGAGGAGAATGAGGGAGCCGAGGGCCAAGACATGGGCAGCTCTGGACAGAGAAATGCACGCCTATACGTGGACATGAGTGTGCATGGCCGCACACACACATACACACAAGCACTCACACTGGGGCCAGTAATAGGTGGGTGGGCTTAGAGAAAACGTGTATTCAGAAGGTGGCCTGGGCTGGGTCTCACACAGGGAGCCAGAGGCCGCCTCTGGAGTTGGCTCCAAGCTTAGAGCACAGCCTCGTCCAGGTCCCACTCAACAAGATGAGAACTGGAAACTCACACTGCAGACCTTCTGCACTGCCCAGCACAGGCAGCCTGAGGCTTGAATCAAGCCAGTTCTGGGCTTGGCTGTGAAGGTCAACTTGAGTGTCCACTGGTCTTTCCCCTCTACCCTCTCTCTCTCTCCTCTGGTCCATAGCTTCCTCCCTCTGAGCCCCCCAGTAACTCAGAATTGGCACATACATGGAGGGCAGAGGTAAGTCAGATTGAATTGATTGTTCACTCTTCCAGACCTAAACTATTCCAATACAACAGCCACTACCCATATGTGGCTATTTGAATTTAAATCAACCAAATTAACCCACATCCTCAGTTGTCCTGGCCATATTTTAAGGGCTCAACAGCCACATGGGGCTAGTGGTTATCATGTTGGACAGCACAGACATAGGGCACTTCCATCACTGCAGGGAGTTCTGTGGAAGAGTGCTGGGCTGGACTTCTTGATAAAAGTTCAATGGGCAGGGACTGAAGACTGATAGGAGCACTACCGCATGGTTTGCAGGAAAAAAACCACCTCAAGGAGGAGGGCCCAGGCTGCAGTCTTGCTCTACATTCTCCTGGGTGGACCCAGGCCTTCCATCTCCTCAGGGAGGTCTCTCCAACCCACCATGGTCCTGCTTGGGCTTAGGCTGGCACAAGCCATGGACACTTTTCCCTTCTCCAATAGATGTGTCAGAGATAGCTGAAGAGTTGCATCATCTTTACCGAATGCAAGAGAATAGCTACTTTGCTGACTTTCCCCAGGTACCACATGGCTCTGAGGTTCCTGGTGCTGGTCAGTGAATTAATAAATCAGATTGGACCTGCTGCAAATGAGGACAGATACAGAGACCACACCATTGGCATTCAGGATCTGCCTTGTGTGATTACAGCTCCTTAAGAGAAAGCCTGAAGGCACCTGACAGGTGGTGACATGTCATTTTGCTGAGGGCAGAATTTGTGTCACACTTCCAAGATGGGGCAAGCCCAGACCCCCCTGCATCTGTGCATAATGGGTTTGGGGTTCTCATTCAATAAACAGCACCTTGCAATTCATATCACACTGTGAAGCGGGCACTGCAGATCACCTTTTTCAGAACAGAAATGCTGAGGTTTGGTTTGATGCTTGGCTACTCTGACTGCGGTCCCCAGACCATCAACATCAACATCACCTCGTTAGATTAGTCTCTCTTATGGCCAGGGACCCCTCAACCTTGGCTTGGGTAAACCATAGAAATCGGGGTCTAAGAGACCCCCAACTTCAGCCATTGCCTCCTACATGCCAAGCTTAAACTCTCCAAATTCTAAAGTTCTCCTCTGCGGCCTTGCTTTCTTTAGCTTCAGATTGTTCCTGTCCTTCTTGGACCCCAGATGTTTCTGTGATAAACACAGACTTCTCTGAAAGTATTCTAAAGACCATTTAGTGACAAGTTCACTGGGAAAGCCTGTACCTGGTGAAGTTGTGTGGCTCTGATAGGAGTGGGGGAGGGCAGATCAAGGAGCAGCTTGTGGGGAGGACTAGCCCTGGAGGGCTCTTGAAGAAGATGAGTCTAAGGAAAAGGCTTTCCCCAAATCTTCAGTGGCTCTGCACAAAAGGACTCATGGACAAGAAAGAGAACAAATCGTGCAGAAAAGCCAAAGACAGGGGTGGGAGAAGGAAAGATTTCAGAATCTCTGAAAAGTCAGGACAATTAGGGATAAGAGAAATTAAGTCAGGAAGGAGAGATGAACCTAGACTGGCTGATGTGATAAATGCTGAGCTGGATTCGAGAGGATAACAGCTCAGGCAGGGGTGTTGGGTGGGGCTGTCTGGAGAGCAGAGCAGCCTGACTTGGAATGTGGGAGACCCCATCACAGGTGCAGGGTCCACCTCCATGTCTGCAATTCGGGGAGCCTTGGCCTCCAGGACTGGCTCCACCACGGCTTCACTGTGTTGTCCACAGGAAGGTTACAGCCATTTCCATGTCTCAGCACTCACAGCTGTCAGCCAGGGATCCAGCACACAGTTTCTATGAGGGCCAAAATCCAGAAATGCTTCCACAGCCCTCGTATGCAGGGCTGGTTGCACTATAGCCCTGGGAAACACCCAGAGGAGAACGCTAGACAGTGACACCTGCAGGGAGCCCTTTGCAGGAAGCATCCCTGTCTTCTTCATGTCTGCAATCCTAGGGATCAGCATGGTCTGGCCACGAGGTGGTCCACAGAATGTGGCAGACTGAGCTAACACACTCCATAGGATCTCTCTTGATGCTAAAATGCTGTGCACCCCCAGAGCCCTGCCCAGTCCCAGAAGTACTCCCTACCACACTGGCACCCCAGCTAGCAGCACAGCTCACAGATCTGGGGAACTTCCTGCCCACCACCACCCCCTTACCAACCATGAGGACAGGCCACCTGAGCTCAAGGTTTTGCTTGGCACCTAACTGCTGGGTCATCTTAGATGGTGCCATTTTCCTTCTCTGGGCCTCAGTTTGTCTTTCTGCAACATGAGAGTAACGATTGGCTGCTGCCAGCCCCTAACATGAACTTTGAGGATTGGGTGCTCCTCGGCAGGGAAGGAGGTGCTGTGGAAGTGGAAGATGGAGGCTACGTGCACTGGAAGGCTCTGGCTGTGGAGGAAGCCTAGACTGAAAGCTGCCTGCCTGCACTTCTGCCTGGCTCCAGCACAGCCGCCTTCAGAGACCTGTGCATCCTCCCCAGTGGGGCCAAGGAGACCCCACGGGAGTACAGACGGGTTTTCCCTCCTCCACCCAAGCTGTAGCTTCCAATGCCTATCTTCCAGGGAGGAGGCCCCTGGAATAAAGCCGGTTCACTTCAAGGCAGGGGGCCGAGGCTCTCCCTGAACAGTCAATGTCTACCCTGGAAGCCTCACCTCTCCCCTTTCTGAATCAGTTACCTGCTCGCAGAGGTCAGCTCCAGTTAGGCCAGACCTGCCTGAGGCTGAGTGCCAACCCCAGCTGAGGGCTAAGCCCTCACCCCTGCCCCAGACCAAGTCAACCCTGATGCCCACTGCCCAAGTCATGTTCCCAGACACTCATTCTACCTGGAGCATCAGGTCAGAGAGGATGGGTGGCTCAGTGCCACCGTCCCCCTGCAGAGGCCCCAGGTCCCAACAGGTGCTTCTGAGGCTGGGCCAGGAACACCGTCTTGATCTATGGAGGACAAACCCTTATCACCTGAGCAGCTGGAACCAACCTACAGGAAAGGGAGTGAATGCTGGTCTGAGGGCACAGGCAGGGGGTCCTCTCGGGCTTTCTTGGGGACTCGCGGGTTTAAATTTGTTCTGGAAACAAGAGGAAAAAACCGGAGAGCTGTTGTGGGCAGATCTGAAGGGGCTTCTTGGTCCCACACCTAACTCTGGTACCCAAGGGGACTCTGACACAGCCTTGGAATCTCCCTCTGCCACCAATCCCTGCCCTCTCCACCTCCCCTCCGCCTGACATTCTCCCCTCCTCCCAGTGCAGACACCTCCCAGCTCAAAGCCAGCTCTTCCAAATACTCTGGGCTGAGGGAGCTTTCATACAGGCTAGAACCCACCAGGGGCCTCTTCCCCCAAGAAGCCTAATTTTGTACACTTGTTTAATGTTATCTTTCCATCTGTAAATTCCTAGAGGGCAGGGATGATGGTGTTGTGCAGCTTAAAGTGAAAGGCCTGCCTGCACCATAGCCATGGCTTCCTCCTACCTCCTAGATTCATGTCACTTCACTGATAACTAGTTCCCTCAGCTGTAAAATGGTGATTCTATTTAACAGTGGCTTACCAGATTCACTGGATGTTTGCGAGTGTTAAATGTGCATGGATGTGGTCTTGAGTGTTTCCAAGTGCTCTACAGTTCTCAGCAGCGTGGTCAATTGGATTACTACTCACATTGGCTGACAGGGTCTCCTTGACCCTGGAAGCATTCAAACATACTTCTGGACTTAATGGGATCAAGCTGATCCCCTCTCCTGTGTAGGAACTCCCACTTGGCTCACAGACTTCATCCACATGAGTTTTTAATCATGAGTGCTCAAGACTAGCAGAGTTTGGCTTTCTCTAAAAAAATGATTTGGTGAGATTGCAAAAGGATTTTTTTTATGCCAGAAGCAAACTCACTAGCTGGTTCTTTTAAATGTCTCAGATTAATTACTTACATGTATAAACCATGTGCTAATTACAAGTTGTTCTTATCTATGCGTTAGGAAGACCTAACATTCAAGCTCCTGGCCTGTGGAGAACCTGAAACCTTAGCTCACACTTCTTTCCCACCAGACCCTAGAGGTTCTTGTTGCCCAAAGCAGAATGTCTGGGCTGGCAAAGTATGTTCAGGCTTCAGTAGGGTATCCTATTTAGTAGGGAAAGCTGAGAGGACCCCCCCCAGAGAAGACACTGGGGGTCCTTAGTAGAACAAATCCTACCAGGAAGGGGAGGAAATCAACACCACTAGAGCTCAAATGAAAGGGCTGACTTAGCTCCCTGCCAGCTTCAAATATGGGAGACAACTGTTAGTGTGTGCCCTAATCCACCCCCAAGCAGGAGAAACTGAGGCTAGACACAAGGACAGTGTCCAACACTAGACAGGAGGTGAGGGGAGCAACGGAGCCCTATTTTGTGAATCCTTGAGATGAAGGCAGGATGATTTCTCTAGGGCAGGTTAGGTAGCAGCAGAGGGCTGGCCCCCACCTCACAGTGCAGGGCCTCTAAGACTTTGACTTATATTGATAAATAATTTTCTACTATATAATATATACAGATAAGCAAGAATTGAGACAGGGCTGAGAGAGAAGTGGGAAACTTGCAAAAACATGAAAAGAAAAACAGTAAATGGACAGGAAAAAAAACTTATTTTCTAATGTACTGTAATCATTGTATAGGCAGAGAAAACTTGGCTGAATATCCCAGGCCCTGTGCTAATCCTCCACCCCTGAGGAAGGGCTTCCACACGCGGAGGTACCCAGTCGGAAGAGACTGACAGACCAAGAGCAAGCTCTTCCTCCCTGAGGAAGCCCCTGAGGATCCTTAGGGAAGGATCTGGGATATGGTCTCTGAGCAGTTCCTGCCTCTCCCTCTAGGAGAATGGCTGAGGAAGGGGTCCTGGGGAGCCCTGTACTGGGATCTCTCACTGTCCCACTTGTCATCTACTGGGCAGCCATCAAGGTTGTGACCCCAGGTTGGGGTCTCTGATGAAGGCAGGACCATGCACTCAGTGATGCACCCAGTGAAGATACCTCAGCTCCTCCTCACCCACTTTCTTCCGAAGGAGCAGAGGAAGCCACACATAGGGCTTTTGCCCTACCAACAGATGGACCCCAGGGACTGCCCTCAGAACCAGGGTGTGCCCATCCACCCCTCCAGCAAACCACAGGGGACCACCAACCTTCCTCCCCAGCATCAGAATGTCCCCATACCCTACACAACCAGCTGATTATGTTCCCATTCACAAGGCCAGAGGTGGGAGGTGGAAGGTGCTCTGATTTCAGGTATGAGACAGGACGGAGAGAGAAGTGGGGAAGGGCAGGCAAAGATAGGCTGTTAGGGACATGACTCCAGAAATACTTATTGGAAATCAAATGGCCATGGAAGTGGAGAAAGCCCTACACTCTATGGTAAGAGGCTGCCCTCTAACCCAGTAATCTCCAACCAATCAGATGTTCCTTGGGAAGGAAGGAAGGAGTTGAAGGAATAGAACCACATGCAGAGGCAGAGCTGCCTCTAGGGCCAGTGGAGGAGAGAAAGTAAACCACTTCCAACACCCAGATCAGTGAGAATGTGTCCACCTGACTTGCTAGTGGAAACTAGGCAACTTCCACAGTCTGGGCTGGGGGTGGGAATATCAGGCAACAATGTATTCAATGGTATTCATGAGTGTCCCACAGAAATAGGAACCCCAAAGGAAACTCAACTTCTAACCAACCAAGACCCTAACTCCTCTAGGAAATCTGGTGTTTTCCCTCTTGACTTTCCTAGTCAGTCTCTGTCAGGCTCTGTCTCCCTCTTTCTCTCTTCCCTGCCCATCCATATGATGGCCATGCAGCTGAGGAGCTCCTGGGTTGGCTGAAGGCTGGAAGGGCAACTATATTAAAGGCTCTTTAATCAGAAGATCTGGAAATGCCAATGCTAGGCCACCCTATCAGCAAAGCCTTCTTCTGCCTGTGACCTGAATGCAGGGCCCACATGGCTGTCAGATAGCTGTGGCATCCACACAGTGGTACTTACAAGTAGATGCTGGACTCATTGCCTCCCATGTCTGGAGACTGAAGTTTCTGCACAAGGATAACGATGATGCCAATAAAAAGTACAAAGTTAACCTGAGGAGCAAAAAAAAAAAAAAAAAAAGATGGACATGATTCTGGGCAAAGACTTTCTATACCTCTGTCTTAGCATAGGCTATTATTCCCCCACCTAGTCAAGATCCCATCTACACTTCTAGACCAAGATGGAGGCATGATAACTCACATTTATCTCCCCAGCCTCCCACGGTATCATTGAAATGATGGAAGAGATAGAAGAAAAAGAATTTCATAGGAGTACAGGAAATAGGAAAGGACATCATGAATAAGCCAGAAAAGTAAGCTGTTTCTAAAAGATAGAGAAAATAAGATCAGGGTGATGGGAAAACTACAGCCGAAAAGAGATAAAGTAAGGCTATTACAGAAGTGAGAGTTGTTCTCTAGAGAAATTCCAAGTTCAGAGTCATCGAAGATGGGGAACCAGAATGGACAGCCATAAGCAATGCTAATTAAAGGACTGCCTGGGAGTGGAAATAGCAGCATTGCCTTCAGATAGACTGGGGACAAAAGCTTCCTAAACAAAGTAGGAAGCTATGTGAACAGTGACAATGGAGGAAGAGGAGCAAAGAAATAGAAACAAGGCACCATGACAGGACTACACATCAATATCTTTGAGGCATAGCCAAAGCAGCCCTTGGAGAAAAAAAAATGAAGAGCCAAAAACTGATTAGAAAACAATAAATACTGAAAAACACTTAAGCATTCAAATCAAAAGCTAGAGAAAGATTACCACAAAAATAACTTACATAAGAAAGAAATTTAAAATGATAAAAAATTAAAGAAGAAAAAGTAGGAGAACTGATCAACAAAAATAAAGTTTTAGTTGTGCTTTTATCTTGTTTGTTGGTCTTTACAGATCAATTGAATGACAAAGCATGTCTCATGAGGGCAGGATTCTGTCAATCTTGTTCTCTGCTACATGCTCAGCTTAATCAGTGACTGAACTTAACAAAAATAAGCAATGGGGAAAGGACTCCCTATTCAGTAAATGATGCTGGAATCGGGGGTTCACCATATACAGAAGAGTGAAACTGGACCCCTTCCTTACACCATGTTCAAAATTTAAAGATGAATTAAAGATTTAAATGTAAGACCTCAAACTAAAAGTCCTAAAAGAAAACCTAGAAACCACCATTCTGGACATAGGCCTTGGGAAAGAATTTATGGCTATCTCCTCAAAAGCAATTGCAACAAAACCAAAAATTGACAAGTGAGACCTAATTAAACTAAAAAACTTCAGAGCAAAAGAAACTGTCAATAGAGTAAACAGACAGCCAACAGAATGGGAGAAGATATTTGCAAACTATTCATCCAACAAAGGTCTAATATCCAGCATCTATAAGGAACTCAATTCAACAAGCAAAAAATAATCCCATTAAAAAGTAGGCAAAAGATATATAAACAGATACTTCTCAAAAAAATGCAAGCAGCTAACAAACGTGAAAAAATGCTCCATATCACTAATCAGAGAAATGAATATCAAAACCACAATGAGATACCATCTCACACCAGTCAGAATGGCTATCACTAAAAAGTGAAAAGACAGCAGATGCTGGGGAGGCAGCAGACAAAAGGGAACACTTAAACACTGTTGTGAGAATGTAAATTCCGCCACCATGGAAAGCAGTTTGGAGATTTCTCAAAGAACTTAAAACGGAACCACCATTAGACCCAGCAATCCCATTTCCGAGTATATGCCCAAAGGAAAATATATCATTCTACAAAACAGACCCATGCATTTGTATGTTCATCACAGCACTATTCACAATAGCAAAGACATGGAATCTACCTAGGTGCCCATCGACAGTGGATTGAATAAAGAAAATGTTGCACATATACACCATGGAATACTACACAGTCATAAAGAGAATGTAGCCACATCTTTCGCAGCAAGATGGATGCAGCTGTAGGCCATTATCCTAAGTGAATCAACACAGAAACAGAAAAGCAAATACCACATGTTCTCGCTTAGAAGTGAGAGCTAAACTTTGGGTGCTTATGGACATAAAGATGGCAACAATGGATACTGGGAATGACTAGACAGGGAGGAAGGATGGGGGCAAGGGTTGAAAAACTAACTATTCAATACTACGCTTACTACCTGGGTGATGGGATCAATTGTACCCATAACCTCAGCATCATGTGATATACCCATGTAGCAAACCTGCACGTGTATTCCCTGGATCTAAAATAAAAGTTGAAAATATTTTAAAACACAGGGAAAAAAGCAATGTCTGGTACTTAGTAAATAATGATAACTGTGTTAGTCAACAAAAAAGGAGAAAATGTAATTAGACAAATTTAGGAATGAGAAAGAGGGCAAGATGATAGATATACACAATATTTTAAATGATAGAAAACTTAACAAAATGGAAAAATAAAAATAAAATTAAGATACAGAAAATCTAAGTAGATCAATAACCTCAGAAGAAATTAAAAAGTAGTTAAAGATGTATGCATTAAAAGGTACCAGGTTCATATAATTTTATAGACCAGTTCCAGAATAACATTAAGAAAGATGTAATTTACATACTGCTTAATTGTTTCAAGGCAAATAAAAAAAAACTAACCTTCTGGATAACCTATGAAGCTAACAAAATTTGGTACAAAAACAAAGTGAAGAGAGAAAACACACAGATACACACATACCCATGTACCTAAGACCATAGAACTTTATGAAGAACAATGCCAAAAACTTAAAATATTAACAGAATTTAGCAACATAGTAAAAGAATAAGCAGATCATGTTAATAAAGCTTTTATCCCAGAAATGCACCTCCAAAAATCTAATATTTGTTATAATAACAGATTAAAACAATAAGCTTCCATTATCCCCCATAAGACCAGCAAGTATAATTCAGTAACAGAAACATCAACAAAGACATGGGAAATTGGCAGTCTTTTAGCTTGCTCATAAAGAGCAATCTGATCTGCATGAACATGTTAAATGGACATACCCTTTGTCCCAGAAATTCCACTCTTGAGATTTATTCTAAAGACATATTCACATATGTTCCAGATATGCATAAATGTATTCATCGTTGCACTGTCTATAATGATGGAAAACTGAAATACTATAAATGTCCATCACTAAATAAATGATTACTTGAATGAATGTCTCCAAAACACATTTGATACAATTCAACACCCATTCCTGATTATTAAAAAAAAGAAAAAAGAAACAAGCCAAGAAGAAAAACTTTCCCAGTCTGATGCAGGGTAACCGCCAAAACTAGAGCAAACACCATCCCTACGAAAAACAAGGGCTAAAAGGTATAAACACTATGAAAGAGCAAAAACTATTTTCATTTGAAGATTATATAATTTTCTACCTAGAAATTTCATGAAAACCAACTGAAAAGGAAGGAAAAAAAAGTTCAGAAACTTAAGAAAAGACACAATACATAAAAATCAATAGCTTTCCTTTACACCAACAATAGTCCATTATATTTTCATTAGAAAATATAATGAATGATTCCTAGACCCACTTAAAGCCCAAACTGGAAAATACCTTAGAGGTAAACATAACAAGAACAAGGAAGAAAACTAAAAAACTTAACCAAAATGACTCTATAAGAAAAAACTGAATACATGGAGAATCATGCCACATTCTTGGAGAGGATGACTCAATCTTTTAAGAAAATAAATTATCCTCAATTAGTCTGTGAATACAATGCAATTCCTACACAAATCTTAACTAGACACTTTGGTGCAACTTGACAAGGATATTCAAAAGTACACCAGAAAGAGTAAATGTGCAAGGAAAATTTGAAGAAAAATAACGAAGGGAAAATCTGCATACCAGAACATGCTACAAGGTTACAGTAACTAGCATAATGGTGCATCTGCCATGGGAATGGACAAATAGATTAGTAACACAGAATGGAATGTCTGGAACCAAAAACCAGTATATTGAGTGTTTATAATAAAATGACATTTCAACATAATGGAGAAAGGATTCAATAAAAAGGATTGAGAGGGTAGAATGCCCATCCATTGAAAAAATCAGATAAAATTGAATATCATTTCAGACCAGACACAACAATGAAATTTCAGCTGAATTAAAGATGCACATGTAATAGTCCACAAAAAGTGGACAAGAATAACATTATTATATCTTAGTTGGAAAAGGCCTCCATCAACCAGAAATAAGGCTTGGAATTCATTAAGAGAAATCGTGATCATTTGACTGTACAAATGCTATTCAGAAATGGAAATATACTTACATATACAACAAAGGAAGTGTTAACTATCCTTTCAACTGTAACTAAGAAAATCTCATAGAAAATTAAACAAGATAAATAGGAATATTCACAAGAGAAACAGATTGTCAATGTTTGGTAACAAATGCTCAGTCACACTAGCAAGATAGAGAAATGTACATCAAAATGATGAGCCAGCATTATCCTCCATAAGCCTGTGCAAAAAATTAAATGATTGATATTATAAGTATAGATAATGAAATGGGGAAGTGAGCCACTCTTCCTGAGGCATAAATTGTTAAAGGGTTTTTGCAAAGAAATTTGGGATCTCAAATTTTAAATGTCTACCCCTTTTGACCCAGCAATTCCACTTCTAAGGATTTATTCTAAAGAAATATTTCCACATGTTCAAAATTATGCACGAAATGATTTCTGGTTTTTGTAATGAGGAAAATGGAACAATATAAATCTTTAATGCTAGGAAAATAGCTAAATAGTTTGTGCATCCTTGTTACTATAATGACAGAAGGAAGCTAGGTTCTATGGGGACTCTCATTTCTCTTCCTCTGGTGCCTTGCTCCCCAGGACCCCATCTCTTCCCTTCCTCTTTATCCCAAGGACACTCACCATGATAGAGCCAACCACAGGGCCTTTGATCACCCACCACAGAGCTGTGCTGTCATTCATATCCCAGCAGCTGAAAGATGGACAGAGAGAAACGAGATTGCATCCATGAGTCGGTGGTGTGGATGCCTGAAGGACACTGCCCCACCTAGCTGGGAGCCCAACACTTTCGGCCCCACAGTTCTCTGAGGAGGGGCTGGCTGGAAGAAGAGCTCTCCAGTGGGCTGCAGACTCCAGCCTGGTCCTGGCTCTGAAAATCCCCTCCTTCTGAGCCTCTATCTTTCCCTTCACTCACCTATCAAGGCAGGGCATGAAGATCAAAAGTCAGGATCACCAATGAGCTCCTGGGAAAGGATCATTTTTCCCTGTGAGACCTACAGCTCATAGGGTGTGACCTCCCCCTTAACATGCTTCCTCCCCTCCCTAAAAGGAAAACAGACACTCAGAGCTGAGTGCAGAAGTAAACAAGGGCTCAGAGACCTAGCACATTCTCTTGCTGGGTTTCTGGCTGAGATGCAGCTGGGTGGGTCACCTGCATGGAGCCAGGGCTCAGGTGGCGCCCAGTGCTGGGCTTTAGTCTGGGCCTGGCATTGAATGGTTTCTTGGGGGCAGTTCATATGAAGTCAGGGCAGCCACTGATAACCCATCTGTAAGAATCTACTCTGTGCTGTGGCCCTGACTTTCAAGCATGTACTAACCCTGTGTCATCAAAGTAGAGTCTCAGTGTAGCCCACACCGTCACGCACACAGTCGGGGTCCCTGAGGGAACAGAAAAAGAGGTCCATGCAACAGAAAAACCAACATGTCCAATGTCCGCCTCAGACCTGGGGCTCCCAGGGGCTATCGCTTCCCCATGAGACTTGGAATTCCTGGGAATTCTAACTGTCCCTCATACCCAGGCCTCCTGAGAGTTGATATCTTCCTCGGACCAAGGGCTATCTTGTTTCTCAGCGGACTCCTGGGCATAACTCCTCCCTCAGATAGTGGGCTTTCCACAGGCAAGAAGAACGAGAAAGAGTCCAAGAAAGAGCCCAGGCCATTAGCCTAGGGCAGGGCAGCCCTCCTCACCTGACACTTCCTGAAGGCAGAACCAAGGACACACCTGGCCATGAGGCCTGAGCCTGTCCAAGCCATAGCCAGGAACCTACCCCAGCCAATAATGGTGTACCAGTAGAAGTATCTCCTTTCAGGGAAGAAGGTCTCCACCAGCAGGGTGAAGAGATACAGGCCCTCGATGAACAGCCAGAAGTAGTTGGACACAACACAGTAGTGGAAGAAAACCATGACAGCCTTACATTCCACCTGCAGGGAGAAGCGCCAGGGCGAGGGGCGTGAGACCAACAGGAACGGGAGCAGGGAAGAATCCTAGGGCCCACTGGCTCTGACATATTCAGGCTCAAACAGCCCAAGGATCTAAGAGAGTCAACATTCCTGGATCAAAGAGTTGAAACTGCAGCATCCCAGGATTCTGAGTCAAAGCTGCCCATGGAGGCAAAACTGCACACACGGGACAAAGACGGATGACGGATAGCAGACACAGGCCTTCCCACTGCCAGCGCACTCCTCTTCACTTTCCTATTCCTTCCCTATCGACCTCAGGGGAGGGGAGGAGGGAGAGAAGCAGCCAGAGGACCCTGCAGGAGGCTCCTTAGTATAATGAGGATTTGGACACCTTCCAAGCAGGGAGATCTATATTCCTGGCCTCCAGAAATCTCTACTCATGGAGGCCCCCCACACATGTCCTCCTGGTCAAGGCCCTGGACTTTACACTGTTTTCCTAACCTACCTCCTCAAAGCCCAGCTTCTCCTCATGCCGCCACCTCCAGAGGTTTGAGACTGGGACGGTGTCTGGAAAGACCCCTGGCCAATCAGCACCTGGGCTCCATCCCAGGCTAGTTAAATGACCAAGGGCTAGGTAAGCCCTCTCTCAGCCTGAGTTTCCACCTCAGTCAAGTGGGACTTGGTGTTCCCACCTGACCTTCCTCCACTGCCTTACCAAATACAACACTCAGGCCAAGGGACAGGAAGCATTTTGGCTGGAAGTGATGTACCTTGGCTCATCGGCTACTAGTAACTCGATTCCTGAGTTTTCACATAAACCAAGAGTGGTGGGGCAATGCCTTCACCTACAGGAACACACTTGACCTGTAGGGTGTCAGGCAGGTAATGTGCATCCTGGAGAAACAGGGGGATGGTGCGGGGCCTTCCTGGCAGAGCCCTCCTGGCCTGCTCGGCTCACTCACGGTGGAGACGAAGCAGTGGTTGCTGTCCTGCTCTGCATACAGAATCCAGTCTTTGATGAAGACGGAGATCGCCCTCAGCATGAACGACACAAACAGGTTCATGTGGATGAAGTTGCGTGTGCAATGCAGCTTCCTACAGGAGTGGGCCATGGGAGAAAGAAGCCTTGGACCCCACAGCATCTCACACCCTCCACGGTGGGCAGTGGGCCAACTCCGTGGCTTTATCTCAGCACGTCTCCCACCCAGGCCACCCTCCTTCCTGCCACCTCTCTAGATCCTCACTGACTCCCAGGCCCCTATAATCCAGCTCCACTACCCGACATGGCCAGACTTCTCCCTCCTGTGGCCTCTGTCTATCTAGACCAAGAATACAAAAGCAAGGAATGCAGATCTCCTGCTCCGGCTCTGCCTGGCTGCATAGCCCTGGACATGTCAGTTACTCTCTCTGGGGTGAAGTTTCCCATCTGTTATCCTTGGGGTGGGGGAACTGCCTTCCAAGGGGCCTTTTAGGGCTGACATCAAGTGTGTAGGGGAGAGATGGATCAAGGCCTCTGAGGCCCTGGCCAGCTCTGATGCTTGCTTGAATGTTGCTGGGGGTCTCACCGGAAGCGACACAGGATGACCATGGCAGTGGTGAGGGTGACGAGGGACGTGCTGTAGCCAACCGTGTAGAGGGCCTTTACCGACAGGTAGTAATAATCCTGGACAGGGCACAGGACATGCAGGGCTTCGTGTGAGACCTGCCCTCAGCCAGCCCCCTCGGGCCTGCACCCAGTCTCCCAGGCCAGGACCTGCCCACCTCCAGGCCTAGCTCCTCTTCCTCTCTTCTGCTGATCTCATCTCCACCACCTCCCACCCCCCGGCCAAGCCTCTTACTCCCTTTTGCACAGTGTCAGCATTCTGCAGATGCTCGATAGATGCTGTTGAAGGCAAGAGTGCTGTCCAATCAGAACAGACAGCCTTGGTCTGCACAAAGGTCCAGAAAGCCCCCTGCTGGGCCTGGCATTAACCCAGCATCCTGGAAGAGCAGCCGGGATGGGAAGCACAGGCAGCATCACAGCTGCTTCTCAGCCCCAGCAGGTGCTCGTGAGTGCTGCCTACTGACCTGAATTTCCTCAGCCTCGCCCTCACCGCCTCTGGGGAGCAGGGTGCAGACACTCACCTGATCCCCAGTCTCAGATTCATATTCATCAAACCCACAGGCATCAAAGTAATGAGGGAAGGGTTCCGACCAGCCATCCTCCGTGCAGTTCCGGCTCACCACTCCCATGTCTGCAGTAAAAAGAAAACTCAGCAAGGCCCTGAAATTCATATGCAAAAATTATGTGTTCAATGGGAATTCCTGGAAACCCCTATGACCAACTGGGAAGCATGGGGAAAGAAGGTTTTAGAAATCAGTGATTGCTAATCGGAGGGTTGGAGAGACAAGGAAGGAGCAAGCTCATTTCAACCAAAGACGGGGAGACTGCCCCAGCTGAATCCAGCACCCCTGCATCCCTCCCCTCTGGAACATTTCCAAATACTCATCAGGGATGGGCCTGAGTCCTCCCCTGGGCCCTGGATCAGCAATTCTCAAATGTCAGCGTGCAGAACCACCTGGGAGACTGATCATAAATGCAGATTCCAGACCTGCCCCCAAGGATTCTCTGTCAGGAGATCTAAGCGCTTTCAGGAATCCCCTCTGGTGACTGTAGGGTATGGGTGGTATCCTTGGCACACCTTGGGAACACATCTTGATGTGATGCTTTCCCTCGGAGCTCTGAGCTCTAAGCCTCACAGCAACTGTGACATCCCACATCAAGGGGACACAGGGCTTACTTTATTAACAAGGTCTAGACCTCCACTAACCTAAGCCGGGTCTTACAAAGATATATATTTGGGGTTTCTTTTAAAGTTTTGCCTTTAGCATTTGGGGGACTGTCTTCTGTCATTGATGTGCTTTAATTTTCTTTTGATTGACTTTAAGGCCATTCAGTGGGACACTCGAGGGACTGGGTTCAGTCATGGCCATGAAATGAGTCATCTGTTGGCCGCACAGTAGAGCCCAGGCTGGTTTTTGCCCTGCCTGGGGCTGTGTTAGCCTTTCATGATTGCTTTTTCACTTTCCCCTCACCCGATGGTTTATAATGGTGGGCCATTCATGTCGAGGGTGGGATGGGGGTGAGTGAGCAGCCCCCTTTTCCTCCAGCCCAGCAACTGAGTGTGGCCCCTGCCTGACACTGGGAGTGTACTTGGTCTATCAGGACCACATGCAGTTGGTCTTCCCTTCACAGCATTCAAAGACCAGGACATTATACAAAACAAGAGACACCTGCAGGAAAGGGGTTCCGGTACCTATGTTGCTGGACAGGTCACCTCCAGGCAACTCAGGAAGGAGGCAAAGAGGGCAACAGGTCAGCTTTTGCGGGAGGCAGAGGCCAGGAGAGGAGATTCTTCCACTTTTCCAATCTGTGTCCCTCACTTGTTGCATTAGAAGATCTAAGGCCAGTTCTCTTTAGCCAAGAAAGTCAGAAATGAACTTTCTGGGATGTGGGTAACTCTGCCAGAAAGGAGAATTCTGCCCACAACAGAGAGCCTGGGCTCCAGCCCTTCTCCAGCTCTGAGTTCTATGGCACAGGCTAAGGAGGAAGTTTGGCAGGCCCAGGGAGAGCAAAGGAGCTCACTTCTGTCCCACAGCTGATGCCAAACTGTCCCTTCTTCCAGCAAATCTGTTTCAGGAAATCTCCTTTTAAGTCCCTCTGAACACTTCTTTCAGAAAGTCTGAATGTCCCAGGGAAATCGCCACCGTGGCCAAGCTCCTTCCCCTCCCTGGGCCTCATTTCCTCTCTGCTTTGCTCACATCAGGGTGGTGGGAAGAGGAAAGGGAAGCTGCTTTGAAACACAATATTTTTTGAAAATAGTGTTATAGAGGGAAAAGCCATTCCTTTCTTTTATTTCTTTCTTTCTTTTTTTCCTTTTTATAACACAGTGTGGGCTCAGAGCAGTATAAACCCTTTTGTTCAGAACTGTTCCATGAATTCGCCACCGCATTGTTCTGATAGAAATCTTTGGAAGATGGAGTGCTCTTGAGATTGTCAAACCCCTCGGTGATTGCACCTACTTCACTAGGCTGATCTGCCCCAGAGACTACACAGGAACATAGAACTTTTGGGTAGCGTTTCCCGAAGGGCTGCCCTACCCAATCAGCCAGTCAGCATCGCCTGGGACACTGGCAAGACGAGAACATGCTCAGGCCCCAGCCCAGGTGGAATAAATTAGAGACTGCCAGGAACTTGCATTTTAACAGCATACAAGGTAACTGTGACGCACGGTTAAAGCTTGAGAGCCACTGTTCTACATGTTGGAGTTCAGAAACAGGCAAGGTTCATGCAGTCCAGGAGTTCTTTACTTGAAGTCCCCAAGGGGACCCTAAGACATCTGTGGCTCCCCTGAAATTCTATGCACAGTTTTCTGAGTTTTTCTGGGAAGATAGTCTGTACGTTTATCAGAGAAAAAAGTCACCTGCCAAAGATCACCTAGCCACAGAGGGGCAGAGCCCAGCTTGGGATGGGGTTCTCAAAGCTCACACATCAGCAGATGTCCCCCCTCCAGCCAGTCCATGGTTGACCCCAGCCTATCCCCTTACCTGAGAGATCTAAGGAGTTACTGTCACCAAAATCAGACTCTCCTGCAAAATACAGACATAGGCATGTATCAAAATGCCTGGCTTACGGTTAGCTACTGTTTATTCTCCACCCTGGAAGGCTCAGGCTACCCCTGGTCTACAGGAAGGAGGGCATGGGGTCCTGGCCAAGAGGCAACATCACACAGCAGCCGCACACCTTTCTCACACGTGCCACCTTCTAACACCAGTCTCACTTGCTTTGCATTTCTGTGATGTTCAGGATGGTCCAGGACTCAGCTCTCCACTACAGGAAATGGCAATGGGCATTGCCAGGAGGATGGGAGGGCCTCCAGAATGGAGAGGAATGGGAGAAAATAAAAAGGGATGGTTGGGCCTTTTCAAGAAAAGGGCAAAACACAGCAATGTGGGCCCAGGGCTTGGGATTTCCTTTTTGGTGTTCAACCCTCCACCTCAGCCTCCAAAACTGCTCTTCATCAAAGGGAATCCAGGAGACTTCATCTTCAGACAGTTTTTCTTCTTCTCTCTCTACTCTTCATTCCCATTTCCACCCTTTTCTCATGCCAAACCCCTGCTAGCAATGAGACCCCATTTCCACCCCCATCCCCACTTCTCAAAACTCCTTTCCCAAGGTCCAGCTGACTTGCCATCTCTTCCTGGAAGCCTCTCCTGACTTCACTATTCTGCCTGCATGCTGCATCATTCGCTCTTCTGTTCTCTTGTTCACTATGCATTCTGGCTTCTTAGGTGTCAGGGATATCACCATCTGCATGGACTCAGGCACATGTTCAGGTCTGTATGTATGCACATGCATGCACCTACACTTATGTGTGAGCTTGTTTCTTAGCCCCTCCCTTGGTGAGTCCCATCCTCCCAAACAAGCCTGTGAGGGCCCCGAGGTCCTGCCTGTTTCTTGCATCTTCCTGTACCCTCCACTTCCAGAATGGCCAAGGTAGGGGAGAGGGGAGGGAGGAAGGAGGAAAGAACCTGATCCCCAATGAGCCTCTTACTCCACCCCCAACCCCACCCCAATCCCAGCAGCTAGAGCCTGGGATCTCCTGAGGCTGGGCTCCTGCTGGATGGACAGAGAGACAGTGGTCTGTCCTCACCAAGGTTCCTCTTACCAATGGTTTCGGTCTCCCAGACTGAAACAGAGAGAGAGAGAGAGAGAAGTCAGAAGTGAGCAGTGGAGCTGAAGTCAGGGGGTGCTCTCATCGGGCCCTGCTGATCACTTCCTCCGTCCCACCCCCGAACATTAGAAAGGGGCTCTGGGGAACCCAGAAGGTATGAGGACTATAAGCTGGGAATATTGGAGACCTCCAGAAAAGAAATGGGCAGAGACATTTGAGAAGAGGAAGGAGATGAGTGCTCCCACATCTCCAGTCTCTCCAATATCCTACACAGCCACAGTCATCACAACAGGCTAGCTGGGAACTAAGAAGAAACAGGAATTCCATTTTCTCCCTGCCAAGTATTCAAGGCAAGTCTCACCAATCAAGCTTTGTGAAGAGAGGTGCTAAAAGGCCCTGCCATAATGAACCATTAAGAATCAGGTGTGAATAACACCTTCATTGTGCCACTTCCAGAGGAAGCGGGGAGTGTGGAGGAAAGCTTTTCTTAAGAAAATCTTATTTTACTATTGATTCATTTTGCCTTTTGATGTTGAGAAGGAGGAGTCTGGCATGGAATCTGACCCAGAGTAGATGTTCAATAAACGTTAAAGAAATGATGGAATGAAAGAAATACATGAACGGAGGAAGTGATTAAGCAGGCTCTACAGGAATGAATTGGAAATCGAGCTGAATCACTCACTGGCTGCCAACACGCCTGACAGCCCTCCAGTCCTACTGTATCTGTCACTCCAGTGCCTGTATCCTCTTTCAAAATTCACTGCAGTCTGCTCCGGTCACACCCAGTCCCCAAGCCCTCACATGGGAGAGTTCCATGCCCCCCTCCTCCTAGACCGACAGGAGGTCTGGAGGTGGAGGTATGCTGCAGGGTGCAGTGCATCTTAAACAAATCTTGGGGTGGGAGCCAGAGACGGGGCCCTGGGACCCCAACACATACCACTGTTTTCTCTGCCACCTCCTGCAAGCCCCTCCCTCTCCAGGGCAGAGCCGGTTATTGGAATTTGAGGTTTGAGAGCAAATTTGCCTTTTTCCTCTCAGAGAGGTCAGGGGACTGCAGCAGGCAGGACTCAGTGCCACAGTGGAGCCTACAAACTTGCCCCTTCTAGAAGGCCATCAGCCTAAGCCTTAGGCTGGAAAAGGAGAACACTAAGGCCAGGTACATGGCCACACACAACTTGGACCCCTCTGATCCCCTCAGGAGCCCCCGCCCATGGCTTGATGACCAGGAGGTGACTCAGTAGGTCACCTGTCTGGAGCCAGCCCCGCCAGCTCTCCATGCCCAGCCCCAGCTCAGTGCCTTCAGCTGGCCACCCTGCCTCCTGTGACACTCACAGAGAAGAGGTAGAAGGCCTGTGGGAAGGTTCACAGGTCCCAGCCGAAAGGCAGGAACCGTCCTGGAAGAGCCCATGAGACCCATATCCAAAGGAGCCATCTGCAGCCATCCCTTCCCCTCAGACACCCCCTGCAATGGAGTTAGGGCTACTGAGGCTTCTGCCTGTGGGTAGAGCATCTCCTTCTCTCCCTTGCCCTCACCCTACATGCCACCTGGGCACAGAGCTCGGCCACTCTGCCCAACTCACAGGCTCCTCTATGATTTGGGGGCTGCTGGATATCTCCATAGCACTTTAGGGGTCCCCAAGACCTCAAACACAAACATGCGCCAAACCCAGGTCTTCAGAACACTGCAGTCTCCCAGCCTTCTCTCTCAGGGAGGTGCCATCGCACACCCATGCCTCCAAGCCCATGTCCATGTGTTACTGACAGCACTGTGGCACTGTTTCCCATGTGTGGCACCCTCTCCCCTGAGAGCCCGAGGCCAGACTCCTCCCCCCCGCCAAGCCTGAGTAACTGCCTGAGGGCATCAAGGGCCCAGAAAATGCTCTGTTGAGCAAACGTGAGTGTGTGCCCGCCCCACCAGGCCCTGTGCCAGCGTCTAAGTGGCTCTGAATGTGGACGTGGGTGTCTTGTGTCCAGCTGCCTTTCCCACGCGTCTCATTCTGCCTGGGGGGGATGTCTACATGCGCGTCTCTCTCCATGCCTCCTGCTGGGCCGCTGAGGATCGATCTGTCTCTGTGGGAGGATGGTGACAATAATCCCAGCTAACATTTACTACTGCACATTCAAAATGCACCAAGTCCTGTGCTAAGTGGCGTCCACAGCATCGCTTCACGTTACCCTCACAGAGGCACCCTGGGAGGGGACCACCGGGCCACATTCCCCAGCTGACAGGGGCCTAGGCTAGACGATGAGTGACAGCAGGGATGGATCCCACGCCTGAGGGCACAGCCTTGCTCTTACTCACAGTGTGATGATACCCAGTTGTACCTGTGTCCCTGTATATGCATGTGTCTGGTTTCATCCACCACACCGCACGTGAGCTCGGGAGCAGGGACTGTCTGCCCACAGGGTGGCCTCTGTCCTTGGTGCTTGCCTGGGGCCGAGTTTGAGGAGCAGGCTAGACCAGTGTGGCCTAAAGAGCCTCTGGGTTAAACCCACCTTGGTCTGGGTTGAAGATTCGGAAGAGTTCAGGGCAGCTGACCAGGACCATCTCACCCACGTGGGCGGGCTTCCAACACGTGATGTTATCCCACATCCCGGGACAGCCTGTGGAGAAGATAGCCATGGTGAGAGGGGCCAGACACACACACATCATACACATATCATACCACACACAACACATTCACACACCACCCACGTCTCACACCATACACACACTACATACACCACACACAGATCACACACACCACATGCAGCACACATTACACACACATCATACATATGCCACACACATATACCACACATACCACACATCATACCCACCACACACCACATACACATCACACCCACCATACACACCACACTCAACACACATCACACACTGTACACATGTATGCACACACCACACAGATGTACCATACCCACACATCATACCCCCACCCCCCCACACACACCCATACATACATCACACATGTACACACACACACACACTCATGTATACACACTCTGAGGTATGCTCCACAGCTCACAAGCCAGGCCCTTGCAGGTGACCAGGAACAGTTTAGGGGAGGGAAGGCAAGGCCTACAGTCTGTGGGAGGGCTCAGCCCTGTACCAGGAAGCTTCCTCAAAGAGGAATGGAGATGTAAGGCACTCAAGAGCTCCTGGGTGGGGAAGGAGGGAGCCCTTACCTGATTTTACACAGCCCCACAACCTCGAAAGATTATGGGGAGGGGAGACACACCAGGCCAGGCTGGATCCCTAGGAATGAGATGCTGAGATGCAGGGGTCTCTGCAGCAGCCTCTCACATCCCTCACCCAAGCCCCTCCTTGGCCACCCCTGAGGGGTCCCACTTCAGATCCACCCTTCAGCAAGATCCCCTATCTGCCCTATGGGGAGGGGCAGGAACAGGCTGGTCTAAGACTGCTGCTCCACTTCTTCCACCTACTCCCAGGCAAGCCCAGCAGGGGACACACATTCATCAGCGGGAGAAGAGGGGAAAGCCAGCCAGGCAGAAGCTTGCACACACCAAGCCAGAATTGTGAAAGGACCCAGAACCAGAAAACGCGGAGGCAGGGACTGCTGCAGAGGCCTCCACAGCATCTCCAGGCTGATGGAGAGGAAGGGACAAGCCTATTAAGAGACGCTTAGGAATCCCCAAGACTTGGTGCCTCATTGGACATGAGCAGCGAGGAAGAGGAAACTGTCAAGCTTGATGACCAGATTTTCAGGTCTGGGGGCCCGGCGGCTCCCCTGATCCCTCTCCTCCTATGCCTGCCTCTCCTTCCAGCCCTACCAGCCTCCATATAGTTCCCTGCACTGCCTGACACCTCTTCCTGCTCCATCCCTACTTCTCTGGCTCTGTCCTCCCACAATGCCAGAACACCTCTCACCAAGGTCACCAGTGACCTCTTTGCTGCCAAATCCAAGGAACAATTTCAGCTCTGACTGGGTCCAACCCTGCAGCCTCGACCAAATGCAGGTGCTTGTAGCTGCCCTGCCTTTGGCTGCCCATGCTGCCAACCTCAGAAGAACTCACCCTGTTCATGAGCGTAACAGAATTGCATGTGGACAACTCCCAGTCCTCCGTCCTGTCCACCCCATGAGGGTAGACCCCACAGCTGGTTGCCTGATGGATACCCTCCCCTTGAAGGACCAAAGATGGTTCAAACACAGCAGTCCAAGACTCAATGCAGCATCTCCTGCTCAAACCTGATTGCCTGTTCCAGCCCCAGCTGGAAACCTGGGAGTCACCCCACTTTATCTCCTTCCCCTTGGTGCTCCTGGTCAAGCCCTTCCTGGTTTTACCTTGAAACTTTATGCAATCCATGCCTCACTCTCTATCCCTTCACCCTACTCAGTGAAGGGAAGGGACTAGGACCCCTCACTGAGACCACAAACACAAACCCCACACAGCTACGACCACAAGCTTTTCAAAATGAGTATCTGGCCATGTCACAAGCCCTCACCAACTATCCCACGCTTTCCGGGCTCTTAGTACCCTCAACCCTTAATATGGTACTTACGACCCTGCCCACGGCCCTGCCACTCACTTTTCCTTCTGGCCTATGGGTAGTGGTTGAGGCCATGGAATGAGACAGCTCACTTTGGGAAGGGATGTACAGTGAGAAGAGCACGGAAGAGGAAACCCTGGAGACCTCATATTTATGGAGTAGGCAGAGGAAATGCATGTAGCGATGCAAGCAGGAGAGAGTGGCAAAGGTGTGGTGCGAGGCAGGGGTGTGGAGTGCCAGGCAGCGAAGGAGACCTGCAGGTAAGGGGCCTCCATCTGTTAGGAGATTATAAAGGAAGGCTATGAAGAGGGCTTCTGTGCCATGTCAGGGACAGTGGGTGACCGACGGTGCCCACCTCAGAGGGCTGCTGTGAGGATTAATGAGTTCACATGTGCAAAGCTCTCAGAACAGAGCCAGGCTCATTCAATGCCTGTTCACTGCTGTCAGAATCATTAATTTCATTATCCCAATTAGGTGTCCCTGGGAACCATTCCCCCGAGAGGCCTCCATAGGCAGGGAGGTGAAGCAGGGACCTGCAATGTGAGATGGCCTGGGGAACGGCCGCTGACAGAGTCCAGAGGACACCTGGGAAGGTGCTGGGAAGAGGAGGGACCTGGAGCAGGCACCATGAGCTCACAGTCTTTGTTGGGGTCCATGATGCTTGAATGCTGTTTGGACCAGAAGGCATCCACAGCTTCTAGATTGAGAAAATCCTGTCTTGGAATTCATACTGGGCTATTTTGGAATCCGCACCCAGTCACATTGGCCCATAGCATCCTGCTCATCAATGACAGAGTTTGGGAGCCAGACATACCATAGAAAGCTCTGAGAACAAAAAGCCAAGAAGGCAAAGATATTAAAGGCCGGATGAAGGGAGCTGGGTACCAGATCCCAGAGCAATGGGCCAGTCATCGGTGATTCCTGTGTGTAACAGTTAGCAGAGGACATCTAGCCAGCATGTGCCTGGCTGTGACATCATGTCCTTGAAAGAGAACCAATAGCACATCTTTGGCTGCAGCAGCCCATGTTGACTGCGGAACGGCCATAGAGCATGGCTGTGTCTGGCCCATGCCTCAGGAGCCCCAGCCAACAGATGTTCCTTTAATGGAGAACATTAGGCCCTGGCACAGCCAGCTGCTGTTGTCATCTGACATTGCCGAGGTCATGGGGCCACTTCAGACAGAACGAGCAGGGTCATGAGGGTTGAGGACAGGGAGGACTGCAGAGGTCAGGCGGGTGGCATGAGGGGAGAAGGGGGGTTCTCGTGTTGGCAGCAGGACAGGGGATGCATTCTCTTAACTACTATTTACTAAGTGCCTGCCTTGTGCCAGGGACCATCTATGCACCAGGGCTGGTGGTGGAGAAAAACATGAAGCTGTGAAATTGACGTTTGAGGGCAGAGTGGGGGGGAAGGAGAACTCTCCACACAGCATTAGCACCGGAAGCCCTAAAACTCGAGTTCTGATCTCCTTTTGCCACAGGCTCACTGGTGATTCAGGCCAGTCACCGCCCCCTCCACCATGATTCACATTTCCTATGTGTACAGGGAGGACTGAGTGTCTCTCTGAACTCCCAGCTTTGAGTGACCAGAGCTCAAATCTGAAATTCACCCAGGACCTACTGGTGCCCAGAGGATGGCTAGGGTGGCTAAAGCTGCCTAAGGGGCATCTGCTAAGGTGCTTCACCCCAGCCCGGGGTCAGGGAGCTCTCAGGATGCATCTGCCACAGCTCTCAAAGCCCTCCTGGTACCCCGTATGTCCCCAGCCTGGGCCCCCTCTAGAGTGGTAAAGACAATTCCCATAGTACCAGGGCAGGTGGGAAACCTAGAATGAGCCCTCAGGACCCCGGGACCCAAATCCCAGTCTGGGTTTGGAAGACAAGGTCCCTGACCCTATCGAGAGCTCCAAGATCTTTACCCAGTCCTCCAGCCTGCATTGCTGGGGTCTCAGAAGATTCCCAGCTGCCTCCCTGGTGCTCCCCAGAATGCCCTGGTGCCCATTTATCTTGCAGTTACCACCTCCCAGCCCAGCACAGATGGGGGCGCCCAGCGGGCTCCCACCTTCCCTCCTCTGTTGAATGGAAACTGCTCTGGCCTCGGGGGATTAGCGCTGAATCTTCCCAGGGCCCCTTTCCCTGGAGATTGGGAGGATGGGAGTTGGGATCCCAAGACAGCCTTGGGTTTTTCTAACTAAAAGCAGCAACTGATTTTCCTTCCACGCACACAGTACGTCCAGCTTCCACAGACCCATATGTTCCACACTCCAGCCTCAACAAAACTAAATTTTGTTGAGACTGGAAGATTTCAAGATGCCTTTTCTTCTTCTCCTCCCCCTCCTCCTTTTTTACCTTTTTTCTTCTTCCCACTTTCCTCTCTCTCTCTTACTCATTTTTTCAAGACACACTGAGTCAGACACTGCAGAGCAATACAAGAGTGAATAGAAAAGGCACAGTCTCTGCCTGCACAGAGCTCTTAGTCCAGTGGGTTGTGTTAACACTTCTAGATTTTTATGATCAATGCTTAGAGATGTCATTAGTGGTGTATTCATTCCCTACTGCTGCTGTAAGTTTGTAAGCAAACTTAGTGTCTTAAAATGGCAAAGCTTATCATCTTACATTCCTGTAGGTCACAAGTCTGAAATGGGTCTCACTGGACTAAAATTAAGGTGTCAGCAGGGTTGCATTTCATCTGGAGCTTCTAGGAGAGAATCCATGTTCTTGCCTTTTCCAGATTTAAGAGGCCACCCATATTCCTGGGCTCACGGCCCCTTCCTCCCTCTTTGAAGCAGCAGCTTTGCATCCTCAAGTCTCTCTTCTTCTCTGATTCTCCTGCCTCCTCTTTTCGCTCATAAGGACCTACGTGATGATACTGGGTCCACCCAAATAATCCAGGATAAAACTCAGTTCAAGAACCTTAATTAGCTCTGCAAAGTTCTTTTTGCTATGTGAAGTAACATATTGACAGGTTTCATGGATTAGGATGATGTGGGCATCTCGGGGCAGGGTGAGGGGCATTATTTGACCTGACACAGATGGGGTTTAAAGGAGTCACACTTTGATTTGGTTGTGTAGGGAAGATCACACAGTCCAATAGCAGAGACGCAGACACAGGGAGACAGCAGAGTTGAGAAGAGTCCTGTGTGGGACAGAGTCAGGAGCAGGGCTGACAGGACTTGGCAAGACACTAGCTGGACCTGGCTGGCAAGTGTGCGAAAGACTGTTAGTTCTCACCCACATCACATGACTGAGGGCACGCCAATGGTGAGTAGGTGGCAGTGCAGAACCAGCCTCTAAAACATCCCTCACAGGCTTCCACAGCCTTCCTCTCTTCCTTTTCTGTACCACCCTTGAAGGCCACATGTTATGGGTAGCAGTGTTCTGAGATGGAAGAAACCTGAATCCCTAAATGTGAAGTTGAGTTCCACCTCCTACCTCTGCTGACCCTACTGGCCTATGACACATGCAAGCAAGAAATGTTACTGTGCTAAGTCTGAGATTTTAAGATTGATTTGTTGCTGCTACAAAGTTGAGACCATCCTGACTAACACATCCTGAAGCAGGGAAAGGTACCAAGGATGTCACCCAGGTTTCCGGCTTCAGTGTCTGGATGAATGAGTGGGTGGGTGGATGGATGGATGGAAAGGGCCAGGTGAGAAGCAGATGTTGGAGGAATTAAGCAAGTTGGAAAGTAAGAGCTTAGTCTGGGTATGTTCAGTTTGCGCTGGTGCTAAGAGCCAAGAGGAGACAGTTGTCAGGCAGGCAGCTGGATAACAGTCTGCAGTCTAGAGAAGTAACCGGAGAAGAGGGCAGGGGGTGGGCAGCACAGGGATGCTATTTAGGCTGCAGACATGGATGCTTCGTCTAGTGAGAGAGCAGAGATCAGAGAAGAAAAGAAGAGAGAATAGGCCTGGCCCCAGCAGAAGTGCCAGCATTTAGAAGAGGCCTTGGCAAAGAAGACTGAGGAAGAAAACCAGGACAGGGGAGGGACGCAGCAGCTAGGAAAACATGTTTCAGGGAGGAGATGGCCGAGTGCAGCCAAGGCCAAGTTCCCGTCCTCCCCTTCCTCCTCCAGAGGTTGAAAATCAGAACAGGTCCTGCTCTCCGTGAGACCGCTCCAATCCTGATGGCACTCCAAGCCTCTGTGGGCCCATCTGTGTAAAGGCCCCCGGTGGGAGACATGGGCAGAGGAATGCAGGCCTAGGGGTGGGTAGGGGAGTGCTGCATATACTCTCTGTAGCTGCTCCCACCTAAGACGTTATAAAGTGCCCAGGAGTTGCAGTGAAGTGTGAGAGCAGGAGGGAAGGGATCCGCTCAGGCAGGGCGACTGAGAGAGAACACACGAGCTATTAGCTTTTGTCTGGAACAAAATAAGGAGCTAATCCTGGGTTGTCATGGTGATGATTTTGTCCAGTTCCACAGTGTTCAAAACTCCATCGGGCAGGGCGCCAAAGAGACTCAGACAAAGCCATGGTCCTTCCTTTGAGAAGCCACCTGAGGATGCCCGGGTATTGTTAGAACAAGGTCCCCATTTTAGCATGCAATCCAAGGGTAAAAACAATTCAATTTACCAAAACTTATACAGCCAATGTTTCTGTTCCACAACATGCGGACCCCGCTGTGAGCTGAGTGCTGGGGGTGGCATAGGACTAAAGATGCCACCCTTCCCTTTGGAAGTCAGTGGTTCTCAAGGTGTGGACGGAAGATGGGCAACACCACCTGGGAATGTGCTGGAAATGCAGATGCTCAGGCCCCATCCAGATCTACTCAATCAGAAGCTCTGGGGGTAGCCCCAGAAACCTGTGTTTTAACAGAAAATCTGATATTCAAGTTTGAGAATGACTAGACTTCAGGAAACACAAGTTTAGATAGAAGTGTGTCAGACAGGGAATAAGTTCCTCAGCATGAGGGTCCCTGCAGACACCACCCTTTCCCCAGGCCTGATGCCTGCTGAGACTCAGAGCAGCTGAGAGACCCAGACAAGAAGCTCCTCCTGCTCTAAGGATGGGGAAGCCTGGACCCAGCCCTGATGTGCTCCTCTCCTCTTGACCTCTCCTCTCTAGTGGGGGTAGAGAGGACTGGTTCAAAGCACTTGGTGCCCTGGACAGGCCTCTGAGACCAGGTCAGAACAGCAACGAGCAGACCTTCCCATCCTCCCTCCAAGCCTGCTCTCTGCTGACCCTGCCATGGCCACTCCTCTTGCTTCTCCACCAGAGTGTGGGGACCCCCAGGGAGACCACACCGACCAACCCTGCTTAGATTCAGAAAAGGTTTCCAGGCTGATGGAAACCTGCAGCCCTGCAAAGAGGAGGTGCTGGTCTCACCCTCGGCAGGCAGACTGCAGAGAGAACAGAGCCTGGGGACTGCGTGGGCCTGGGGATGCTGAGCAGTGAAGCCAGTTTCCAGGTACAGGCATCTTTTGTCCTTCCCTTCTGGTCACAAGAGCACTGCGGCAGAAAGGGCATTCAATGACTGAGATGGTAGACCTGGGTCCCGTCCCATGTAGCTGGCTCTGGCCCCCAGTGTGGTTGGCCAGTGACCACCACCTCTGGCCTCAGCCTCCCTGGGCATCATATGACAGAGCCAATTTGGTATTGGCTCAAATCCCATTAGCATTCGGGGGTTTGGAATGAGGGACAAAACGGCTGCATCTCCAAACTCCCTCCTGTCCTCAATAAACACCTTTAAAACATGCCAAGGATTTTGCAAACAAAGCAAGCCAGGCTGCAAGCTTGCTTTCACTCCCCACGTCGACCTCTCTGGGCTCTATTTCTCACCCCCATTGAGCTGCCTGCTACCCTGGGTGCCTCCCCTCGGCACATCTGTGTCCTGGCCGCCACTCTGAAAGCCACTCTGCACAGCACCATCCTAGGTTCTCTTTGGGGTAGAGGTCCCAGGACCAGTGAGGAGCAAGGGCTTGAAGGAAATAAGTGCTTCCTGGAACCGCCCTGCATCCCCCCAGCCACACACACAGTGCCACAGACATAATCCACCTAACAGATCAAGGCTCTTGTTCCAATTAACTCATGTTACTAGATTTACTACATACACACAAAATATATACAAGTAAGTTAAACTCTCTAAAAGACACTGTTGTGAGTTTACACTCACATTCACTGGAACAAGCGGTCAGGTTTCCTTTTTCAGTGTGTTTCGAGGACACGAGCTGAGATTTGGCCAGCATTCTGTGCATGGTATGTGTGCTGGAGGCCACACGGGCAGTGAAGGCGCAGGAAACACATGCAGTGGGAGGGCTGGCACAGATTAATAACACAACGCACAGACGGTGATTCTTTGGTACACTCAGATATGACTCGGCTAGCGGTGAGCTCCCCAGCCTGGTTTGTCTGCGCCCTGAGAGGCTGCTCTCTGCCTGAGATGGCATGAGTGACTTGGTGGATGCTGTGCTCTGGCCAGTGGTTCTCAGACCTGGATACACTTTAGAATCGCCTACGGGCTTTTAACACTACATGGAGCCCCCTCACGTACCCACTCAAATGCTGAAGACTTTGGTCTGGAGAGGGGCCTGGACATGAGCATCTTTAAATGCTCCTGGGGGAGCTACAGTGCTGCAGGTGTGATGAGAGGAGTGGAGGCCCATCTTTCCCAAGAGTGTTGAACTTGTAGCCAAGAAGCCCAGCTCCAGCCAGGGCACCCCTAAGAGCAGTCCAGAGGTTCTTAAGGGGCAATGAGGGGAAATTAAGGCCTCCCCTAGTGGCTGACAGCAAGGTCAATGCTCTCTGAGAACTTGAGGCCCCCTTGAGGAGAGTCCTCCAACCTCAGCCTGCAGGGCAGGCTCTTCCTGGGGCCTCCCCTCCCCCAGGCCTGCCCCCTTCTTCCCAAGCAAGTCATTTGAAGGCAAGCCATTTTATCCCAAGCCTTAGAAACACAAACGCCCTTTGGCCTTTTCATAGCTAAGAAAGGGGCAGACCTCAAGCACATTTCAGGGCCCCTCTCTCCCAAGGCCTCCTTCCAGCCTCACTGTAGCCACCTCTGCTGTATGACCTTTCACCCTGGCAAGGGGAAAGCTGAGGACTAGGGTGTCTCCTCATTCCTCTTCTGAGCAGCAGTGTAGCCCAGGGGTGAAGGCACAGACTCCAGAACCATCCACACGCACACCTCGGTTCCACCTTCCCGGCTGAGAGGTTTACTAAGTAAGAGACAAGCGACCTAACCTCTCTGTGTCTGAGCGGCCTCACATGTTAAATGGGGGTAAAACTCTACCAAGCCTATAGGTTGGTGAGAGTTAAATGAGTTCTTGTGTGTGTATGTGTGCACATGCATGCGTGTCTGAGAGGGACAGATAACCGAGTGCCCTAAAGTGCTGGCTGTCACAGTGCCCACTTGCCTTACTCACTGCTCCCTTTCCATCTTTCCCCAGCTGAACGCTTCTCTCCATCTTCCCATACTCTCCATCTGCCCTCTGAAGCCCAGATCTGGTCCCCAACCTCTCCCCTGCTCTTCCAGGATTGTTCCAAGTGGCACTCACCTGCTTCCTAAAGACATTACTCTCCAGAAGAACTGGGATCTAGCAAAAGGTGGGAGCCCTGGAGACCCCCAACACTGTAAGATGACAGCTCCTAATAACTACAGCGTCTTAGTTAAGCACTTAGCAAATGTCATACATTGTCCTTCGCACTTCTCACAGACTTTTATCACTTAATGCAATAATCCTATGTGGTAAGTATTACTTTCCCTCTATTTTTCAGACATGAAAATTAAGGTGTTAAGGGCCCTTCAAAGATCCCACATCTGGTGCTGTGGCTGGGCGGTGGGGGCGGGAGGAGCAGTGCTGGGATTCAGAATGTGTCACTGCAGAGGCGGTGCGTCCCAGCAGTCAAAAGTACAGGCTGCCTGAGATCACGTTCCACCTCTGCCTCTTAATAGACTGTCCTTAAGCAAAGTACATAACCCCCTTGGGCCTCGGTTACCTTATCTATGAAACTGGGGTCATAACAGACCCACATACCTCCCCTCTTCCAGCTGCTGTGGTGGTAGAATGAAGTTCTGGCATAGAGCCTGGCATACAGGAAGTCTATAGAGAGCCTGGCTATTTACATGATGCACTCCATCCCACTCATTTTAAAGGAGGAGATCCTGAGGCCCAGAGCAGGAAAGAGCCAGGGAGTTGGTGGTCCAGCTGGGCCTTTGGTCTTTTCCTCTTTCTCACCTAATGGGTGCCTTTTGCTTCTGCTTAATTAGCTCAGCTCTGTTTTATAAAGCCCTACCCTATGACTCAAGGGAGGGGAGAGGTAGAGATGAGGGACCCTCTCCTTAGGCAGACTGTGAGAGGATACAGCTTCCTCTCCCATCTGGACAGGGTTAAAGGAGAGCGATTCACTTACCTCTTGGAGAATCCTTCACACCCCAACCTCCTGTGGCCAGCCCTGACTCACAGGGTCCCTGAGGAGGGGCAAGTGGAACCCCTGAGGCAGTTGCAGAGATGTCAGCTCCGTGGGAGCCAGCCACTGCTTTCCCCTGCCTTCAACTCCAGCAGCAATGGACATGAAATACACACCCTGGGCCCTCTGCCATGCCCCCTCAATAGCCCAACCCATCTGCTGCAGTTCTGAGTTCCAGATACAGGACGTTAGTCAAGACTGCCAAAAACACCAGGCTCCCGCCTCCTGTGGTTTCCTCAGCCTGCAGTGTTCACCCATTCACCTAGCCCTCAATTCTCCCCTGCCTTCAAATGCCTACCTATCCCTTGGGCCGAGCTCAAGGGTTCTCAATACCAGCTTCTCATTAGAATTGCCTGGAGAGCTTTTAAAATCTATGGTGACTATGACAGACCCAAGCTTCTGATTTAATTGGTTTCGATTGTGGCTTGAGTACATTTTTCTGAAAGTTCCCCAGTGATTCTGATATGCAGCCAGATTTGAGAAGCAAGGATCCAGTTTCAATATATGAATCCTTCCCAAGAGAACTCATCTCTTCCTCTCCAGAGCATGCCTGCGGGTGAGACCTCCTCCCCAGCACTGGCCTGGCCGCTCCTGGGATGCTGTATGTCCAGCCTGGCATCCGCCTCCCTTGTCTCTGCTACGACATCCCTGTGGACAGGCTTGTCTTGACTTCTCAGCCCGGAATTCAACAAGCAGGTGCGCAATTAAACTGCACACAGTTTACCCCGAGGTCCCTGTCCCACCCCAGCCCCTGCCTCTGTTCTTCCCTCCTGAATGCTTTTATTGCTCAACATCAGATGCATCTGAGACATGAGAGGCAGAAACAATGGCCCTGGGTTGGAGCAGGACACTTGGGTTCCAGACCCACCTCAGCCTGATCCTCCATGTGATCCACACCATCCCTGCCCTCTGGACTCAGCATTCCCAAGTCCAAACAGAGACTTGGACCAGATATCCTTGGGATATTCTTTTGGCCTCCTCCAACTGTGTGCCCTTCTGGGCCCCCTACCACAGTTTCCCTCACTGGTGGGGCCCCGAATCCACGTTCAGCCTTGGTTAGGGCTGAGCAAGAGCTCAGCTGGAGGCAAAGGCCAGCATGACCCAGAGTAGCTCCCTCACCAGTTAATGTTCACTGAGAAGCAACTGGCCGGGGAGCTCCATCCAGTGGGACCATTACATTTAACTGGGCTGCAGATTAATCAAGTGTTTAAACAGATGGTGCTCAGAGGAACCAGGAGGATCCAGAAGGAAAAATGAATCCCTCCGGCCTGAGCAGAGAGCCCTACTTAGGCAGCATGGAGTCAGTCCTCCAACGATTGAGGCAAAAGTGAGACTAGCGAGGCCTCTGATGCCCCCCTCCCCAAATCCCCAATGTCCCCTGAGGCCAAAAGCTGATGGTGCCTTTGCTCTATGCGCCTTAGCTTCCCATCTGCACAATGGGGAGTTTGGAAGGGGAGGCGTTCAATGGGTCCATGGTTCTCACCAGAGGTCGAACCACTCCCTTGGGACATTTGAACTGTTGGAATGCATTTTGTAGTTGTCATCAGGGTCAGGGACATTATGGGCATTTAATGGGAGAGGCTAATAATGCTCAGTGTCCCACAATGTGCGCTTCCTCCAGCACAGGGAAGCAGGACCCTCCTCAAATGCAGCCCCAGGAGAAGCACTGTACCCTAGTCTTCAGGACTGTAGTTCCTGCTGTTGCTTCTTCTCTGGCTGCTGATGGAATGAGCGGAGGAGGTGGAAAAGGACCCCACATGACCTGCCTGGGTTGACCAAGACTTTACAGCTCAGCCACAGGCAACAGCTGTGTCCCTGCTGCCACCAGGCCCATGCTGCCTGCTAACAAGCTCTTGACAGCCACTGCCCAGCCCAAGCACCAGTGCTAACCCAGCCCCTGTGGGAGAGAAGGTGGCCATGTCCAGTCACCCAGAACAGCCATGAGGCATCCAGGGCACATCAGCCTTGAGGAGGGCGGCCCCAGCATCATTGCCCAGAGCAGATCCAGGACATCAGCATTCCGGAGGGCTTTCTGAAGGTCCCAGAAACCCATACCCTGCACCACTCTCTGCTGGGTGAGCCTGAGGACAGGAAAACAGGTTAACAAGCTGGCACTGGGGACGTGGCATGCTCCCTGCTGCCCCGCTCACCTGGAGAGGAATCATTGAAACCCATCAGCTCATTGGCCCTCTGGATCTTCTCCAGGCACATGGCTTGCTCCTTCTTGAAGATGCAGTCAGAATGCATGGCGGGGGCCTGTGGGAGAACACAGGATGGACGGTGGAAGTGGGCAGGGAGGCCCATCTTCAAGCCCTCCTACCAAAGCCCCAGGGGCTGGGAGGAGTGGGGAGCAGAACCAGAGAGGAAAGTGACAGGAGATATCAGGGCCAGCAGAGGCAGTCACCTCGAGAGATACCATGAGGGCTCTTTTCAGTCACCAACTCATTGTGTGGCTTTGGACAGGTCCCATTCCCTCCTTGGGTCTCAGTTTCCACATCTTATAATAATAGGAAGCATATACAGCACTTCACTCAGTACATGCATTATTCTGACTGTCATATGTGTGCGTGTATATGGGTCTGGAGAGTACTATGAAGTACTGTTTTTATCATTTTCCATTTTACAAATGTGGAAACTTAAGTACAGAGATGTTAAGTCACCTGCTCAAAGTCATATGGTTCAGTAGACTGAAAAGCGAGGATTCGAATCCAGGAGGTCAGGGGCCGCAAGGCCACAACTGCAGTTTAGGGGAGAGAACAAGTGGTAGGGAGAAGTCAGGCTGGGAAATCTCATTGTCTGTCTTCTCCAGGGGCTCGGGAAGATGGTGCCCCCAGCAGCTGCAGGCTAAGGAGCAGTGGTGCCATTTAGTGGGGCCTACTCACCACCCTTATTTACAGAAGAAGAAATCGGGGCTCAGAGAGGTTAAGAATCTCCAGCCCAAAATCACATAGCTGGTTAATTGCAGATATGGGCATCAAGTTCAGGACCAGGTAACTTCACAGCCCATGCACTGCTATCATGACAGCTGCTTCAAAATGCTGTCACTTTAACTCAAAACCCCAGGGCAAGGACGGTTCCCAGGGGGATGTCAGCAAGTGAGGAGGCAGTCACAAGGCATTTGAGTTGCCAAGGGCCATGTGTGGGGACAGAGTCCAATCCCTACAATTCATGGATGTGCAGACAGTTTCCAGGGAAAGGGATAGGCTTGTCTGACCACACAGTGAGTCAAGGCAGAGACAGAACTGGTACCCGGGATCCTGAGGACAGCCTTGCCCACTGCTGCTCTGAACTCTCAGGTCGAGTGATGGGACCAATACCTGAGAGTCCTCCTCTGCTCACTCCCCATCCCTACCTTTGCTCAGGAAAAGATCTGAGCAGAGGGCAGTCTTCTGAGTTCCATCCTGGCAGGGCTTGGTGGGCTGGTGACGGGAAAATCAAAAGAGCCTTCGGCAGCCCTGACCCAGGGATCCTGCATTCAGCTGAGCAGATTGTGTACTGTGCAACTCTAAATGTTGCCATACATTACCATCATAAAGATTTGTACATTTTGTAATAAATTCTGGTCAAATCAATACAGGGTCTTGAGGAACGCGCATCTTTTCTGATTCACACAAAGGTGCTGGGTGGCCCAGTGGTGGTGCTGGCAGAAATACCAGCCAAGTGAAGCTGAGGGCACACAAAAGACATGGGTTCTCTAGAGCAGGGGTTCAGGTGAGCCTGGGGCTCCCAGAGGAGATGTTCCTGGGCTCTTACCATAGGCAGCAGGAGGAGAACAGCCAGGGAGACCTGCATGACACCAGCCATGACGCTTCTTGGCCAGCACTGCTGGCTTCCCACTGACGACAGCGGTGGGTCAGCCCCAATGTGTCTCCAGGCTAGAGAAGAAGGAAAGGTGTGAATGCTGTGGCGGGGTGGGTGCTAGGGGGTAGACCTTCCTCATTCCCCCAGCTCCCTGCAGCATGGCTCTCAGCCTCCAAGGACAGCCCCACCTCCATGCCTGCATCCGTCTTGCTGTTTCTCCTTCTGCCCTGCAAACATGTGTTAGGCACTCAGTCTGTGCTAGGTGCCAGGGATACTGTGGGCACACACTGGCTTAGCTCTGTCAGTCTCCTCGCATGGTCTGGAATGGCTTTCTCCTTGGCACCAGAGGGATTTTCTCCCCAAGTCCTTGCATGTTCACCCTCCTCCACAGTGACAAAATTTTAGCTGGCCACATGCATGCTCATCTAGAGATATTTCCTGGTCTCTCTTGCTTAGAGGTGTGGGGACATGATGAAGTTATTAGCACTTATGGAATGTGGGTGGCAGCATGTGGCCACATGTGCATGCTCTGTGTATTACGGTGTGGCATAATCTCTGCTCCTGCTCTTTAACCCTTCCCAAATGCCAAACCCCACTTTGACAGTGTGGACATGAACAGTCTCTGGGGGTGTAGGCAGCAACACTATGAGAGGAGGCAGGATCGCCAAGTGACCCTGTGGAGCCCAGCCACCGGGCCTGCCTGGAGGGCCCACCTACCTCTAGACTGTTACGCAAGGGAAGCCACCTTCCAGCTAATTGACCCTCTGAAAGGGCCTCTTTGTTCCAGCTGCCTGGCCTGGTACCCTAACAGTTACACCCTCTTTTTGTACCTACCTCACTCTACTTCATCTTTGGGATAAAGCCTTGAACCATGACACGGAAACACAGCGACAGCTGATGCGTGTGCTCAGGCCTCAGACCTGCAGGAGCTCCAAGGGAGCAGGTCTGCAAGGACTGGAGCCACTGGTGGGGCCCAGACAGACAGGTTACAGGGAGTTGGGAGAGGAGGCTGCAAGAGCACGCTCCCAGGGGAAGAGTATGCTCCGCTTCTGAAATTGATCATTACTACACATACCCTACAACACAGCAGTTCTGCATCTGAGAAATGTTTGCACTTGGACAAAAAGAAGCATATGCAAGCATATTCACCACGGCATCCTTTAAAATAGCATCAACAATAAAAAATGGGGCAGCAAAGCATCCATCAACAGGCACTGCTAAAGAGGCTCCAGCATAGCCGTGCAATGGTTATGATTATTTTTAAATTATTACTATTAAATTATTATAAAAGAGATTGAGTAGGCCCATATCAGGGCACTGCTAACCCACAGGTGCCTGGCCCAGGAGGCCGTGGGGGGCCCGAGCAAATCCTTCATGTGCATCCCAACCATTAGTCTTTGCACACCCCCTACCAGCGGGGCAGAGCCGCTGCACCCCAGGGGCCTTTGTGTCCCTCACTCTCTGCCTAACCACGTCCCCTCCCTCTCTCCTTGCCTCCACAGGGCCTCTCCAAGCTCAAGCTGGAGATAAGCAAGCATCCAAAAAGGAGAAATAAAACCAGCTGCAGGAGGACTCAAAAAAAGGGAGCCCCCACCTCCCCGTATTAGGCATCAGGGCTCACTCAGAGATGCTGAGGGAGGCCTCAGATGTCCCCA
The DNA here is from genome assembly GCA_963574635.1 of Cheracebus regulus. NCBI lineage: Eukaryota > Metazoa > Chordata > Mammalia > Primates > Pitheciidae > Cheracebus > Cheracebus regulus. Next base: position 116,931 of record CAUYQU010076457.1, read on the forward strand.
AGAGATGCGCCAAAAAGCCTGGGGGGCATGGCAACGCTGGCCCGGCCTCGTCGTGTGGGCCAGGGAGGACAGGGCAGACTGCCTGGCCTCAGCACTCCTGGGTGCCCTGAGGCACCGTCTATTGCTGGGCACTCAGGCTTCGATCTCTGTACCAGCTCCCAAGGTTTGCCTAGTGGCCACAGGCTGCCTCTGGTGTGACCTAGCACTAGTGGCCCCCAAAGGGCTTGGTCATTTCTACCAGCCCTGGGGAGCCCAAGGCTCTGCCTGCAGAGACGACCCTCCTGACTCGTCTGGCTGTGATGGGGGAGTGCCTGGCACCAGCGACCCTCAGCAGACTCTCCAGGCCAGCAGAGGGTTGCAGGGAAATCCTGCAAGGCAGAGGGCCTCCACGATCGGGGTTGATTCCCTGCACCTTCCACAACCTCAGGCCAAAAAGGTGAAAACAGAGCTCCTTGCTCTCAGCGACACCTTGAGATGGCAGCAGCACTACCCCCATCGGGACTGGGCTGCCCCCTAGTGGATGCTCACTGCCTCCCCAGCAAAGTCCTAACCTCTGACCCAAATATGCAACCTGGGCTGCCCACTAGAGTCATCTGAGCTTCCCAAAATTCCCTGCCTAAATGAATCAGAAGCTCTCAGCTGTGGTTCGGGCAGCAGTGTTGTTTAAAGTTCTCCAGGTCATGCTAGTGTATAGTTAGGATTATAAAGCCTGTTTTAACCTTTATTAGAACCCAGGGAGCTGGCACAGAGGACCCAGGATTTTGAAAGCTTTTGGTGGGGTGGGGAAGCAGGTGGCAGCAAGCAGACAGAGAGTGAGTTTGTGTTTTGAGGACTGGTGGATTTCTGATTCTGTTTCTCTTTCAGACATAAACACACACAAATACACAGAAACAGGTTCACAGAGATGAGCATAAAGACATGTCAACCCTGCAGAAACAAAGAGAGACACTTATCCCCAGGGCCACCACTTGGAGGTATTGATACAAACTCCCATGATGTCATACACAGGTGGAAGCATACACTTCCATGACAGGCAACTATGCACACATACACATACACACTCCTTCACAGAGACACAGAGGCACACACACAGAACAAAGATATGTGCACATGCATGCACACACACAGGGATACCCAGACTTGCAGGGGCCTCACTTCAGCTGCAGTGGGCTGAAGACAAACTCCAGCAGAGGCCCCAGCCCCGACACACCTCCAGCCCTCTGCTTCATCACAAGGCTGCTTACCAGGAGACAAGTGTGCCCCCAGCCCAGTGACCCAGGGCAAGGGAGCTGGGACACTCTCAATATAGGGCACCTCCTCTGGAACTAGACCCAGGGTTCTTGATTCTGTTACCTTGTCTTGGTCCCCCCCCCCGCCCCCGATTACAGACCACTCCCTGTCTAACTGGACACAGACACCCCCGCTAGCAAAGAGGAGGAGAGACAGAACCTGGGAGATCCCAGGCCTAGACTCCACTAGGGACCTCAGGGATCACAATCGCCTCCCTCAGCCTCTCCCCTCTCTGGATGGTAATCCCTTCAGACCCTCTAGGCACTTCTGCCCCCACCACAACCCTGCACTGCCCCCTGCTGGACAACGCTCAGAGTTTACAGACTTAGGCCGCCTGCCCCAAACCCAGTGTTTCTCTGCAGTGTCCCTCTGAGATGCGGCTCCCTTGTCGGCCACCCCAGCCCTCTCCTCCTCTGGACTCTCCCAAGCCGCTAGTGATACCCTCGAGGGACAGGCCAGGCCCCACCACTGCAGCCCGGAGTTGAACTCTCCCCTCCCTGAGGATGGATTTCAGCCCAGCCACAAAAGTGGCTCAGGATGGGAAAATGAGTCACCCCATACTCCTTGGTGCTCTCTCTTGGGTCCAGGCTTTGTTGGGGCAGATAGCTTTTGAGGACAATTAAACTCACCTCCTGGCAATTAGTATGGCAGACTTGGGACCATTTTGCCAGAGGTTTTAGCCCTAGGAGCTTAGGAAAGCTGCTTAACTTCTCTGTGCCTTCTTTTTATCATCTGTAAAATGGGAATAATAGTGACGTCTATCTCATAGATGCTACTGTCAGGCATCAGCAAATTTATACAAATAAACTATAGAGTATATACTATAGCCTGGCACCAAGTAAGGGTTATACTATATCTCACCACTTTGTGTTCAGACCTTTTGCACTCTCTTGCTGTCACCTCCACCCCCACGGCACCATGTCACATTCAAAATGGGAACAGCAGGCCTCCTGCACTTTTATTTACTATTGGCTAACATTTAGTAAATACTCAGTATGTGCCAGACACTCTCCCAAGCAAAAAACTTGTGTGAACTCATTTAACCTGCCTGAAACAGTTACTAGCATTAGCTCACTCTATAGCAGAGGTGACCAAGGCACAGAGAGGGTAAGCCACTTCCCCAAAGTCACACAGCAAGGCCCTGGTAGAGCTGGGAAGTAAACCCAAGCAGTCTGGCCCCAAAGCTGGTGTACTCCATCCCTATGCTTTCAGTGCCCCCTCTTACTGGTCAAAGGAAGATCAGTTCAGAGCCCGTTGGAACCCCATTAGGAACCCCCACACACACCTCCAGGAGCTGGTCAGGCCCGCCGCTATACCCATCCACATATCTATGTCTAGTTTCCTCCTTAGGAAGAATTTGTTAGAGACGCATCATTTTCAGACCTTAAACAGACCTTAAAGGCCCCCTCTAAAGGTGCAGATGTGGAAACTGAGGCCAGAGAAGGAGACACACTTCCTAAGGTCACACAATATAGAGCCTGGAGGCTTGCCTGGCAGGAATGGGATGTGTGATGGATACCTGGACCATAAGGGAATTCAGGGGGGTCCCAATAGCACAGCACTCCCCCTTCCCTCCTCAGGCCTCATAAGCCCAGCCGTTGAGCCTGGAGTGAAACTGACTACAGTAGCCATGTTCTCCTCTGAGTCGCTGCACCAGGCAGCGGTGGCCCCTGCACACAGAGGATGGCATCATCAGTCAGCACACGAGAGTGAGCAGTGACTCACTGGGCTCGCAGACTTTCCACATCTCCGTGCGGAGGGCAGAGACCCTCCAGCCATCCCCCTACTGTCCAAAGCCCAGCAGAGCCCTTCTGCTTCCCCTGGTTGAAGGCAACTCTGCTCCTGAGATGGGCACTCCTCCCACTCCAGCGGCTGGCCCAGGCCCACAGTGGGAAACTCTGATGTCCCTGTGCCCTTCCCAACCAGCCCTGAGCAGCACAGGTTCCCCTGACTCCCGTAAGCCCCCACAGGGGTGTGTGAACAGCCTTCCTACCTCTTCTTTGGGCCACACAGCCCTGGGACTCTCATCTGCCCCTATGGGGCTGGGGCCATCCGAGCCACCACCTGCTGGAATCCTCTGGCCACTGAGCACCCCTCCCCTCACAGGGTAGGGCGAGCCTGGACACCAGAAAGGAGATGGCCAGGCTAAGTACCCCACTCGCCTCCCCTGCTCTCCCCATGCTCCCTTTACTCATGACAGGGGAGCCAGACTGCCCCTACTTCCTCCTCCCTCCTAGGGCCAGGAACAAGGGAGAGAAGGCTGAAAGATGAAACATTGCCCCCCTCCCTCTCACCCCTCAAAGGGAGGGACAGAAGCTGCTGCAGGGAAGGAGGGGGAACCCTCCAGAACCTCTTTCCTCCTCAATAAGGCCAGAGCTGATAAAGGGCACAGACAAACTCCTGGGTCAGGAGCCTCCTGGCAATCTCAAGATTAATCATTAATGCTGTCGCTATTCTTTGCTGTTCCAACTTTCCCCTTTCAGAGTCACTGGGTCCTGTCCACAGTGAGTGACAGGAGCCAGGCCGCCAGATGGGCCCCCTAGTGAGGATCCCACTCATGCCCTGCATTTCGCACAAGCTTGGGTGGAAAACCAGGTCCAAGGAGGGAAGGGCCAGGCTGGGGCACCCACGCACATTGGCAGTATCATCCCATCTCACTAGTGAGGCACTGAGGCCCTAGGAGACAAGGAAACTTCCCCAAGGCCATGCTGCAGAGTCCTTCTTCCCAAAAAACGTGTCCTGTGAGCAATCCTCTTCCATACTGTATAGTACAGGGACCTCCCCTGACCTGGAGGAGTCAGGGAGTGCTCCCCCTGGGCCAGGCAAGAGGCGGGGGACAAAGAAGGCAGAAGATACATGAGGGGAGAAGAGGAAGGTGGGAAGGGAAGGGATGGAGGGGATGAGAGGTGGAGGGAGTGGAGGAAGGGGAACAGGAAGCCTGGCCAGAGGGAGGCACAAGCTTGTGGACAATGTTTGCTGAGCACCCACCAGGCAGGGGGTGTGGCTTGGGGAGGAATAGCTGTGCACTGACAGCCTCTCCCTTTGTGCAGACGCTGGTTAAGCTGCAGCCTCTCCTAAGCGAGCATGAGCCAAGCTCTGATGTGCGTGTGCCCACAGCACCTGGCAGAGGCAAGACACATCAGTGCCCCCGGATGGGTTTGGGAAGGTGATTCCAGGGTGTTAAGGAGCACAAGAAGATATCAGGAGGTGGTGAGGTGGAGGAGAGGGTGGAGGGCTGTGCCAGTCCGTGGAAGCTGGAGAGTTGTTCCACCGGACAGAAGAGTTATAAGCAATGAAGAGTTATGAGCAAAGGAGTGGTTTAGAAAATATCCCTTCAAAGGCAGGGGAGCAGAGATGAAGTGGAAAAATGTAGGCAGAAATGTACACTGAGGCCCTTTTCTGGATCTAGGGTGGAGGTGATGGGGGACTCAGCTGAGCAGGAAGGCAGTTGGGATGGAAAGTGGGGGACAGAACCCTGAGACATGGAAAAATGAGAGAGGAGCATCTCCTTGGCCCACCTCCCCACAGGTGGCAGGAAGGAAATAATCAGGAGTAGGCAGTACAGAAAACAAGAAACAGAAGGCAGGGCGTAGTTCACTACACATGCCTTAGATCAGCGGCTGAGAAGTTCAGCAGCTGAGAAGTTCAGCGGTGCCTAGGAAGGAGCCATTATCTATCTCTATACATTTGTCTCAGCCAACCCTCTGCATTGCCCATTGATCAGGAGGGAAAGATGAGGGCAGCTAAGGCAATGCATGGAGTCTGTGGAGAGCTGGGATTCGAGTGTCCAATCCAAACCCCCAACGCCACCTCCAGGAAGCCCACTCAGGCAGCACCTACCCTTTGTGACCTGACCTTCCACTGAGAAGCCTCGACCCTGAGATGAGGAGCCCCTCTCCTCTGAGCTGTTTCAGGTCTCCTCATGTTCATGGTGAGTTTCAAGTCTTGTCTAGAAACAAGGGGTATGCCCAGGTTTCCATGTGGCTTCCCCACCCATGGGGATGGGCACAGACTTGGACACAAAGGGTGAATGGTAAAAGGGGCTCAGGAACTGTTTGGCAAGCTCAAGTGACAGCAGTCAGCTTTTCAGTCTTTAATGTTGTCTCCAGGTTTTAGAGTGGGGGGAATCGATCTCGGGGACAAAGCAGAGGCCAATCTGGAGTAGGGTGCTGAAGCCAGGCAGGGAGCCTCCCCTGGGCCTGACCCATTAAACAGATGGGCATTCAGGGCTCCTAAAATGAGGTGAAGCATCCAAGGTGCCATCGGGCATTTCTGGCTATGTCAATGCTAAGCCCCTCCCTTCATCAACGCTAAGCCCCTCCCTTCGTCAACGCTAAGCCCCTCCCTTTGTCAACGCTAAGCCCCTCCCTTTGTCAACCTCTCTGACCATTTCTCTTTCCTAACCTTACAACCCAGGAGCTGGCAACCCCTTCCAGCCAGTCAGATCCAGGCTATAGCCTATTTTTGTATGGCCAGTGAGCCAAGAACAGTTTTTACATTTCTAAATGGTTGGAAAGAATCAAAAGAATCATATTTCATGACACAGGCAAAATGTATAAAATTCAAATTTCAGTGTCCATAAATAAAGTTTATTAGAACATAAGGCTGTTTACATATCATCTAAGGCTGCATTAGGCTACACAGTAGAATTAAGTAGTTGCAACACTGTATGAACACAAGACCTAAAATAATTGCTATCTGGCACTAGACAGAAAAAGGTTGCCTACCCCTTGTTCTAGGCTCATGCAACATAGACACGCACACACACACACACACACTCCTATACACTTTCCTCAATTCAATATGCAGCTGGACTTTGATTAATGAAGACTTTTGTGATCATCTTTGGACAAATATCTCTGAGTCACTGGGTGTGCCCAGATCTGTGTGAGAGGATATGTCCCAATATCCATTTGTCTTTCTGGTGTTGCTTGTCACTATTGTGCCCCAGCTCTCTGGAAGGTGTCATAGAAAGCCTATATGCTTCCCCAGCTGTGTGTCACTCCATCTCTGTGTGTCACTGTGGGGGTGGCTGCCACCGTTTGCCTCTGACGGCATCCAGAGCTCGGTACAAACATGTTGCAGCTGAGGAGTCTCCAGTCTCCATCTTGCCAGGCAGCTGGACCACTAAGCCCAAACCGTTCAGACCCTGGAATCTTAGATTCCTCTCCTCAGGGATGGCTGAGGGTCTCCAAGGCCTCTAGGCCTTCCAGGATGGAAAGCCACTTGGCAGCCCTTGTTTGGGGCATCAAACCTCTGCTCACAAACCTGCCCAGGACAGGAAACTCACTGTCACCTCCAGTGGGTGGGTGGGTCTCAGGAAAGCAAGGCCTCCCTGGCACCGAGCTAGGCTCTAGCTCTGCACTTGGCACACCCTGGTTCTTCCCTGTGGCAGACAGCACAAGGTGTCTTCCACTTAATCGGTGCCAGCCCTAGGCCAATGAAATGCTTGTCCTCGGGGGGGCAGCAACCTGGGACACTCAAGCCTAGGCCCTGTCCCCAGGAGAAAAGCCACACTGTGGCCTTAGCTTTCCTAGCCTCTCAGTCACATACACTCCCATGTGTGTATTTATTTCTTCAACACAATTGAGGGAGTGTCCCAAAGTTGATGCACAACAGAGAGAGGTGGCCATGTGAAAAAGCATGAGTCCCAAAGTGTTTCTCCAATCCCCTGCCAGCCTGAACCTATACAAAACAGGACTTAATGCACCCTTAGCCTAGATCAGTCCTTAGAGTGCAGGAGAGGGATCCTTCCAGAGGCTCCTCACAGATACCTCCCCTCACCACACATGGGGGCAAACAGACTTTTGGAGGTCTTGTCCCAGACACCCAGACACCTATGGCCAAAGAGGAAAAGGACCGGGCCTGACTTCACCGTCACCCCACACACACTTGTTGATGGATTGGTTGGAAGATCTGGCCCAGGGCCCACTCAGCGTGTTCCGTCTCTAATTTGTATGTTCAGATTTCAGCTTGTGTCCAAGCTGGTGCCTCTGCCTGCCCTCCCCAAGGTCAGTGAGGAGCAGGGCTTAGCTCAGGACTGGGGACTCCACCAGTCCCACTTGTACCCAGCACCAAACTCATTTAATTGGGGTCTCCTGAGAAAACCTGAGTGCTGCCTGCTGCCCCTGCCCCTCAAAGGCTCAAACACAGTTTTCCATCTTCTTGAGGATCCTAAAGCCACTCAAAAGCTTCTAGCCTGACCTTCAGGATGCCTTGCCTGCCTCTGGCCAGCTGCAGTCTCAGGGCAAATTGCCCTCCACATGCTGCGTCCAACCCCTTCCCATCCCCCAACTCCTCCCCGGGGTTGCTCACAGGAAGAACCAAACGTTGTGGGGGGCGGGGGGGGGGGCGGGGGTGACTTCGTGGGTCATTGCAAGGCTAGGGGAGATAAAGGGAGTCTGACGCACCTGCACTCAAAAACATAAAAATGGTTGGAAGAATTAGCAGGTGTCCACAACCCCACCCCCAGCATCTTCCAAAGGGGGGCTGAGCTCCTTCCAGGGGTGAGGCTCTCCTCCTCAGCTCCAGGTGAAATGCAATCGGCTTCCGGCTGGGCTCCCTCCTGAGGGTCTAGCTGCATCCATTGGCTCTCCTGTCCCTTCTGAGCCCCCTAACCTGCCAAGGTCCCACAGAGGATGTGGCCTCCGCCCCCAGCAGCTGCCGCTTTAAAAAGCCTCTGCCTTTAAAGCGGCCGGCAGGGGTCTCGGCGGGCCCACTTCAGCCTAGGGAGGCCAGTGTGTTTCCCCACAGACCCCGCAGGGCATTTCTTCTGGGGACCATCTAAGCCCTGGCATCACCAACCCAAGCCCCTCCGCACCGCGGGAAACCGAGACGACGCTCTTTTGAACAATCCCGAATGTGTCACTACAGAGGGGTATTCTGCCCTGGCCCCTATCCCAACCCGTACCTAGCACATTGCTTGCCCACCCCTCAAACCCCATGCGGACTGTGGTGCCTAACCCCGGGAGACCCTCTAGCCTTGCCTTCCGATCCGCGTAGGAGCGTCCGTCCGCCTATGGGTAGGGAGACATGTCCCTCTGGGTCCCTCCGGCTGCATGGCTTCGCTCCCTTCTCCGCATCGGGTGGGGTGCAAGATATCTAGGTCGACCCCCACCCCAGCAGGCTGCGGCGACTGGCTGCCCCAAGCTCGGCGCCAGACACTTGGGTTGGGGGGTGTCTGCCTGACGCGCAGAAAGGGCGCAGCGGCAGAGGGGCTTCATTTCGGATCTGGGGAGGCTTGCCCAGTGCCGGCCCTCGCCAGCTCTGGATCAGTGGAGGTCGCGGCTGGCGGAGACCGCGGAGCCCAGAGGAGGGGATCCGAGGTCCCGGCTGGGCGAAGGTTCTGGAGCCGGGAGAAGACGGCTGAGGCGTGGAGGGGCAGCCGCGGTGGGGTGACCCTTACCTGCTCACTGCGGGGCCTGGTGGCGGGGCCGGGGCAGACTCCGCAAAGGACGCGCAGCCAGCGAGTCCGCGGCCCGTGCCGCGCGAGGATGGGGAGCGAGTGTGCCGAGGAGCGCGGGCCGAGCTGGGTCTCCGCGCCTGTGTGGCCGTGGGCGGCCGGGGTCCGTGTGTCCCTGCGCAGCGGCGTGTGCGTGTACGCACGCGGGGACCACGCTCGCCCGGAGCAGCCGCCGCTGCTGTCAGTCCCTGCCCGGGGCCGAGCGCAGCGCCCCCCTTCGCCCGTCCCGCGTGGCGCGGCAGTCCAGCAGTCCAGCCCGGCTCCGTCCTGCGGGTGAGGCACCGCCTCCGCCAGGAAGGCAGGCCGGGCGCTGTAGGGGGCCGACCGACCACCGCCTCCGCCCCCCTGCCACTCCACTGCACACTTTGCAGGCTGGGGAGGGGGCGCTGCAGACCAATGAGCGCCCGGGGGCGGGGTTGGGCCGAGGGCGGCGCGGGGCTGCTCAACCCGACCCCATCCGAAGCACAGACCTGAGCTGGAGCTGCTGCGGGAAATCCCCGTGGCGGGGTGAGGGGTGCTGAGGCGGAGACGACAGCCCCATGTCCTCCCCATGTCCTCCGTCTCTGGGCTTCCGAGGTCAACCACCCTTTTTCTACTCTCCCCATCAAAACTGGGACTAGAAAGCCGTCTTTATTCTCCCTAGGTCCTCAAAATTCCCTGTGTGTCAGAGCCTGTCTTCCCCCTCCTCCAGGAAGGCTTCCTTACTAGGCAAGTCTCAGACCCTCCTTGGGCTCTTCTTTGCCCCTACAACTCAGGCTGGGAGAGTCAGCTAGTTTTGGGGTGCCTGTCAGGATGTACTCAGATGCGACCCCCTCCCCCAGAACGACCAGAAAAGGGATGGTGATGCTTACAGGACAGAGGCAACTTCAAATATCAGACTGCCTGGCTCCAGTCCCTGCTGCAGGACAGCTCTGTGAGCCTGGGTAAGCGACTTGGCCTCTCTGAACTTAAGCTTCTTCATCTACACAAGGGAACGGTAGTACTGGCCCCCAGGGCTCTTCCCCGCAGCATTAAATAAAAATGTTGCACTCACCCCATAGGAGTTTCTCCCTGGTATCATTCATTCAGTGATGCTGAGTGAATGGCTATTAATACTGTTATTACAGTCCTGTCCAACCTCCTAGTACCAATGGCTTAATGAGAAGAACTACACAGGTAAAGGTGGCATGGAGGTTGGCGGTGAAACCAAAACTCAGCTGAGAGTAGTTACCCACTCCCAGGCACGTTCTTACCCTCTGCGCCCCCTCTCCAGCCCGCAGCCCCCAGCCCCCAGCCGCTCCTGCCTGCCTCTGCTCTCAGTTTTTGGTCCCTGCCTCAGGCATCACTCTGAGAGCTGCTCAGTTCTGCAACCAGGTTCTGTTCTCTCCCTTTCAAGTAAATTCTTGCTCAGCTTCCCTTTGGGCTCAGGTTCTAGGTATAGCTACCTTGTTGAGGAGGCCTCAAGGAGTGGGAAGGATGAGGAAGAGTCCTGAGCCTTCCTTTGAGGCTTCAGGCTACCAAAGAAGAAAGAACCTGTAGATGGAGAGGAATCCATATGGAAACTTGAAAGAAGCCATCTGAGGTTCCAGAAAGATGCATGGAAGTTCCTAGATCCATGTTTCTCTTTGCTGACCAATGGCCACTGACCCCCACTGACACAACACACTGGTAGTCTGATTGGCTCATATTCCTTTCATTCCAGGAAAGCTTCCTGGTGGAGGAGAATATCTGTCTTGTCTACATCAAGAAAGAATGAAGAGAATGGATAGAAGAAAGAATGGAGAGAAGTGGGCCAGGTACTGTGCTAAAATCAGACACACAAACAGGACCTCGCTCTAATCCTGGCTAACCCCTTCTTAGCTTGTTGCCATAACCCTTGAGAGCTACTTTCTTCATCTGCATCCAACTCTGGTGTTGTAAAGATCAAATGAGAGGCTGTGCGTAAAAGCTCTCTGTAAACTGTGAAACTGAGTGTGAGGGAAGGAAGGCTGCCAGGAGCCTCAGAGTTAAGAGGGACTCAGAATGCAGGGTGTAGAGGGCCTGGGAGTGAGAGGAAGGGTGAAGATCGGGTCACCTATGGCAGAGCAGCCCGTCCTGGGAATGGGGATGGCCAGGCTTCCAGACAGAGCTCCCCCTGACTCCACTCTGAAGTTCAGCATTGACTTCCAGATTTACTCCCTTTCCGTTCTCTTGGTTCTCCAGTTTCCACTGTGGGTTCCAGATCCCCTGGAAGGGGCCAGTGGGGCTGGAAATCCAGATCCTACTCTGCCCACTACCCACCAAACCAGTCATGCCCCCATCTACCCAAAAAGGGGTACTTTTTTCTGGTAGATCCACCTGGAGGTGACACCTGTCTAACCTTCTCCAAGTTGCCATGTGGGCTAGCAGCCCTTGTAGACTTAGATTCTAATCCCACTTTCTCCCAGTAGTATCAGCCTGGAACAAACATCAGAGCTGGGATCTGGGAGGGTTGTCTAGTCCCGTTCTGTGTGGGTGGGGTGCCTTAGCCCAGAGGGCCAACAAGACTAGCCCGAGGACACACAGGCAACTTTCTTATCAGAAGTCTTATCCTGGTGCCCAGCTTAGTGTTCTACCTTGTGAGCTCTCCCCACCGCCTTAATTATGGAAATCAGGCCAGGCTCCCGCAGCCTGCACTATTCTCCACCTGTCTCAGGCATGCCACTGTGGTCTCTCCAAACTGTCTTGGAGAAGGAGCTATGCCAGTTCTGTTCCCTGAGACTAAGCCTCCCCAAGGACATGGCCAGGGTCTCCCTCTTCTCTGCCTCCCCGCACACTCACCCAAATAATCAACTTCACCTCAAGATCTTCTAAGCCAGCCAGCCTACCACTCCCACTCTACCCCTACCTGCCTGCCTTTGAGAAGACTGGAGGCAAGGGACCACCCCTGGGAAGGGTTTTCTCTCAGAGGACCCCCTGAGCTGCCTTCTCTCTCCTAGGGAGGGAGGCTGGGGGGCCCCCTCACCAGCTTTTTCCCTGCCTTGAGGTGCTCACTGCCTCACTCCCTTCCACAAGCCAGCCAGCCAGGCGGGCAGCAGCTGAAAAATAAGGGTTCTAATTCAATTTTCTGAGACGTGGCTGAGGGAGATGGATGCCAGGCCACCCTACCCAGCATTCATTTCTCCAGCAGTAGTTTCCTCCCTAACTACAGGGCCCCCACCCCACCCCACCCCACTTCAGCTTTTACACTGCTCAGGCTAGAACAGCACACACAAAGACACAGGTGCTTTATAGTAGATAGCTGACATCGACCGAATGCTCACCACGTCTTGTGCGAATGCTTCTCAACACTCTGGGTGCTGCAGACTCCCCCTGAGGAGTTTTTAAAAAATACCTACACCCAGGCCTTACCACCCAAGATAATTAGACAATTGGTCCATCATGAGGCCTGAGCCAAAGAATTTTTTACAACTCCCCAGAGCGTGCTAACGTGCAGCCACAGTTAAGAATCCTTGTCTTCAGCCCTCTGCTAATGCTTTGCGGGCAAGCATCCCAAGGTAGCATGCTCATATCTCCAGAACAGGTTAGAAGTGCGCTGAGATGCTGGTCCCTCAGCCCCCTGGGCAGCCATAAGCAGCCTTTCCCATTTTCCTCAGGAGACATAAATGTTTTCATTTTCTACAGGCAGCAGGGTATGGAAAGGCTGGGAAGTAACTGCCTTTTGTGCATTGGCCCATTTAATTCCTGTTTGGGGAATGGTGAGAGGCTTGAATGCCAGACTGTGAAATAGTGTTTCTGTCTATGGGAAAGCTTCATTCAGAAGGCCCTCTGGTCTCCTATATCTGCACTCTGGTCAGAGGGCCAGAGAGACTCTGAGAAGCCCCTGGTACTTCAGGGACCACTCCCTGGAAAGCCTAGAAGTGTTAGAGACAGATTAGAGCAAGCAGCAGACAGGCTTTGGAAAGCTTAGCCCCCCACTAAGGTGGGTAAGCCATGCCCATTGCCCCACTAAGGCCTTTTGTCCCTGAATACACAGGCTGCAGAGACATTCCAGTGCCAGGGCTGAGTTCCCCTGGGAGGCCACCCACCCCAGAAGCAGGTCCCCGAAAGTTAGGCATACTCCTGTCCCCTGCTGTGTCATAGAGGAGCCAGGAGGTAGCATCCTCATCAGATGAACCCGTGCCATCTAGAGCCTTGGACCCTGATCTCCAGGACCCTTGGAATCTTCTGAGAGACTAAGGGAATGAAGGTTAGGTTGCCTAGATCCATGATTGTCAAGTTGTGTTCCAAGAGCTCTAGAAATCCTTGAAGCTGCCTCACAAAAAAGCCTGGAGTGAAGGAGGAAGGGATGCCCATGTTCAGAGACGCTGGGAGCTCCTCAAAGATTAGTCCTGAGTCCTCTGTGTCCCCCACCCACCACAGGGCACAGCGATGGGTGAGGATGAGCAAGGGGAGAAGGGCTGTTGGGAGTGGGGGCAGGTGGGACCGGGGGACAAAGGACTTGCTTGGACCCTAAATGCTAATTGCAGACTGGACCATTTAGCACCACCTTTCACAGATGAAGAAAATGAGAGTCAGGAAACAAATGATTTGTTCTGTTATGGGGCTAGCTAGTGGCAGAGCGCGGCCAGCACGCCAGTTCTGTGCTCTATCCCCAGAATCATGACCTTAGAAGGGAAGACACGCCTCTACGGAGTTGGAAAGTGTGGATGTGTTGGGGGTGGGGATGGTGGAAGAAGTAATTTCTTGAAGCTTGGAGCAACAGCAAGAGACACATGTGAAGAGTCAAATGCCCTTAGTCTCTGTCCTCCGTGCACATAAATATCCAAATGCACCCTCATACCCAAATGAGCATATACTCAAATACACATATGTATTGCTACACCTGAGTATACTGTGCACACATACACGTGTAGATTTCCATTTAATATGTTTGCCCAGAGGTACATTCACGTAGAGTCCAAGTATATGCATACACTCAGAAGCACAGGCATGTGTGTGTGTGTGGGTACATGCACGCACATGCACATACACACACACACACACACACGCCCTCCACAGATCTGGAATAGGAAAGTACATCTTCTCTACCGAGATAGAAATGTTCCCTCTCCTGCAGACTCTCAGGCAGGCAGCAGGCCTGTCTACAGAGGCATAGCTTCATCACTGTCAGGAAATTCTTGTCAGTGAGTGACACTTCCCATTCACCTGCTATAGTCTCCTCCCAGAAACTCAGCTGTTTACTCATGGGAGCTGAGTCTTCTCCAGGGCTCCTGGTTGAAGGAGAATGAAATATTTCCAGTCTCACCTCCAAATCTCTATCCACAGGACTTTCTTTTCTTATCTCTACCACCAGCCTCTCCTCCATCTTCTGCACATCCTGGCACTCGTGCATAGTATTCTTTGGCTACAGAAGGGGACCCTCATGAGTATCCTACAAATAGGCCATATCATGTGTGTTCAGGAGCCACACTGCTCATGTTCTGCCCTCTGCATATTTGCTGTCCTCAGTGGTCTAGGTCTAGCTACTCTTGGGGTAAACACCTGCACCCCCTCTGCCTGTCCCCCCTCTGCCTGTCCCCCCTTACAGGTGCCACAGTCAAAGCTAGGTCCCACCTGTTGTTCGTGTAGCTTCCTGGAGCCTGGCTTGACTGCTTTGAAAATAACGGTGTGCTCCAGCCATGCACAAGTCCTGGCTTCAACATAGGGCCACGGCAAGCATGGAGGTGTGGAAATTACAGATAATTTGTGTGGGAGGAAGCTGCCTGCATGAGGCAGGGAATACAGCCTTTCCCAGAAAAGCAGCTCAGGATAATATGAGGCCTGTGACAGCCTAAGCCCTGACTCGGTATCATGCAAATGATGCTGATAATTATATTAAAAGCAGGGCAAATAGAACAACCTTTGATGACCGACTTTGGGAACAGGTTGGCAGCTGATGAAACAATCTTTTGCCATGGGTGATGGGAGGACTGTCTGCGAGAAAGTCATTGAGGCACCCAGGGCTCTAGACCCCAATTGGGCTGGGCAGGTTAGTGTGAGCTGGGTGGATGCGGTTGGCTCAAGGCCTTGCATACGTTCAAGGACCTTCTAACAAGTTACAGCAAACACAGTGGCTGAAACCATCGCACATTGTTTATCCCACCATTCCCATGGGTCAGGGTACCCTGCTCAAAGTCTCATAATGCTACAAAGTGAGCGAGGCATGAGGTCTCATCTGAGGCTCGGGGGTCTCCTCCCAAGGTTTTTAGCAGAACTCTGTTCCTAGTGGTTGTAGGACTGGGGCCCCAAGCTTCTAGAAGGCACCCACCATTTGCTGCCATGTGGTTCTCTCCACTCACGGCAGTGTGGTTTGTCAAGGCCACGGGAGAGAGACTCCACTGCTTCGCCATCCTGGATTTCTAGGCCCTCTTCTAATGGGATCATGTAATTAGCTCAGGTCCTCTCAGGATCTTAACTTTTTGGATAAAGTTGAAGACAACTCATTAGAGCTTTTAAGAACATCCACAGAATCCCTTTCCCTCTGCCACATGACTGGCCTGATCAGGAGATCAAAACCCCATCTTATCTATAGGTCCTGCCCACAGTCAAAAGGAAGGGCTTGTATGGGCTTGTATTCTAGGGGGCAGGATCCTTGGGGACCTTAGAAGCCAGGCTACTACAGTCCCCGCCTTCTAGAGCCTGGAATGTGACAGCTGGGGGCAACGCATTGACCAAGCTCCCTGGAATGTGAGAGCCTGTGTCAGTCTTGTTCCACCTCCAGCACTGGGCATAAAGTCAGCACTCAGAAAATATTTATTGATTGAATTAGTGAGTAACCAGCCCCTACCTCCATAGTTGATGGGGAAACTGAGGCCCGGAGAAGGGAAAGTACTGTTTTAAGTCATCCAAAGCCACAGATGACAAAGCGAAATAATGAGAAGCACTACAATTTACTGAGGCCCCATGCTCGGCTTTTGTGTCTCCTTAGATCGTTGAAAGGCTGTGATTAGGAATTATGATTGTCCCAGGTTTACAGATAAAGAAACTCAGTCTCAGAGGTGAAACAACTCATTCAGAGATGCTGCTAGCTCTCTTGGCTGCACCCCGATGTCCCAGATGCTCCCGTCTCTATGTGCCATTGTCCGTGTCCACAGGCAGGACAGACTGAGTGCAGGGTCAGAAGGCCGGGTGTGCAGGGCGGGCCAGGGGTGCCCGGACACATCCTCCCTCCTGTGCCTCTGCCCAGCCCCACTTCCTTCTCAGAGGAATTAAGTCCTCACTCTGTTGCACACTGGGAAAGGGCCACCCATAGGGGAGAGAGGTGTTTCTAATTACTCATAATTAGCCAGCCTGATTAGTCCTGTCAGAAGGGCTTGTCTCTTCCAGCTCTTTCCTTTGTGTTCTGAGGACACTTCTCTGTTGAAGAAGGGATCCATCCACAGTGGCCAGGAAGGAAAAGACACACAGGAATCTGACTGGAGACAGCAAAGGGGTCTTTGTACACCCACAGCAATAAGCATCTCCCTCAGCCTGCCCCTCCCACCAGGTCCCCATGGAAAGCCTTCCTCCAGCCCCGCAGCACAGAGAACCTTGATTCACATTACTGGAAGAGGGAACCTGGTTCAATCCCTGAGGGACACGTCTGCCCCACCTCCCTTCTCCAGATATCCACATACGTCACCCCCTCACTTTCTTTAAGCCTCTGTTTGAATGTCCTTGCCCACCCTGTGTAAGCTACACCCTCCATCACTTTCCACCCCTCAACCCTGCATTAGGACCCAGTGGTTGCCCACAGATTTTGGAGCTAGACCATTGGGTTCAAGTCCTAGCTTTGCCATTTGGACAAGTTACTTAACCTGCTGTGCTTCAGTTCCTTCATCTATTCAGTGTGATTGAACCATCGCATCTACCTCTAAATGTTAGTGTAAGATTTACGTAAGTGAATACATGTAAAGCATTTAGAACAGTGCCTAGTACAGAATAAGTACAACATAGTATCAATTATTCATTGTTTGCTCTATTTCTTCAAAGAACTTATCTGACAAGTTGCACACTGACTATTTGTTTCAGATCTGTGTTCCCTAAGTGAATGTGAGCTGCTTGAGGGCAGGGCCCTTCTTTGCTCATTGCTCTGACCCCCATGCTTCGAGCAACTAATAGTGTTTATTGAGTTGGTGAATGAATCCCACCTTCCCGCTCTCCAGATAGCAGGTTCATGCTTCTCTTCACTCTCAGAAACTGCAATTTAAAGAGAATTAAAATGGATCTTCCATGTCCCCATCATTAACCCCTCTCGCCCTGATTCATGGCCACAGAGTCCATTTCTGGAATCACAGACTCCCCTGAAATACAATAACTCTATTCTAGAATACAATTAAACCTCTGAGACCCACATTGCAAACCCACATCACAAAGTCCTGGAATTCTAGAATTCACAGAGTCCTAGAATGGACTCCAGGACTTGAGAATTCCAGAATGAAACTGCAGTCTTCAAATGTAATCTGAGAATTGCTGGTGGTAGGACCTAGGAATCTTGGAAAGGAAGGCCAGAATTTCAGAAGAGAGGCTTGGAACTGGATCACTGGGAGAATCTGGCAAAACCAGCTGGCTTCCTTTCACTGGCTTTTTTTGCAGTGATAAAAAGGCAAGTGGTGCTTGTGTGTGCTCAGAGCCGAGAGGCGGGCAGGGTAAGGGGCCAGGGCGGCGGTGGGAAAAGAGCTCACCGTGAGTGTTGCTAGGCACCGGCACCAGGGAAGGAGAGGACAATGGAGCTGGCCTGGCCGGGGTAGGTAGAGCCAAGGACTGAATCCTGATCAGTCCTGGGGGAGGAAAGGAGGGAGGGCTTTGGGGCGGCACACAGGGAGGCGGGCACGGCCAGCCCTAATCCCATTACAGCTGCTCATCCAACTGCCAGGGCTGGCAGGCATCAGGCCTTGGCTGTGCCCTCTCCTCCTCTAATTGTGAGCTCAGGCAGCAGAGGGCTTTGGAGTCAGAAGGTTTTCCACCTTGTTCTGAAGTCCCTACTTCAGAGCAGGATTGTGGTTGTACCTTGAGCCCCAGCAAACTTAGGGTTTTGGAGTGTGGATGACAAGGGGGACTGGAGGGTGGAGGAATCCCTCAAGGAAATAGATTGACCCAGGATAAATGTGAGAAATTTTGGATATATGACAGAGGTTCAACTAATGACCTTGACGCTAGTTCTACCCAAAGTACTAATTCAACCCCAGCCAGAGCTTTGACCCAGGTCAGACACTCAACCCTGACTCCACCTCAGTTTGGCCTCTAATCTCAGCCTCAGAACAAGTTCCTGCTCTGGCCACAGACTGACCTCTAACCCTAACTCAAGGCAGAGCCCTGATCCCAACTACAGATTCCTCCAAATGATGCTTAGATGAGCTCACAGATCTCTGAAAACAGGATTCATCTTAAAAATTTTGAGAGACCAGTGGACTTCCTTAAAATGGTCAAATGGAGCCCCCTAAACACACTGGCTTATGGAAACCTACAGCTACAAAGACTTGAGATGTAGTCCCTGTCAAAGCCCACAGCAAGCTGACTCATCCCCTCCCTGATGGAGGAAAGCCTTCTGCTCCAGGAACAGTTCTGCTCCAAAGCGGCACCCTGAGTTTATCCCAATATGGGAAAGAGTATCTGGAAGAAGATTGGTGGACCAGGCAGTTAACTTGACCCAGGGTCAAGACACAGGGAACGGTGTTTTGGGGATGGAGTCAGCAATGTTGGAGGTGATGTTGATTGTGGTGGTGGGCGAGTGATCCTGGAGGTGGAGATACAGACTCTGATGATGTTAACAAATGGAGATGGAGCTATGGACAGATGTTCCTAAACCCGGCAGCAGCCACATACCCATGTGGGTCTTTCAACTTTTCTTTTCTCTGATTGTTTTTCTTTCATGAGTCTGGAACTTTTTAGGAGGAATTTTGTAACAATCCAAAAAGCAAATCTGAGTCTGCGCATTTCCTGTTTCTCCTTTTAGCGTCTCCAAGGTGGAGGAACAGTTACCTTCTACCCATCAGTATGGCTGCACAGCAGAGCTGGAGGCTTCCCCCTTAAACACTCGGTCTGACCCACCTGCTCACTCCCAGAAGTTCTGAGGGAAGGATGGATGGACCCTCTCAGAGCTCCAATTCCCCACTCCTTCCTGATACTTCTGCCACCTTACGCCATGTTAATTTCTCAAGGAGGGCAGCACCGTAAGTGTGTTGGTCAGGACACTTCTTTATTAGCAGGCTGCCCTTTGCCACACAAACCATTTAACATCCGACATGGTTAGCATTTAAGACCCTTCATCTTGACCCTGGTTCTAAGTGCTAGTGGCATTGCCCAGTCACTGTGATATTCAAAACACCCCCACACATTTTCAGGATTGCCCACTCTTTACCCCTTTGAGAACTATTTTGAGAGATTGTCCATGCAAGACTTGCAAAGAGAATGGCCTCAAACCTGTTTAGCCAACATTATCCCCCACACACACCCCACCACCACATGCAGGTAATAGAAAGCGAGGACTTTAGAAAGTGAAAATCTCTGAGGATACATCTGGGGGCATCCAAGAAAGGCAGGTAGGAAGGGAATCTTCTTGTCACCTCAATCAAATAAAAGAAACCTGAAAGACTCTTTAGAGCTCTTGGAAAGTTTTTCCTGAAACTGGGTGACTCAGGGATGGGGAGCTGACTGTACAGAGACACATCCCAGAGTGAGGTGTAGGAAGAACACTAGAATTTGGGGAATAGGTGCTAGAAGAAGCATGGTGTGATAATCAGTTGGAAGGTGAGCAGGACCAGGTTATAGCCATGAATGCCATCCCAAGAGATTGAATTTATTCTTGGAGGATGAAAAGCCAGGGAAGAGCTTAGAGCAAGGAATGTTAAGCAGGATGACTTGGGCTGCAGGATGGAGGATGTACTGGAGGCAGGGAGATCCGCTGGGAACTGACTGAAACAGTCCAGAGGACAGATGTTGAAAGGGTGAGCAGTGACCATAGATAGAAAAGGACAGGTCTAGATCTGAGAATAAAATAAGATAAATGAATGGGAACCGTTTTTGAAAACTCCAAGGGCAGGACCCATACGGGAAGTTTTTATTATTGTTTTTCATCTGTTTTTTAAAAAGAAAAATAGGAAAACCTTCTGGAGAGTGAATACCTTGAGCCATTATTAGTCATTAACATTTTAGCACAAATTCACTGATTCATCCATATGGCAATTAAAATTTAGCACAGTCAAGGCACTAAAGAATGGGCGCTAGGTGGGTTGAGGAAAAAGGAGAATGTGCCACCAGGAAAATGAAAGATAGATGGGAATAAATCTGGACACCTACCAGGAGGAGCTGATAGACAGAAGCGATAAGAAGGGGTGGCAGACAGCTCTAGGCTGGAAGTCTAGAGATCTGTGTTCATGTGTCTGTCCCTTCCACAACCTACCAGCCAGCCTTAGGATCCTGGTAAGTCACTTAACTTCTCAGAGTCTCCACTTTCTCATTGGTAACCCAGGGATGATACTATCTATCTCACAGGATCAAGTTGTGTAAAGGACCTTTTAAACCACCAAGCTCTGTGAATTCCATCAGCTTGCTAAAAGTTATCCTTGGAAGTGGTTCACCATTCGCTGACTTGCAGCCAGGCCATCAGGTACCTGTCTTCTTAAAATTAGTGTAGTCCCTTCCAAGGAAAGCTTGATTAGTCTTAACATGTACAAGATGGGAAGGACAAAAGAAAAGCAGTGAAAATGTCTGCAGCTAAGCGTTATATTTACCAGAAACCCCTTTCTGGACCTCAGTTTCCCTGTCTGTCCAATAGGAGTGACAATAGTTATTCTCCCTATTTACAGAGAATCCAAGAAGACAGCCCCACGTCTCTAAACTTTTTCAACAAAGGAACTATAGTCTTTCTTTTTATTTCTTGCCACTCACTAGCTGTGATCTTGTTTTTAATTTTTCATTGCCTCAGTTTTCCCAGCTGTAAAATGTGAAGAATAATGGCACATAGGGTTGCTGTGAAGATTAAGTGTGTTTAAATGTTATAATGCCCAGGACAGTGTTTGGTTTGAGTCTACTTTGTAAACAATAGCTATCACTACTGCCACTACTCTGACACTGCCACACCCATCATCATCCATCCAACAGGCCTGGCATTCTGTGGACATTCCATGAGTGTTTGCTGAGCTAGACTGCTCATGGATTTGAATTTGTGAGAAGTGTGCAATGTTACACAGGAGGGGGAGTGCAGATCCAGCCGTTCCGTGCTCACTGTGCTGGCTACTCAGAACCTTTGTTTCCTTGACCATGTGAAGTGCTCAGAACAGGACCTTTCAAGATTAGAATTCAGTAGGAGAATTGGAGTAGTTCCCAGTTCCCAGATTCCTCCTGTCTAAAGTTGGACACATGCCAGAATCTTCTGAATGGCTGTCCTCTTAGCAGCCTTGACCCTTGATGACCTGGGTTATCAAGATCAAGAATGCAATATCAGTTGGTTCAAATAGGACATCTCCCCAGAGGTCCAGAGCCGTATGTCCAGCAGCCTACTGACCCCAATGGCTTCATAGACACATCTAGCCCAGTCTTTCCAACACTGGCACAGGATCTGCCCCCTCCCCGCCATGTCCTGTCTCCACAGATGGTACCACATGCATCTCCTAGGTAAGCTGGAAACCTGGGAGTCATTCTTCACACTTCTCTAGCCCTCATGATTCACCTGAGCAAGCAGGAACCAGTAGCACAGTGCCAACCACTGAGGTGGCAATGGTCCCTGCCCTCCTGAAGCTTATAATCAGTTGTGGAACACAGAATTGAAACAATAATCACACAAATAATGTAATACAACCTGTGATATTGAAATAAAGAATAGGGTGCCATAAGCATATGCAACAAGGGGTTACATCTCACCCAGGGGTCAGGGAGGCTTCCAAGAGAAATAGTCAGTTTATCTTAGATCTGAAGAGCAAGTGAAGGGAGCTGGGAGTCAGGTGGGGACAGAGGGGGTGGGGATACTGCAGCAGAAAAAGAAACAAGAGCAAAGCCACGAGTAGAGGGAGGCACCAGACACTCAACCCACTGGATTCAGACCAGCCTGGCTGGAGGACAGACAGCAAAGGAGAGAGGCCGGATTTGAGGCCAGAGGGCCAGGCCAGACCTTGAGGGTGCATCAAAGCCTAGGGCTTTACCTCGGAGTAGTGGGAAGCCGCTGAACACATGATGAAGCTTCATTTGCATTTTAAAAATATCACCCAAGTTGCAGGGGAAAAACTGGGTTGAAGGATGCAGGGAAATCAATTAGGAAGCTTGTTGCTAGTAGACAAGGCAAAAGATTATGGTTTGGACTAATGGAATGGTGGGAGAGCTGGAGAGAGATGGAGGAACTGGAGACCACCTTAGGAGATAAAACCAGCCAGACTACAGTTCCCAGATTCCCTTGCAGCAGATGTGAAGTGTGACTAAACTCAGTGCAGCGGGGTGTGAGCAGGGGTGATAGGAACAACATCCAGTTTATGCCCCTAAAGGGAAGGATACGGTGTCCCCTTTCCCCTCCCCACTTGCTGGAATGGCTACCTGATGGTGGGAACTGGGGCAACAATCTTGGGCAAAGAGGAGAAAGCTGCTTTGTAAGGAGAGAAAAATCATGTGGTTTAGCAGTAGCCCCCAAACCCCTACCCCCACTCCCCACTCACCCAACCCCACCGTTGCCCAAACTCGTGATTACGGAACTGGCATGCCAGCTCTGAATTGCCTACTCACACTTTTATGTGAGGAAGAAAGCAACTTCTATTTTGTTTGGGCACTGCTATTTTGGGTCTCTCTGCTACAGCTGCTGAATCAAATATTCACAGAGTGGTGGATTACACATGAAGATGTTGGAAAAGAGAAGGGAGGCTGGCTGGCCCTAAGGTCCCTGGCTTACACCACTGGATGTGTGGTGGTCATGTTCACTGACACGGGGAGCCCTGGACAGAGAAACAGGTTTTGAGATGGAGTGAGGCAGTGGTGGTAGAGATTATGAACTTGACTTGGGCAAGTTAAGTTTGTGGTACCTTGAGAACACAAAAATGTCAAGGGAGCAGGCAGGGGTCTCACAAGAGCAATGGGAGTTAGAAGAGAGTACAATCAGAGGGTGAATTAATCTGTGGTTCTCAACTCTGACTGCATAGGAGAACTTTTTAAATCCTGACACCTGGGCCCTACTCCAGATGTTCTGAGTTTATCAGGTCTGGGATGGGGGCCTTGCATGGGCATGTTTTTAAAAGCTCCCCGGGTGATTCTAGCATGTAGCCAGGGCTGAGAACCACTGGTATGGTTGGTAATTAAAACCATGGGAGTGGATGAGTTTGCCCAGGGAGGAAGGATAGAGTGAGAAATGAATCAATCTTCAGGTCCCATCGATCACAGTGCCTCTCACATCTCCTGGGCCCTGCTGGGAAGTGAGAAAGAGTGGGTGACACGTAGCAACTGTCCAGCCATCCCCAGTATAGTCCCCATGTGGACTGTGGCAAGGAAACCCAGACAGGAGGTACAGTAGTCCTCTCAGAGAGGGCCTTGGAGTGACTGCACTCGTCTGTCTCCTCCCTCCTTCCCAGGGCTGCCTGCTGGCCACTAAGAAGCTGCTCTGGTCTTTACAGCTGACCTGGCCACAGGCTTACAGGGAGTGGGTTCCACTATCCCTCGTGGGAAGGAGCCCCTGCCCTGGGCAAGGCCACGAGTTTCTGCAGCCGATTGCTGTGTTTGCAAGTGCCAGGCCAGGTTGCATTGCAAACACAGAGATGAGCGCTCAGGGACTTCTACCACTTTCTCGTTATACAACCAGCCAGTGTTTGTTATTATTTTTCTGGACCTCAACTTGCTCATCTATAAAATGGAATAGCTACACTCAACACTACCAAGAATGCATGCTTTTTGTGAGGATCAAAGTGGTCATTAATGAAACAATAAGAATGTACAAAGTACCTTTCATTGGACCTACCTCTACTGCTCTTTGGATTAGAGTTCACGGAAGAGCAAAAGAGGGAGACAGAGAGATGAATGGGACCTGTAAAGTCTCTGCTGCTCTCAGGGATCTTACAGAAGAATGTGCCAAACGCAAGAGAAAGCCCAGAAGGGAAAAAGCTTATAGCATTTGCAGCAGGAGGAGGCCACAGTTTACAGGGATGGGGTTAGTGGGAAAGGGACGATGCAGGGAGGCCCACCAGAAGGATTTTCCAAAGGGTCAGCCAGACCCAGTTTTGAATGTCAGTGTTGCCACTCTCTGGTTATGTGCCACTGGGAAAGTTACTAATTGCTTATCCTTTCTAAGCCTGTTTCTTCATCTACAAATTACTCAGCTTAATGCCTAGAACATAGTAGTAGTCAATAGTAAATACTAGCTCCTTTTGTTGTTAACAGGGTTATACCAAATTCAGAGGGTTGTGAGGGAACTTGCAAAAATTCTGACCTAGATTAGATGTTCACTATATATTGGTTCCTCTTGTTCATTTAAATTTAATCAAGTAAACCTTCCGTGTGGCCCAAGTATAGCCCCAGAAGACTGTCAACATCCTGTAACAGTGAGATATCCAGCAGCTTCAAGGATTGTAGGGGAGAGGGCTTTGTGAGACAGAGCTGGGGTGACCACCCACAAGTGTGAGAAGCTGGTTATCCATCTAGGCTGCCAGGATCGGATGTGAAAGGTCAGACACGGGGCTAGGTGGACCTGTCTGACACAGGGAAGGTCTAGAGGGAGTCATGCCCACAGTGGGTGGGGGTGGGAGGCACCCACTGGGCAGGAGCACTGTGGAAATGGAGGGGGAAGGAAAGCCTAGAAGAAAACACTTCCTGGATGGATGGTACTGTGGTCTGAATGTGTGACCCAGAATTCATTTGTTGAAACTTAACCACCAATGTGATAGTACTAAGAGGTGGACCTTTAGGAGGTGATTAAGTCATGAGGGTGGAGCCCTCATGAGTGGGAGTAGTGACCTTATAAAAGAGGTTGAAGGGGGTGCCCTAGTCCTTTTTGCCCTCTGCCTTTCACCACATGACGCAGCAGCAAGGCATCATCTTAGAAGCAGAGAGCCAGCCTTCACCAGATCCGGAAGTTTCTGGTGCCTTAATCCTGGACTTTCAGCCTCCAGAACTGTGAGGAATAAATCTCCATTATTTGGAAATGACGCAGCCTCAAGTATTTTGTTACAGCAGCACAGATGACTAAGGCAGGTGGGTAGATGCATGGATGAACAGGTGGGATCTTGGATCCCATGTACCGGGCAGACTTGGGTAATCGGCTGCCCAGCCCCTTCCCTGATGCCTACTAGTTCTCCAGCCCCTCCCTCTTCCCCTCTTGCTGTGCCTCTGGGACCAGGACGGTCTATCCTGCCCTTTAGGAATTGCTCTCCCAATGCCTGGACTGTGGCCACCACCCAGATCCCCGAGTTGGAGGATTCTCCCCGGGCTGGCTACAACCTCAGCTCCCAGTCCCTCCACCGGGACACGCTGGCAGGTCCTAAGTAACTTGAGGAGTCTTCCATGTCCCCTCTGCCCAGCCCCTGCACGTTCCTTCTTTGGGGTGGGGGGCGGGTGCACCTCCATCTGAGGCTGTGTTTCCCTTTGCTCTGCCACCTCCCTGAAGGGAGTGTCCTGCCTTCCTCTAGCACCTGGCCTACCTTTCTGGTGACCACGTCTCCACCTCTGTGTTCAGAGCCTGGCCATGGTGTTGAAGTGCCCATGATGGGGTCTTGGAGTTCTCAGAGAAGATGCCAGCCTGATAGGAGTGTCCCTGAGGCCCCTTTGTGGCTCAAAGTCTTTCAAACACTGAGGCCAGCGAGCTCATTCTCCAGGCTGCCGCCTGAGCCTGGCCTCTCCACAGGGGTTGGCCCTGGGAGGTAAGAGAGAGGCAGCTTCTGCCTGCTTGATTTGGGGCCTTGGGCACAATTAATTGAAGCTCCTGAGAGTTTGGCACATGGATATAGCTTCACCAGTGTTTGCTGAATAAATTATAACTGGAAGGGACCTTAAACACCACCTGATCCAAGCCCCTTTATTTCTGAGACAAGAGGAAGAAAAGTACTAACCTGCTGAGAGCAGAACATATGGTAGGTGGTTCCCTCTTCTCCCTGGAGAAGGCTGTTCCCTTAGCACATTCCTCTCAGAACCACAGAGCTAGGCTGGATTTGCGTGCCTCCCCTCCAGCAGGGCATGCTCTTTCTCAGCCAACAACACATCCACTTTAAGGTGTTTGCCTCTGACAATGATTCAAAGGCGCTCTCCTGTCACAGATACCCTGATGATGCAGGAGGCAGCCTCCATGCCCCAAAGTCATGAACTGTGGATGGTAGAATTGCAGACAGAGGCCCTCCTGGTTAACATCAGCCCCGCTGGCCAGCCCCCACGGATGTGAGTGACCAGAAGATCCCAGCGACTCAGCAGAAGTAGAAGCAATCGAACTATAGAAATTCATGAAAGAGAATGGATTTTCTTACCCTGCGCAGAGACTTTAACATCCTGTGTTTGCCCCCAAAGGGCTTTTTCATCGACAAAGCACTTGGTTCTGTGGGCAGCGTGGTTGAAGGGGAGCTGCTGATGGGAGATGAGTGATGGGAATGTGCAGAGCCTAGTAAGCTGGAATGGCAGCTCTGGCACGGAGGTGGGAGAGACAAAACCAGGCCTGGGCTAGAGGTGGGGGTGCAGCCGAGAGTGGGCAGACTGAGGCCAAAAGCCAGGTAGAGTGGTGCCAGGATCCAGGTGGCGGTGAGCAGATGCCAAACCGGAAACACGTGCTGCAAAGAACAGATTCCTGGAGACAGAGACCTTGCAAATCGGCAGGGAGACAGCCAGAGTGAGGGATGTGTGCCAGCTGGAAGCTTCTAGAGCCAGGGTCACGACACAAAAAGCTCTGATTAGAGTTTCTACCCACCCTTCCCCTCATGTCCTGAACCCCAAACTCTGTCAGAGCCCAGAGCTGAATGTGTGAAGCCTTTACAAGGAGGAGAAGCTTCTGCTGTGAGCTAAGAAAGAAGGAGTAGTGTGGGGAGATGGGGTTGACATGTTTGAGATGAGGGGAGGGATCCCACGTCTACCCATTGTGGGCATGATCCTCTCTAGACCTTCTCTGTGTCTTTTGTCTTCACCCAAAAGAAGGATCTGTAGGAGCTAAGTTTAGCTTAAGGACAGAAATCACTTTGAAGCAGGTAGGGTTACCTGCTTCAAATGAGCTACCTGGGCCACCCTGCCCATACCTCAGGGCCTTCCTCTTGCCTCAGCTGGGGCCACTCAACATTTCCCTGCCCCTCTGTCTTTTCAGGAACCAGAAATGCCTAGCTGCAGGGATTCAGCATGAAGCTGGCCAGCCTGCAGGGCTTGGGCCCGGAAATGAGCCCAGCTCCCCAGATGCCCTACCGTGGGCCAGCCAGCCCTGCTGCTGTCTTGCTCTAACCAGCAGAGGCTCACAGGCAAAATGTGAGTGAGCCTAGAAACTGACCACACCCTCCCTCTTGAGATATGTCTTCTCATGCCTAGTCTTCCTTTTGCCTCACTGGATTCTCTCTCCCAACCTCCCACACTGATCCTTCACGGCTCACCCTCCAACTGCCGGTGTGTGTCAGGCTCTATCCTGAGCAACCCTCCTCCAACATCTACAATTTCTCTAGGTGGTCACATTGCCCCTCATGGCTTTAAATTCTGTTAAGTTACTAAGGTTGACCCTAAGTGTCTCTCTCCACCCTGATGTCTGTCTGCAAATCCAGCTGATTTCTTATATGTCTATAGCCGTCTCAAACTTAGCAGGACCAACACAGAATGCTGGAGCTCCTCTTCTGAGCCTACACTACCCCCAGCTCCCCAATCTCAGCAAAAGGCATCACCCCTCACCTTGCTATTCACAACAAAGCCCTCCTGATTTTCTTCCCTTACACTTCACCACCCCCACTCCATTAGCGAGTTCTACAGAGCCCCTGTGGACACGAAACCACCTCTCTTCTCTCCATGTGTTAGTCCATTTTGCATTGCTATAAAGGAATACCTGAGGCTGGGTAATTTCTAAAGAAAAGAGGTTTATTTGGCTCACAGTTCTGCAGGCTGTACAAGAAGCATGACATCCGCACCTGCTTCTGGTGAGGCCTCGGGAAGCTTCCCATCATGGTAGAACGGGAAAAGGGGGCAGGCGTGTCCCATGGCGAGAGAGGGAGCAAGAAAGAGAGGAGGTGCCAGGTGCCTTGAAACAACCAGCTCCCAAGTGAACTAACAGAACTCATTAGCATGGGGAGGCCACAGAGCCATCCATGTGGGTTCCGCCCCTATGACTCAAACATCTCCCACCAGGCCCCATTTCCAACACTGGAGATCACATTTCAACATGAGGTTTGGAAGGAACAAACATCCAAACTTGATCGCTCTGTCTCCACCATTTTCGTCACAGCCAAGCCACCAACCTCAGGACACCCAGACCCTGGAGTCAGCCCTACACTTACTCTCTGTGTGGCACTGGACAAGTAACAACCTCTCAGGGCCATATCCCCCTCATATATAAGCCAAAAAATAGTAACAATAGCTCCCTTATGAGATTGTTGTGAAAACTAAGTGATGTACGTAAAATGTAAGAGTGGTTGGACATAGGAACCGGTATAATGAGTATTATCACTATCCAACTTGATGCTGTGCAACAGAAACATAATTTGTGATCCACAAATGGGAGCTATACACGAAGTTTTAAATGTTCCAGTAGCCACATTATTTTTTTTAAAAAAAGTGGAATTAATTTTAATGATATATTTTATTTAACCCAACATATACAAAATTTTATTATTTAAAAATATAATCCATATAACAATGCAAGTGAGATATTTTTATTTTGCCGAATCTGAAATCTGGTATTTTATACTCAGCACATTGGACTAGCCACATTTCAGGTATTCAAAAACCGCATGTGTCCAGCAGATACTGCATTCGGCACAGGTCTGAGTAGTTGTGACGCTTCCCTTCTTCCTGTACAGCAGTTTCTCAACCTCTGCACCACTGACATTTTGGGCAAACAGTGGAGACAAAATTTGAATGCAGAGTATATATAGAAAGAGCCACAGGCTGGAGTACAGTTGAAACTCTTGAAACAACCAGCTCCCAAGTGAACTCACAGAGCAAGAACTCACTCATTACCATGGGGAGGCCATGGAGCATTCATGTGGGATCTGCCCCCAAGACCCAAACATCTCCCACCAGGCCTCACCCCCCACACTGGCGATCACATTTCAATTTGAGATTTGGAGGGAACAAACCCTGGGTTCAGTGACCCAGCGTTTTTCTAAAGAGCAGGACCCAGGGGACACCAACATCCAGAGCAGAGTTTCTCAGCCTCAGCATTATTGACATGTGGGGCCAGACAGTTCTTTGTTGGAGTGGAGGGCTGTCTGTCCTGTGCCTCACAGGATGCTTAGCAGCATCCCTGGCCTCTACCCACCAGCTGCCAGTAGCATCCCCACCCCCACCCTCTGTTGACATTGCTGAATATCCCCAGTTGTTGTAGGGCTAACACCTGGTTGCGAATCATTGTTCTACAGTCTCTTCTGGGTTAGTTCCTCGAATGGCTTCTCATTGCATTGAGGAAAAAGTCCAGACCCCTCACAGTGGGTGACTGCATTCCAAGATCTGGCCCCTGCCTCCTGAGTGGATCCCCTCTTCTCTCCTCTGCACTCCCCAGTCCTCCTAGCCTCCTTGTGCAGTTCCTGGACATGGCCAAGTTCATTCCTTCAGTGCAATCTTCTCTCAGCTGGTCCCTTGATTTGCCCTTGATGCTTACGTTGCTGATTCCTTCATATCACTCAGGTCTCAGCTTGAGGCTCACTGGGTCTTGCCGATACCTAACCCCCGCCCCCAAATCTAACATCACTTTTAACCCACTATCCAACCTGGGGTTGAAATCTCTGCATGCTGTCTGATAATTTTTCTAGGTTACTACTGTCTGACTCTTTCCTCTAAGATGCAAGCTCCAGGACCACAGGGACCTTATCTATCTTGATATTGCTCTCTTCTCAGCATCTGAAAGAAGTGCCAGGCACTGGGTTGGTGATCTCAGTTAACATTGGTTGAAGGAACCCATGCCCTTTCTGCACTGGCCTCTGGGTCTCAGGCTCACGGTCAACAAAGCCTCCCCCATGCAACCATGCCAGAAATCTCCATTGATTTTCCAGTATTTGGTCAAAGAGTTGCTGCCTCTCCAATTCTGCTTGGCAGACTGCTATATACAGCAATTCAGGTTCTGCTCCATTCAATGGCATCCTAGGGAGGTCAGTGACTGAAATCCATGCACCGCAGGGCCATGATTGCCAAGAGAGGGCGTCTTTGATTCTAGTTCACAAAAGGGACCCTGAGGTTCCGACAGCATCCTTGCCTACCTGGCTGCCTGATGGTGCCAGCTGCCCCCTCCCAAGGGAGCTTCCCACCGCAGCAGTTGTCCCTGCTGGTGCTACAGGCCTGTTGGTCATTCGTGGGACCCAACCTGGAGCAGGGAATGCCTCGATCTCTGTTCTGGACCTAGGGGTCTGCGGTAGGTAGGACAGCATCTCCTTCCCTGTCCCTTGTTCTTTGGGTCCAGCTACTCACATACAGAAGCAGCCATCTCCAGGTCTCTCTACTCTCTGCAAACCCTACCTTCAACCCCATGTCCCAGGGTCAGCTCCAGCTTCTGCCTCACTCAGGACAGGATGGAATGGTGACCTCAATGCAGGGGTAGCTGTGATCTAAAACAGAACTGCCCAACCTTCAGAGCCCACAAGTCCTGAGAGCAGCAGAAGGAAAACTACAAGGGCAAAGCCAGCCCTGGGAGAAGAGTCCTCACCAGTGGCATGGAGTGCGAAGCAGTGAATGGTTTGGAGCAAATGGCTCTGGAGACATTCGTTAATAAATGCCCTCGAGACATGCACCCTCTAAAGTCACTTGGCACATGCAGTGGCAGTGTGGGTGTCTGCCTGAAGGCCATTAGCCATCAAAGCCTGTCCATTCCTCTGGCCTCTGACATCCAGTCTGGGTTCCTGTCTTAGGCCATTTGTCTGGAGGGTCAGAGACCTGGCCCTTCCCATTTGACAGATGGGGAAACTGAGGCCCAGGGCTGAGAAACTTCAAAGAGAGTGTTCTGGGAAGCAGGGGTCACTGAGAGGGCAGTGTTGGGAGGATGAGGTGGGAGGGGGCAGCTGAAGCCTCTGAGCTACTTTCCCAGGCCCCCTGGCTCCGGCGCCCCACCCCTCCCAACTCAGCCTTTGTCTGATTCGCTCCCTGTGACAGCTGGGGAGGCTGGGTCTCACCCTGGCTCCTGCCATCAGCCATCTCTGTGTGGCACTGAAGATCTGCGCGGGAGCCAGGCCCAGCAGCAGGCTTGGCAGGCAGCTCTACGTTGCCCTGGAGACCACAGAGGAGGAAATCTGCGCCACACAGCTACCAAGGGCCAGATGGCCAGTGGTCCCAGAGGTTCTTTTCCCGGGGGCCACAGTCACATATACATACTGCTGGGGTCCCACAGACACTGCAAGTTGGATAAGGAAACTGAGGTGCAGGGGGTGAAGGGCAGATTTCTTGCCACTGAAGGTCTGTGTCCAGGAGCTGAGGACAGAGCTAGGGTCCTGCTTGTTGCCCTGGGTGCCGATGGCCTCATGAGGCTGCAGCCAGGAACATGGTCAGAGGGCCACATAGGTCTCTGTGGCCAGGTCTCTCAGGCCCCCACCCGGGCCCCTCTGGAAGCTAAATTTCCCTCTGGAAAGACCTCAGACTCTATCAAAGGCCTCTATTAACCCTTGTCCTTAGAAGCAGCTGCTTTGCATAGGCCCGGAGTCTGAGGAAGGCTCCCAGCTCTGGATGCATAGGAAGTAAGTGGGCAAGCACTGAAAGACAGAGGTTGGGCTCTGCGGAGGCCCAGTGGGAAGTCAGAAAAGGGGTGCTGAGATTCGGGGCAGGACCTATACCCAGAGAACCGGGAGCTGGCTGGGCCTTGGCAATGGGAAGTCCATGGGCTTCATTCCAGACAGGAGGAATCAGTGTGTGTGGGGAGGGAGGGTGCAGGTCTCTCAGGAAGGCTATCCCTGGCCTGGTCTTCCCTCCTTGAAGCGAGACTGGGGGAGAAAGAGAACAGAAAAGGGCCTACTGCAGCCTGCCTGCAGGTATGGGGCCTCCTCAGACCTCCAGAGACCCAGGCACAGGAGGGGACCCATGATCCTCAGGTGGGCACGGTGGTCCTACTGAAGGTGATTCTAACATAGCCATTCCTCAGCCCTGCTATGCCTGGGATGCAAACCTTCCAGCCAAGTGCCTAGAAATGCTGAGCAGTTCCAGGCTGGGTTCTAGCCATCAGAGCACCTATGGCCTGCCTTCAGACAGCCCCAAGGCCAGTGGGGGACTGTATCTTTTCCTCCAAAACCTGACTCAGTGAAGAGCCCAGACCTGGGCCTGTGCAAGGGTTGGAGGTTGAGGCTGAGACTCTCAGGGCTGGAGCCGGTGGGGTGGGGCCGTCGGGAAGGGACGAGGAGGCTGTGGAAGTCTTCCCAGAGAAGGGGAGGGAGAGGACACAGCCAACCCTGTTCCTCACCTTCTGTAGAACGTCTGGAAATCACCCAGAAAAGCTCCAAGCCAGGATCCTGATGGGTCCCTTCCGGTATAGCAGGGGACAGCTTGAAGCTCTTCAGCACTAGCACTCAAGCATAAATTAAATGGGGAGAGGAGTCGGGCCGCCTCTCAGGGTGCACGTAACTGAACTAAATCACTCTACAGCCCGCTCCTCCGTGGCACAAACGGAAATCCCCACCTGCTGGAGCTTGTCACGCAGGCAGGCAGTGCCTGCTCCCTGAGAGCTCGGAGCTGCCTGCAGCCCAGAGCCTCCCGCCCCCCAGCCCCCGCCTGCTGCCTGAGCTGTCAGCCCGACTCCCAAACAGGCTGATTATCCCCATCTGGGGAAAACAAAACATGTCAGCAGCTGCGCCTGAGAAGAGAGCTGTCTTCTTAGTGAGAAGTAATCTGAGGAAAACTCCCAGCTCTGATCCACAATAGGAAGTGAGTGAGCGACCTCGCTGTTCTTGACATTGCTTCCTCCTGACACGGACACAGGCAGGCCTCCGCCAGCATCACCTCCTCTGAGGAGCCTTCTGGGCCTGAACTGACCCTGCCCGGCCAGCTGCCAGGTCCCCTGACCCTCTCAGGGCCCATTGTGAGATTTCAGTCAATGTTCCCCTATGCTACCCTAGAGCTTCCGTCTATTTCAGAGTGAGACTGTGCATCACACCATGTGTTGCTTTGTAGGGATTTTGGAGATGACTCTAGGCTAGAAGACTTGCGGACTCCTCCAGGAAGAACATTCTGCTGGAATAGGGAAGCCTGGGCCAACCGTCGGGATGCAGTGTGGCTATAGATCCAGCTTGTCTCTGGGGAAAAAATAATCCTAACTTAGATCTTCACACCCCTCACGATGTCCTGTCTCCATGCTTCCCCATGGGTTTCCTCTACCTGGGATGCCCTTCAAGCTACCTGGCATCCCTACATTTTTTCCATCTTAGTTGCCCCTCAAACCCAGTAAGAAAACAAAATCCCAACCCTCAGCTGAAGGGATCCACCTGCCTCCGGTGAACCTTTGCACCTCCAACTGGCATGGTGTTCATTTGAGGAGAGGGCAGCCCAGGCTGCTGTGGTCTCGTCTGTCAGCCCCCGGATCCAGCCTAGGGCCCAGACATGGTCAATATCCTGGAAACATGCTAAGTCAGTGAAATTGAAAGTTTCCTCTCCCAGCCTGGCCTCTCATGGCTTCCACCTCTGTTAGCTGCTGGGGCTGCCACCTCCATCTTCTCCCCAAACTCTAAGGAGGATCCTTGTGATGACACTTTATCCAGGGCCCTCCTGCCTGTCCTCTTAGGGAGGGACACTAACATTCCCCATGCCTCCATCCTGCCAGGTAAAATGAGAAGCATTTTACACACTGATCTAACCTAACACTCACAGCAACGACACTGTATATTTGGTGTAATATGACCCATCTTACAGATGCAAAAACTGAGGCTCCGAAAAGATACAGTCCTGCCCTAGGTCCTTGGTGGCAGAGTGAGGATCGGCATTCCAGGTCTCTTGTTTCTGAGCCAGGGCTCTTTCCTCCGCAATAGGCAACCTCATTCAACCTTCAACCTGAGTTCCAGTGGCCACGCTTCAGACAAAGAGGACTGCTCCTGGGAGAGCCCTCACACCATGGCTTCCCTCCAGGGTGGACATTCATTATCAGCTAACTGTTCTGAGCATTTACCATATGCTGGATACAGGACTAAGTGTTTTGCATAAATTGACACATGATAAATTGCAGATGAAGAAACTGAGGCACAGAGAGATTAGCAAATTTGCTGAAGCTCATAGCTATTATGTGGCAGCCCATCTTCTTAATAGCATTCAAGCTGGTGACACAGAAAATGTGGGTCATCTGCCTTTACCCTGAAGCTACACAGAATGCCCCCACCCCGTTGTGATGGGGTGCAAGCTCCCCTCTCCACCATGCCTACAGCTCCTGACAGTAGTCCCAGACCCCACTACCCTGGCTTTTCAAACTCCCGCCCTGACCATGAGCTTGTCAAGGGCAGGGGCCAAATTCAGCCTCCTTCATTTCCTCCCACAAGGGAGCAGATCCCAGAGTCAAGCGAAAAGGGAGCATAATGATTTTATGTGTGCATTTATGATGTTTACTCTTCCTGCTTCCAGAGCAAATGTAAGGTGGTTTAGAATATTGAAATGCATAATTAGGAAAATAAAATTATTCTTTAAAACAGAGCTGTTGGGATCCAAGCAGCAGGCAGGAAGATGGAGTTCTAGCAGGCAGCTGGGAGGAATGAGACTGGGATGCAAGAACATGCGTTTGTGTCCCTGGCTGTGCCACACGCGACCTTGTGTAAGTCACTCATTTCTTATGTCTCAATGTGCCTATCTGTAAAACAGCCAGACCAAATACAGATGCAGAAGGATCGAAGTCAAAGGACAGTTTTTCAAACTCTGCTACATGGAACCCTAGAAGTTCACCAAGGACACTCAGTGGCTGACATGGGTGGGCAGGAAGAGCCGGGTCAATAAGTGGGCCCAGGCCTTGCACTCACACTGCGATCAGACTGACTCTACTTTCATCTGTTTTAGTCATTTGAGCTTCTAAGACGCTCAGTCATTTGAGCTGCTAAAAATGTTTGAGAAACCACACTGGACAAGACTTTCTGTAAAGGCCTTTCCATGTTTAAAGCCCTCTACCTTTATTCTTGTTGCCAGCTTGCCTATCCACAGCAAGCCTCCATTCTAGGCATAGCCTGGCATTCCTGATCTTGGAAGGACGTTTGAGCGCAGGGGTGAGAGATGGACATCCCTTGGGAGGGGGCTACAGTTCAGGGGTTTGCACGTGGTGGAGGTTGCTAAAGTGGAAGCCAGAATCCCTTTCCTCTTCAGGTAGGAGCTCACTGTCTGTCCCCAAGACCCAAGACATGGGCGTTGGTCTCGGGAGCTGATATGGTTTGAAACTGTGTCCTTGCCCAAATTTCATGTCAAATTGGAGGAGGGTACTGGTGGGCGGTGACTGGATAGTAGGGGTGAATTTCTCCCTTGCTGTTTTCATGATAGTGAGCTCTCACAAGATCTGATGGTTTAAAAGTGTGTGGCACTACCCACTTTTCTCTCTCTCCCCTACTGCCATGTGAAGAAGGTGCTTGCTTCCCCACTGCCTTTTGCCGTGATTGTAAGTTTCCTGAGGCCTCCCAGCCATGCTTCCTGTACAGCCTGCAGAACTGTGAGTCAATTAAACCTCTTTTCTTCATAAATTACCCAATCTCAGGTAGTTCTTTTTAGGAAAATATAAAAGAGGAGAGAAAGGCAACTCAATGGCCAAATAGGTTTGTTTTCAGGAATAAGCCTGTGAGGGGTCCCAATCAGGAATCTGGCTGAGATCCTAATCGCTTACAAACTGAGGCTTTTATATTAAAGTTTCCATAGGAGAGGGGTTGGGGAAGTGCTGGCATGTTGGAACTGCTGGGGTCTAAGGAAGGAAGTGGTAAGGGCCTGCAGGCTCTGCTGTGGTTAGGGTTGTTAGTCTCTGTTAAAAGTATGGGCAAGGTTGACACTTGCTTTGTTTCTGGGAACACCATCACCAAGATAGAAAACACTCACCAACGTAGAAAAATGGCATCGCTATTGTTAGTCCTCACGTTTCTTTACGGCAGTGTGAGAAGGGATCAATATGGGAGCCATGGGTTTCAAGGGCCCTCCCTCACCCCTCCTTAGCCCACGTCTGCAGGGCCTCTGTGGGGCAGGCAAACGTAGGCTCCTGAAGGAGATCACATCAGACACAGGCGGACAGGCAGATGGTCCAGATAAGTACCTGTCCACCAGTGGGGACTGGATGTTCCTGACCCAGAGGCTGCAAGGATGACACAGTCACTTCCCAGATCACCAGGTGGCCCCTACATGCACCTCAAGAAGGCTGTGCTATCAGCTCCCCACTATCAAAGGGGCAGACTCCCTCCCTCAACCTTTGCCATGGCTGTGAGCATTGATCTTTGACTACTGTGGTGGGGAGGGCAACACAAAGCCATTCATGCTCCCCAGCCAGTTCTCCTATGGCCAACTTGCTGGTGGACTTTGTCACTTCAAAGTCTGGTCTCAGCCTGAGCTGCCTCTTAAAAAGTCTAACCCTCCAAGCCCAGTCATAAGTGGTCCATGCAATAAGAGGTCTGAGCTGCAGCATAAAATTCAAGTTCAGCCTGAGTACTCCTGCACTCCTGAAAAAAAGTTCTGGGTCCTGGGAGGGGGCAGGAATGAGGACTCACTCAGGGCTGTGGTGGTCTAGTCCTCTGGCTCTGAAAGTGGGAGGAGAGAGAAAAGCAGGTAGGAGGGCAGATGGCCAAGACTCAGGGTAAATGAGCTGGGAAAGGGTAGAGCTGCTGTGAGTCACCTTCCTATCCATAGCACAAGATAGGACTTTGGGGGCCTGGAGTAGGGCAGCCCCACATTCTTTCCAGGACAGCTTGGAGACCCCAGCCTACCCAAGGGGTGCTGGCAATGGCAGGCCTGACTTGGCTTCTGAGAGGGGGTCTTCCATTAGTCGCCCCCAGGAGGACACAGTCCCCACAACCTCCTGGTCTAGCCTCATGCCTCACCTTG
The DNA here is from genome assembly GCA_963574635.1 of Cheracebus regulus. Lineage (NCBI taxonomy): Eukaryota > Metazoa > Chordata > Mammalia > Primates > Pitheciidae > Cheracebus > Cheracebus regulus. Next base: position 153,718 of record CAUYQU010076457.1, read on the forward strand.
CTCTGTCTCTGCAGCACTAGACATCACGCCCCTCAGCCTCCTTGATCCCACCCATGGCCATTCCTTCTCTGCCTCCCAGGGTAAGCCTCTCCCCTCCCCTTCAAGGAGGGTGGTCCCCAGAGTGTGGGTCCTGACTTTCTTCTCATTCTTGCCAGGAACTCTCAGCCAACACTTGAACTGGGACACAGTACAATCTCTGCGGGATGAGGGACTGTGTAGTCACAGGTGTCTCCCAAGGGGGTCCAGTACTCGGGTGAGGGAGCACAGTGCAAGCTGCCCTCCAACATCTGGAAAGACCACTTCATGCCATCTGCCCTTACCTGGCCCAAACAACAGCTGTTATATGTCTCGGAAAGAACTCTGGATCCCCCGTGGTTCTGGGTGAGTTTTGTACCATGTCTTCTTGTGGGGAGGGGTTCAGGAGCCTGCTTCTTGCAGGAGAGAAGCCCGGGCCAGGCCCCCTGACTCTGGCATTTTCTTCTCCCCTAGCATCTACTGGGACCGATGGCTGCTCTTGGGCCTTGCTGACACCCTTTGATTCGGAAGCTGTTCTCGTCCCCCCTGCTCCATGTGCTGCTTGTCACCCGCCTTTCTCCTGAACTGTAGGCTGAAAGCTCCAGGCCATTTTAGTCCAATTTTCTCCTCAAATAAGCAGGTGATTGTACCATTAAGACCTGGTACATGCTGTTCAGAATCAGCAAGGAGCAATAAAGTGGGACAGATAATGAGAGCTGTCGGGCAGGAACTGAACCTGTCCCCTTCCTTCCCCACCATGTCCCCACCCCTCAACATCCCCTAAGGTTTCTCTCCAGAGATCAGATTGAAAGGAGTCTTCTCAGGCACAGAGAGTCCCAGCCTCCCCAGCTGGTAAGATCCTCCATGTGGCTGTGGGCAAATCACCTGTCTTCTCAGCCTCAGTTTCCTCATCTGTACAGTGGGTGTTAATGCCTTCCTCAAGGAGTGAGAGTATTTTTTAAAGCCAAGGAGGAAGCCAGTCATTGGAAACAGTCACTGTTACAGTCCATCATCAGCATGGATTCTCTCGCCATCCATGGCAGGCTGTCTGAGCCAAGCTTGTTCTCCTCCTTTCTGTGAATAAGGAGACAGGTGTGCAGGAGTTAAATGTTGCCTGCTGTTTCTGCATCTGTTTGAAGCACCCTAAGCAATAATAGTACATATTTGGCTGGGTGCAGTGGCTCACACCTGTAATCCCAGCACTTTGGGAGGTTGAGACAGTTGGATCACCTGAGGTCAGGAGTTCAAGACCAGCCTGGCCAACATGGCAAAACTCCATCTCTATTGAAAAAAAATTAGCCGGGCATGGTTGTGCATGCCTATAATCCCAGCTCTTCGAGAGGCTGGGGCAAGACAATCGCTTGAACCCAGGAGACAGAGTTTGCGGTGAGCGAAGATGGTGCCATTGTACTACAGCCTGGGCAATAGTGCGAGACTCCATCTCAAATAGTAACATAATAATACATATTTATGTAGAACTTGTCATGACCCAGGTTCAGCGCTCTACTCACCACCCTGAGATGGTTATTTTATTATCTCCAGCTTATAGATGGGTAAACTGAGGCAGACAGCATTCAAGCTAGTTGCCCCTAGAATCCGTTAGTCAGCAGCAGGCAGATATTTGAGCCCAGACAATCTGATCTCTGACGCACACCAGGCCATGCTCCCTCACAGACCACCTGATGACCTTGTGACTCCAAGGACCAGACACCTGGAGAGACAGGGAATGAACCTGGATGGCTCAGAGTGGTCACCAGCTCATGTGAATCAGGAAGTCATTCCTGAAGAAGGTGCATTTTAGCATTTCCTATAAACAGGAAACAGATTCTGTTTTGTCTGACCAAGGGTAAGGAATGGGGAGAAGAAACCCTTCCCAGGCCCTCCATCCCTTCTCCCTTCTGCCTCCCTTGTGGCCTCTTTCTTTTCTCCAGGTCTCAGCCCTGCCCTGCCCCTCCCTCCATCCTCTTCCACTGGAGCTGCCTCTGGCTCACTCCTCCTGCTCTCTCCCTTTTGTGTTTCTCCTCGTGTCTATCTGCCGCTCCCCCGCAAAAGTGACTTCCCCTCCCAGACAAGGACAGAGTGTGAGGATGAGGAGGGTGTGTTGCTGCTGACCCTGGCTGCAGAGCTTACAGCACAAAGGCCAGCAGGGGCAGATCTGGGGCTCGAGCATCCTGGGCCCCCTGCCCCACCTTCTCTGGTCATTTCTGGCCAGAGGATCCCAGCTGGCCAGAAGTGATACCCACACCTAGCCTCTCCTCCAGGATGCCTGCCCCTTCTCTCTCTCCTCTCTTCTTTCCATCTACCTTCCTCCTGCATTCATTCATTCATTCATTCAGAAAACACCAATCTAATGCCTATTCTGTGCCAGGTACTAGTTCTGGGCCTGTGGGTCAAAGGTGAAAAGGACACAGCCCAGGCCCTGGTGGCAGAGGAGTGGCAATTCCTCACAGTGTGTGAAGGGCATACAGGGCCTCCATAGAGAGGTTCATGGAGCCTGAGGAATGAGCCTGTTCTCTGGTATTTGGAAAGCCTCCTGGAGTATTTCCTGGTGACCCTAAGCTGATTCATCTCATTTAAACATGGATGTGTTGATTACCTACCAGGGCATTGGTGACATCTGAGCTGAGACTTTGAGGGAGGATCAGGGACTCCTGGGGATGGACCCATCTCCCACCCAGTCTCTACCCTGCCCCACATTCCTGTCCCCAGCCAGCAAGGCTGATGCCCAGGGAGGCCAGGGACACAGATAAGGAAGGGCAGGCGGGACTTCCCCAGCTCTCTGACTGAGGTAGAAAGAAAGCACAAAGTTCTCATCTCCCATTTGGGAGGCCTCCACCCGTTGCCCTCTCTATCATAGCAAATTTTCCTCCACCAAGACTAGCACCAGCTCCAGCTGGGCCCCTTGCCCTGTACCCCTGCACCACACATCTGGGCGCTGACTTGGCCCTCTGGGGTCCTCACCCTGATCCCTAACCAGTTTCCTAATCAGCATGGCCTTGTCCTGAGTGGCAGGCTAGGGTCAGGACAAGGAGGAGGGGAAAGTGCAGAGCCCCAGCTGGTGTCAAGTACTCCTGCCTTGCATCTTCCCAGGCACCCCCCACCGCCCCCTGCACCAACCCCGTATGGTCAGCTGCTCCTCCTGCTGGCACTGGTGGAGCTAGGGAGGAAGTGTGGGTGAGGGCAGGGCCTTCTACCCTCCCTCCTGTTTCATAAAGTGACAAGACATGGGGGACCACAGGAGCTGGGAGGAGCCCCTGGCGGACAGCAGGAGCTCTAAAGATTCTGAGGGGTGGACGGGGGGAGAAACTCAAGAGTCCCCCAGCAGCTCAGAAGTAGCTTTGGCCTTCTGCTTGGGCCCAGGTGAGAGCCAGGAGAAAAGGTTAACTCTCTTGCCTCCTGCTCCTCGAAGGACCTGACTGCTCCATGCCACAGGAAGACAACCTCACGCAAGGCTGTTTATTTAACAGATGAGGAAACTAAGCCCAAGAGAGGCTATGTGAGGCCTTAAAGTCCCACAGCCGGTGAGTGGCCAGGGCATCAGACACCTGACACAGGTCTTGCTCCAGATGATACGGGCCCCGTGGTTTGGTGGGCATTGCTGCTTAGGATGAATACCATCTCCTTCCCCAGAGGGGCAGAACAGATGTGGCCCCCACCGAGTATTGCAGAAGAGGAGCCGGTGCTACCCACCTGCAAGGCCCAGAGAGTGCAAAGTCAGTTCCAGCAAGACTTTGCCTACCTTTACCAGCCCTCTCTCCCACCTCCCTCCTGCCCTACCCACACCCAGGAAGGGTCAGAAAATGGCTTGTAAACAGGAAGGTGGTTGGCTGGAAGAGAGAAGGCCAAGAAGAACAAAGAAACCGGCCATGTCCCTACCCCCTGCCCCTCCCACTGCAGGTTCCAGCCCTGAGTGTGGCATGGGGAAAAGATGTGCCATTGAATCAATTTCAGAATTTTAATGAACGCCTCGTCTGTGACATAGGAGTGAGCAGAAAAGAATGAGACCTGCCTGAGTTTTCAGCTCAGCAAAGATTAAAGCCAGCAAAGATTACTCCCATAGTGCAGCTTAAAGGGGCTGTGTGATACAAAAATAAAATGTGTTTTTAATAGACCCAAACTCTGCTTGTTCTGGTACCTGTCCCCATAAATGTGGGCTAAAATTATCATTCCCACACCTTTGTGGTCTCGTCTCACCTCAATGGGACACATCGCTAGTCATGTACTCACAGGACCACATGCCTTCTTGTGTCGTGGGTCGTCCTTCTGTTTATCTTCCCTGGATACTTCCAGCTGCTGCTTGCCACTAACCCATTCAGTGCCTTTGGCAGAGGAGGTCTCTGCCCCACTGGGCCCCAGTTTCCCTATCTATAGCAGGATGAGACAAACAAGACCATTTCTAAAGGCTTGGTCCATCTCGACTGTTCAAGGTAACAGCAGGGGTTCCGTCATTCCTGATCTTGAAAAGTCTTGGTTCTAGATGCGCACAGGAAGCTGGAATGAGGACTATGTGATAAAACAGATAAACATCAGGGAAATCCACATAACCTGGATTTCTGGCTTCATCTGAGCAGTTGGACAATCTGGCAGCATTGACCCAGTATGTGACAGTAGTCAGATGCAGCATGTAAAACAGTCCCTTCATCCAGAACCAAAGCTCTCCCCTTAACCTCAGCCCTCACCACTCCCCATTGCTCCCCATCCCTAATGCCAGCTGCCCTCCACCACTGGACAGGAGCTGTTGCTTTAGTAGAGAACAATTACTTTATCACTGTGTCACTGTCAAAGGTAGAAAATTGAACTGGAGGATGAGAGGACATGTGCGTGTTAGAAAAGATAGCAAAAGGAGACTATTTCCTTCCCAAGTACAACTTGTCCACCCACCACTTGCCTGGTCCTGTGCTCTGACTGGATGTCCCAGCCTGAAGCTTCTAGCAGTTGAGTTGGGGTTCTCGAATCCCTCAGAGGACCGTCTGGCCCGGCCCTACTTGCTGCTCCTGCTGCCCCAATAGGACTGAGGAGTCTGCACAGGCCCGCAGCCTGCTGACGTTCTCTCAGGGGGCTCCCTCCTCCCCTTTCTTTACCCAAGCGAAGACAGCCTTCTCTAGACCCAGAACCTCATGTGGCAGCAGGAGAAGCCCATGCCTCCTCCCATAAGGAGGAATGCTTGCATGGCAGATGTGGGAGCCAGCCTGGAGCCAGGCTGGGCAGGGGAGACATGGGGCACTAAGGGGCTTTCCTGGGTGAGGGTCTTTCCTGGAACCCTCACTCTTTACCCCTCTGCACATTCCCACTTGGATAACCAGCCAACACCGGAATAAATTGATCCCCTCAGGCCTTCTCCCTCCCTCCCTCCCTCTGCTGGAGTTCCCATGACAACCAGAGTTCACCTTTGATGCCAAAAACACTGCAAAAACAACAAAACTCCACCCTCCAGTAGGAGGGAAGGGGGGCAAGGCCCTTCCCCCACATCCCCCCAAAAGAAGCACAGTGCTGGGAATCTGGGAATCCGCACAGCACCAGAGGCAGAGTGGGTGGGGCCGTTCCAAAGGGCTTTTCCATTTTCCCTCCTGGGCTGCACTCCATTTTCTGCATACTCACTGGTGGCTCACAGCTGACCCAGGGCTTCTCCATAGTATCTACCTGATCTAGAGCTATTCAGGATGGTGGGCAGAGGACTCCAGGGAAGGGGGCAGTGCAAGGCTCAGAGGAGCAGCTGTAGCCCTGGGATGTAGGTTCAGAAAGAGCCCAAGCTGCCCAGCTCTGCCTGGCCCAGGCTGTGTGACCTCAGACAAGGCATTTCCCTCTCTGGTTCCCTAAATCCTCCCACTTGACTCCCTACTCCCCGTTCCTTCATTCACACCAAAGTATAAGTGATTGACAAGGCTTCAAGTGGCATGAGAAGTGGGCCTGTGATGGTGGCATTTTGGTCCTGAGGAGCCAGGCTGGGCATCGGGGAGCATTTTCTACTTCTCTGAGATCCCACAAGGTGAAGAAGGGAGTGAGCCTGACTCTCTGCCCAACCCCAGCCACTGCCCACGCCAGTCCCTTCAGGGGACGAACCCCCAGCATGGGCCACTGCCTGAATGCTCACCATGTGAGCTGAAGGACAGCCATCACCAACAGCCAGCATGCCCTCCACGCCAGTCCCTTAGGGTGGGGCAGCTTCTGAAACACAGTGGTTGGGCAGCAGGAGAGGGAGGAGTGTTGGGGGAGAAACAGTGGGACTGAAGGGTGACGGGAGAGGGCAGATAGTGAGCCTTAGAGCCCGCATTTGTACCTGTGAGCAGAGGGAAGTGGGGTCTAGTCCTGGCTTTGCCCTCAGCTCCCTCTGCACAGTGTCCCTTCCCTGGGCCTCAGCCTCCTGAACAAGGAGAGAACTGGATGAACCCTGGTGGAGAGCATGGCAAGATGATGTCCCACCAGACTGCAGCTCCGTGGGACCTCGCCTTCACCTTGGACCCGAGGCTCCCAATTCAGGTTGTGGAATGAAGGAAGGAAGGATGAGGAGGAAGGAGAGGTGGTGGGTATGGAGGTCAGGAGCAGAGGCAGGTAGGGACTGTGCCCCAGCTAGTGGCCAAGGCCCAGCCAGTGGGGACAGGTCAAGGAGCTGCTTCTGCCTGGGACTCCATGGCCCCACGGCCCCTGAGTCAGAAACTGCAGAGACAGAAGGAAGTTGCTATGCCCTGTGGGACTTACACCGGCCCCTAAAGTCCAGGAGGGGCTTTAGATGCTCATTGACTGATAGAGGGGGCCCTAGGTAAACAGTTACAGCTCCATCACCGCATGGGAGGCGGAAGGTCTCCTTAGGGAGCTTCAGGAGAGAGTAATGAGGCGGGTGAATGTGATTCACCTCTCCCTGAATGTGAGCTATCTGAGCAGAAGAGGCATCCCAGAGAAAGTGACAAGACCAGCATGAGGACCTCATGGAGCAAAAAGCAGGGGCAGCAGCTGGCAGGCAGACAGGACCTAGCAAAGCCTAGAGGATGGGAACGACCAGGAGCATGGGGACCATGGGAAGGGTGTGTGTGCATGTGCATATGTATGTGTCGTATGTGTGCACATGTGCATGTATACATGTGTGTGTGCACGTGTTTGTGTATGGCTGAGAAAAACAGAAGTGGGAAGGGGCCAGAGCATGAAAGGCTCAAGCTCCTGAAAGCCTTGGCAATCCGACAGTGGAGAGGGCAGATTGGGAGGGAGTTAGCAGGATGGGGGGACCACCCAGGAGGCCATGGCTGTGCAGAGCAGAAGGGACAGCCCACCTCCAGCACCCTGACACAATTCCACCCAGCATTTCCCCAGTGCCCACTTTGTGATAATGGGCAACACTTTTGTAAGGCTCATGTGTACTGGACACAGTTCTAAGCATTTTGCATACACTAGCTGGTTTAATCCATACAACAATCTAATTTGCTAGTGTTATATTCATACACATTTTATAGGTGAGAACACAGAGGCATGGAACGGTGTGGGGACTCTGGTTTTCATCTCCAGGCAGCTGCTCCAAAGTCTCTGCCTTTGGCCATCCTGTGCTCCTGCCTCCTGCCCACCCAGCACAGGCAATGTGCCAGCTGTTGGGGGCAAATAAAACATAGACCAGACATGCTGGAGCCTACCCTGTGACTGGCAGGGGTGGTGGGAATAGTGAGAAAAGAAGGTGGTTTGGGGAAATACTTGGAGGTGATGTTTCATTAAGAGGCTGTGGGGGAGCAGTGACAGCAGTGGCAGTGGCAACGGGGAAAGGGCTGGGGCACTGCCTGGGACTGTTCCCCACTGAGGTCACTGCACCTCGCTGACCACCTCACTGAGGCCCAGGTGGGGGGCGGAGGAGTTGGCACACACTAGTGACAGTTTCCTCATCCACTCAGCCCTGGATCTGTGCCCGGCCTCTCCAGGGTCCCAGTGAGGGCTGCAATGGGAAGACTGTGAAGGCAGAGAGGAGCGACAGGAGGGGGCAAGGCCACCATCACAGCAAGAGCAGCAGCAGAAATGTCCCCACTTACTCTGGACACACCTTTCTCCTTGGGGTTCCGGGTGACCCAGACCTGGGTCCCTCTGAGGCCAGAACTCAATAATTGACAGAGACTTCTCACCCATCACAGGCTCCTGAAAACTGAGGCAGTTCTCCCTCCTCAGGTAAAATGCAACCCCTGCCCAGACTGCAGTGGACTTCACCCATCCATAATTAAACAAGTACTTGATTTAACACTAAATACATTGTAACATTAATTTATAACCTGTATAATTATATACAAAATATATTTACATGAATATATAACATACAATCCATATATAATTATATAAATTAACTATGACATTAATGGGTTTAACAACTCCATGCCCACTTTCTGCCAGGCCCTGGCACTCTGGAGGCAGGGCGGGCAGGTTCACACACCCTGGACAGGGTGGTCACGAGTCTGTTTCAGAGCTTGCAGCCCGATAGGAAGACAGGACAAGGACGGGGAGGATGTTGCATGAAGAAGGATGTTCGGAAGGGGCACCCATGCAATTTTGGTGAGGTGGGGAGGGCTGCGGAGCTGTGGAAGCCTTCCTGGGGGAGTGACATTTAAGCTGATACCTGATGAAGACGGGAGGTCAGGCAGAGGAAAAGAGACAAGGAGACAGAGAAGACAAGAGACTGGAAAGGAATAGGGAGAAGAGAGAGGTACAACCTGAGGGCTCAAGGTGAGGCGTCCAGTGTGATGAGCACTGTCTGGACTCCAGAGCACTTGGGGTGAGAAGTGGGGATGCAGGAGATGGGCCTGACAAGAAGCTTCCTGGGCCGGAGCAGTGAGGAACTTCTGGGGCTTCCGTGTGTATTTGGGGATGAGCAGCATGGCGAGATCCAGAGGGGTCTCTCTGAACCAGACTTGGGAGAACACCACCACTTCAGAGGCAGCTGCAGTCCAATGGAGGACTGATGCATGGGCCAGACTGGTCAACGTGGCAGTGGAAGGGGGTGACCAGAGTCAAGAGAAGTGGAATTTGAAGTGCATGACAGTTGCCCGTCTTGGCGTGATGCATAAGGTGAATGGCGGGGGCACCCCTATGGCAGAACTCAAAATGAAGAGCAGCTTTGGAGGGAGTGGTGATGAGATGAGCTGCCAGGATGCCGAATGTGAAAGGCCTGTGGTCCACACCACACACCCAGGGTTCTGGGGAGAGAGCTGGGCTGGTGAGGGAAACCAGGGGTCTTCGGCATGGAGAGGGGCCCGGAGGCTCATGCGGCCCTGTCTAGATGGCCTTCTGGAGACTTCTGGATCCACCACAGTCATTTATGTTCCCTACACACACCCCTGCAAAGCTCCCACTACAGTGACAGGAAAAGATAACCAGAGGAGACAATGGGAAGCAACGTGTTTGAAAAGGAAAGTGGAGGAACAGTAACTGCCTTGGCAGAGCTGAGAAGGCGGAAAGCTAAGTGCTTGTCGGGGAATGGATTCCGCCTGGGCATCTGGAAAGACTCAGGACGTAGAGCTCCCGATTCCTCTAAAAGCAGGAGTGAGGATGGACACAGAAGCAGTAGTGAGCGTCTCCTTTAAAAAGGACTTGAACACACCCCATTGCACCCCTAAATTCCCTTCCCACCTGGTTGATGATGGAAAGTTTAGTCTCGGGAGAAGTGCACCCAGAGGTCTCAGGTCTTGGTGACTCTGGGGCTGTGAAGCAGGGTGGAGGATGAGACACCATACTGAACACAGGGGACTCCACACAGAATTGCAGGAGTCCAGCCCCTAGCTGCTACTCCACTTGCAGGACACTAACTACCGCCAGAGAGAAATTAGATAGCTCCTCTCTGGAAAAGCTAACCAGGCCAAGAGGAAAAAGACCTAGAGATGGTAGCATTTGTGCTTGCCACCTGATCACCTCCACGAAAGCCCATCCCAGGACAAGCCCTGGCTACGCATACAGACTCTCCTGTCAGATTGTTGGTGCCTCTGTCTTAACTGTGGACTCCTGCCAAGCATCTCCAGACAGTTTAGAAATGCCTTCCACATGAAAAACATTAGCCAGAGAGGAGGAGCTAAGAAAGGCAGACAGAGACTTCGAGGAAACAGAAGTAGGAGAAAAAAACTTAAAATATAGCTAATACCCTTAGAAAATTAATAAAATATATTGAATATATGGGGGTTGGCAGGCAGGGTGGGGAAGAACAGAATACTCTTTTTATAAGAAACATCCAGAGAATAAGCACAAGTTTCTAGAAAGTACAAAGAAAAATATCATAGCTTAAATTAAAACTTCAGTTGAAGCCGGGCCTGGTGGCTCACACCTCTAATCCCAGCACTTTGGGAGGCCAAGGAGGCTGGATTGCTTGAGTTCAGGAGTTCAAGACCATCCTGGCCAACATGGTGAAACCCCATCTCTACTAAAAATTTAAAAAAAAATAGCCAGCTGTGGTGGCATGCACCTGTAATCTCAGCTGCTTTGGCGGCTGAGGCAGGAGAATCACTTGAACCCAGGAAGTGGAAGTAGCAGTGAGCCAAGGTCGCCCCACTGTATTCCAGCCTGGGCAACAGAGAGAAACCATGTCTCAAAAAAAATTCAATTGAAAAGCAGAAAGATTAAGTTGAAAACATCTTTTGGAAAACAGGACAAGATGGCAAGCTAGAAAATAAGAGAGAGATAAATATCTTTTCTATAAAATGGGAGGTTCAAATCATTAAGCTCTAACTTCTTACTAACTGGAGTTCCAGAAAGTGAGAGCAGAGCGAAAGGAGATTTTTCAAAGAGATGATACAAGATTTTCTAAAACCCAAGGACATGAGTCTCTGCTTTGATAGCACTCATGAGTCATAGAACAAATCATAGAGGACACATACCAAGGCACGTGATCATGAAATTCAGAGTATCAGGGGCAGAAAAAACTAAAGGGGGAGAAAGGGTCACATACAAAGGACGAGGACTGAGAATGGCATCAGATGTTTCAACAGTAATACTGGAAATGGGAAAACAACTGAGCGATGCCTTCAAAATCTTTGAGAGAAATTTTTTTGCAACCTAGAATTTCATACCTAACCAAACTATACATCTTGTAGGTAAAACAAAGAGTAAATAAAAGGTAAATACATAATCAGACATAAAAGGAGTCACAAAATGTACCTTCTGTATACGTTTTTCAGGAAGTTACTGGAGAATGTGCTACACTCAAACAAGGAAGTTAGCAAAGAAGTGGGAAGTCATTGCCTCCAAGACACAGTGGAGTCAATTAGTAAGAGAGAAGAAAGCCTTCAACAAGATGAGGAAGGACAGTTCTAGAATGACAGCTGGAGAGACCTGAAGAGCATCCTTTCTAGGCAGTAACAGGAGGCTCTAAGGGGCATGTCTCCAAAAAAAGAAAAAACACAACGATTTGAACTTATAGATTCCCTGAAGGGGGTGGCAGAATTGAAAGCCATCTTAGGTTTTGTTGAAGATTTTGAGGAAGAATTCATGACAGGTATATAGAAAGATAAGTAAATAACAAGCAAACAAAAAAATTCTTAACTTCAGGAAAGAAATAAGCCTTGTGGAATTTCACCTCTGAAACATCTCCCAGGTGATTCCCACCACTGCTCTTGCATTCCAGAGAGCCAGTAGCCCCTACTCAGGCAGAATGTTGGATTCTTCTCAAGAAGAATTGATTTTTGTGGCCTGAACAAACCCACAAAAGTAAGTTCTGACATTTGGGTGTCCCCTAATAGAAAGGCAGGCTTACTGTGTGAATCCCACCAGTAGCCCTGCCTTGCCCTGCCCAGGCACAGAGGCCTTCAGTCAGCATCTGAGAGTCTCCCTTAAATATAAACTGGCAGTCAAGGATCACCAGACATTTGAGAAAATCCTCCAACTTTAATGTTGGACCAACATCCAAACAAAGAAACTGAAAAAAATAACCTAGAGAAAATAGAAACAATGCAGGGAACAGAAGAAAACTATTTAACAACAGAAACAATGATTAACATTCTTAATAAAATATATGTTTATATATAAATTTATATATATATTATATAAAATATATAGTTCTATGTTTATATATTATAGATATAAATATATTTTATATATATATATATATTGCATCCAGACACAAGAAAGCTTTGAAGAAGGAACAGAGAAGAAAAATGAGCTCTTGGAAATTTTTTTAAAAGTATTAATAAATTACCAAATCAATATAAGAATGGGAGATAAAGTATAAGAAATTTATTTTTAAAAATTTTTTTAAAGTTAAAAACATGGAACATAGAGAAGAAATAGAACAACAAAAATTAGAGCTCCATTGTAGAAATTTCAACATCTGGCTGAAGAAAATTCCAGAACATAAGGCGAAAGAAAATGAAGAAGAAATTATCAGAGAAATTACACATAAAAGTTTACTGGCACAGAAGGACAGGATTTCTGGAATAAAAGGGATACTCAGCACCCAGCACAATGGATGAAAAAGGATGTGCAGACAAGCAGAGGGAGGGCAGTGAAGACAGCTGAGAAGCCTCCTAGGTGACCGGTGTGATTTGGATCTGTGTCCCCACCCAAATCTAATATTGAAATGTAATTCCCGGTGTTCGAGGAGGACTTCGTTGGGAGGTGATTGGATCATGGCAACGGAGTTCTCCTGAATGGTGTAGCACCGCCCCTTGGTACTGTCTTTGTGATAGTTAGTGAGTTCTCTTGAGATCTGATTATTTGAAAGTGTGTAGCACCTCCCCGCTTGCTCTCTTGCTCCTGCTCTTGCCATGTGATCTGCCTGCTCCCCCTTGCCTTCCACCATGATTGTAAGTCCCCTGAGGCATCCCAGAAGCTGAGCAGATGCCAGCATCGTGCTTCCTGCATAGCCTGCAGAACCATGAGTCAATTCAATCTCTTTTCTTTATAAATGACCCAGTCTCAGGAATTTCTTTATGGCAATGTGAGAACAGACTAACACAGTGACAAAGCAAGTCACAAAGGACAAGGAATCAAAATGGCATTAGGTTGCTCTTTAGCAACTCTGGGAATTAGAAGACAAAAGGACTTTTGAGATTGTGAAGTGAAAGTATTTCCAACCTAGATAACCTACGCCTTGGGAAGCCATCAATCAAGTGTGCAGAGAGTAGAAACATTTTCAGACGTAAAAGCACAGAACATGCTGCTTCCCATGCCCCCTTTCTCAGAACATGATGGGAGGATGTATGCCACCAAAACAGGGAACAGACCAAGGAAGAGAAAGAAAAGGGATTCCAGAAATGAGGAACTTGACAGAGAAGGGCAATGAAGGTAAATTTCAGGCTAAAGAGAGAGATCCTGAGAGGATGGTCGAGTAGCAGGCCCAGCACGCAAGGAGTTCCAGAAGAGCCAGGAAACAGAGGGGAAAACAAAATGAATGCATTCAATTGAACGGAGACGATTTCTGATTAGGCAGAGATGTGGAGAACTTAGAAAAAAATAACAATAGATACTAGACATCAGGCAGGTTAAAAAGGGGGTGGTTCACTCCAGAACAAAGGAGGGCTGTATAAAAAAGAATGCATAGGCATATTGTGCAATGGACTTGACAGTGCTTATCCTCAATGAAAAACTGGAACATAACGATGTTGAGAGGATGGAGGGAGAGGAAGCAGGAGGGACATGGGAGCTTTACCTGTTATTTACCGCGGCAGGAAGAGTCAAAAGCAAATGCCCAAAAGCAATACATGGAAAAGAAAATGCTGTGTAAGCATATATTTTTTAATTGAGCTAAATACTAGAGAAAACAGGAGAACTAAGGGTGGTTAGAGCTTAAAGGAGGCACTGGGCTTGAAGAAACAGGGACCAAAGACGGCTGCTTTTCCTCCTAAACCTTCTCATGAAATTTAATTATGTGATGATATTACTCTGAATTCCCCAAGTACAGTTTTTTAAAGATTAAGTCCCTGTATATCCGTAATCTGGCCTGTCATATGATGGGATCTCAAATGTATTCTACTGAAGGAATGGAGGGAGAGATCCCGGAACAGGAGGCATGAGGAAAGACTTGCTGGAAGACAGAAGACATGGGCTGGGCCTAGAGGTCTGTGTAGGATATGGGTGAGCAGAGGGAGGGACCCCAGTTTTCTGGAGTAGGAGGCAGTAAGGCAGAGCAGAAGGCCTTCAAAGACAGCAAGTTAACTTGTCATGTCAATCAATCATTCTAGGAGTTTCTGAATTCTAACAGAATTCACAGAGAAAGCCCCAAAGGGATGGAGGCAGAAGGCAGAATGGCAGTCCCCTTGGCCGATGGGACCTCTGTTGTTTGTTTGCATATAACTATTCAGCGGTTGCAGACCCTCATTAAGGGGCCACATGTCATCTCCCAACTCTTCCCCTCTGCAACCCTCAGTCTTCGTTCATTATTTCTTTCAGAATGGGAGTACTCAACCGTCTGACAGCAGAATTACCTGCAGAGCTTTTTTCCAAATATTCCCATCTTGATCCCATTCCTCAAGAGGCCAACTCCACTGTTCTGGGAGGAGTCCCAAGACTCAGGGCTGGGGTATGGGGAAATGAGAAAGGCAATCGTTCTCAAGCTCCTGCCGGGACAAGGTCAAATGCTGCGTTTATTTAAGTTTGATGTTTTGTTCATCATGGATTTTTAAATTTTGATTTTTAAATATAGGACAGTATTATGTATCTTGATTATGGGGTTTGGGGCACTCCTTAAATTTTGCACCCCAGGTGAGTAGGCACTCTTTAGCCCCAACCCTAGTAAGCATCGGCATTTTTGCTTGAAGCTCTGCCAGGGCCTGAACCGTGCAGTGTAGTCATTGCTCCAAAGCCTCCAGGGAAGCAGGACAGGGCTTCCCACCTGAGCCTCTGCAGGCCTTCCAGAGCAGGACCAGTGGCAGCCTGGCCTGGGTGGCTCCCTCTGCTTCCAGGGGCAGCCCCTAGATAAGCAGGACTCTGTTGCCCCGTTCTATGCTGGGACATTTCTATGGAGGGAAAAAAGACATCTGCACAACCCTCTTTTTCTGGAAAAGTCATCCAAATAGTTCCCCAACACAGAACCCTTCAATTTTCTGAGGGAGTAAATTAAATGCCTGCTCATTGCTTGAAAAGCTAATGCTCTTCACATTGGTTTGAGTAGAAATTTTGTGATAGCTTATTATCACTCACCATGTGAGAGATGCTGTGCTGGGGCTTTGGGGGAGGTCTCTAAGCGGATTCTCATCACCTCACGAGGCAGATACCATTGTCACCCTAATTTTACAGATGAAGAATTGGATGCCCAGAGAAGTTGAGTAACTTGCTGGAGGTCACACAGCTGGCAGAGGGCAGAGTTAATTCTGGCGCTCTGTCATCCTGACCCCCATCCTTGTGAGTTCTCTATCATTCTGACAACAGAAACGGAAACATCTGGCATCTAGACTGGAGCCAGAAAGCCAGGGTCCTAGCACAGGGCCACTGCGTGAGCCTGGATGAACATGCCTTCCCACATGCTGTCCATTTCCTCCTCTGAAAGCAGGGAAGGGGGCAGCTGTGCCAGCCATTCTGGCCCGAACATGCAGGAATTCTGTGACTGGAGCCATCTGGGTGTTTCCAGCAGTCATGTGCTCTGCTGCTGTTTGTACTGAGAATGCAGGAGCCATGGAGGAGGAGAACTCGTAGGGAAGGGCGGTGGGGATGTTCCAGGTCAGGGTCTTGGAAACCACCTTAGTCACCTCCTTCGGGGCCTCCTGGTTGGAGGATTCAGTAGCTCCCAAGCCCAGAGAGTTCCCTCCTCTTCCCCGAAGGATCTTGCATCAGCAGGTAGAGAAGGGTAGGGAAGAAGGGGGACAAAACCCAGTAGTGGGGGAGAGGAGGCGCTGGTGTTGGAGGGCACAAGGGGGTGGAGTCAGAGCACAGGCCTACCCAGAGGGCCTGGGGTGGTGGGGCCAGGCAGGGATGGAGCCCCAAGAATCCCCCAAGTGCTCAGGAAAGAGGCACTCCCTTAAATATCTGTGTCTCACTCTGAGGCAGGAGGGAAAAGGCAAGGAAAGGGTACTTGAGGTCCCCTGTCTGGGAGGAGGAATGCCCCCCTGCAGCCTGTGAGAGGGTGGGGTGGAGAGAAGGGAGTCCAGGGGCTGAGGTGCAGCAAAACCTCTTACAGGGAAGCAGGAGCAGTCACAGAAGCTCAGGTCCACCAATAGACAGTCATGAGGAGCTGGGAGGTCGGAACAGCTGAGCATGCAGCTAAGAGGAAGCTACAGCCCTCCCTCCAGAAGATGAAGTAGGCTGCCACGTTCTCCAGAGCACCAGGGAGTCCTGGGAGCTGTGAACTCCTGGGAAGCCTCCATTGGGACTGAGCCAACAGAGAGGCAGTGTCTGGTGACAAGTGGCTCTTCCTAGGATGCTTCCTTCTTCCTTCCTGGCCAATTGTGAGGTCAGTAACTTTAACGGGAGCCCCACCCTTTGCTGGGTGAATGAGAGCAGACCCTGAGCCTGCCAATGCTTCCTAGAACATCATTGCAATGCCACTGTCCCTCTCCCATGGGAAGACACAGTGGCTACAATGTTCCACATAGGTTTCCTTCCTTGGTTAAAAATCAAGATGCTTGCCCTCTGTCATCAGCTCTTTCAGTGCCTGGCTGGGAAACCATGTGGTCCCCAAATCAGAGGGTTACACTCAATCATCACAAAGGGTCTTGGTGTATCAAATAGCTGTGGTTCTTGGTGACTTGGGGATCCCATGACCTTCACCAGCTATACGTTGGGATGCTACACCTTGATCTCCCTTGGTAGAGGAATGCGTGATTCTCATGCAATGTCTCAGGACCCTAGTCACCAGGTAACGTGAGAGGTTCAGGAGAAAAACAACTGGTCTTGCAGAAATGGACATACTGAGCGGGTCCCTTTGATCTGTGACCTCCTGTCAATAGCAAGGTCCCAGCTCCCCGCCCTGCCTCCCTCTTCTCCCCTTCCTGTCTCCTTCCTCCCAGAGCTTCTTGGTCCCCAATTACTCAGAGCTGCAGGAGGCCTGCCAGGGAAGAAATTAGAGCTCCACATCAGCTATTCTATATTTACCACCTGACGGCTGAGGAGGATCTATCTTCTGCACAATTAAATGAAAAGAGTTTTAATATCGGCAGGCAAAGGACTCTAGCAACAATGGAGAATTAGGTTAGAGCCAGCAATTGGATTAGCGCCGAGCTGTAAGTGAAATGGGGACTCGGACATGGGAGGGTCATACTTATCCTGGTGACAGTCCTTCCTTGGTGTGGCACGGGGAGGGTCTGGGATGGTGAGACCCAGGCTGGGCTCCGGAGCATGGCCCAACCCCCCATCCCTGAGGACCAAAGGCTGGCAGGGCCAATATTTCCCAGATCCTCTGCAGAGAAGGAAGCCCTCAGCCAGGTGGAGGGGCTGAGTAGACACAAGGGTCTTCATGGATGTCACCTTGGAGCCCCACAGACAGTCAGTAGCTGCATCCCCAGCTGAGAAGTAGACCTCAGCAATGTCCTTGAACTCCTCCCTAGTTCAGGCCCTCTTCACCTTTTGCCAGGGCTGCTGCAGTCATCCTCCTGCCTTGGCTCTCTCTCACCTTCCAGTCCCACCTGTAAGCATACACAAATCAATCTCGCTAAGCCAGCCTCCTTTCCTGAAGCATGGCAGAGGAATTCAGGGGCACACGGGTTCCCATGTGACAGTGATTGAGGGCACAGCAAAGATGCCACAGTTGAAGAGGGCACAGACAACTATCCCTTCCCTTTTTTTTCTCCAATTTTCCACCGTTATTTTTTCAAGATCTATTAAATGTGAAATGTATCATGCACCCTGGCTTTGCTAGGTATGTGTTTGGGGACAAATTCCAGCCCTGCCTAGAGAGAGATGGCACATGCATCTCACATTGTTTCTGGATGCCATGTACCCTTACTGGGCCACTGCAGCTGTCCTGACATTGCAAACTCAAATTCTTGGCTAGAAACTAGGGCAAGGCCTTCCCATCAGCTTCCTGGAGTTGGGTATTATGCTTCCCATTCCAAACAGAGCCCTGGGAGGTATCCAGTCTGAGCCTGCCTCCTGAAAACATGCAAGCTTCTGTCCTGTTTGTGTGGAGCTCCAGAAGGGAAGACTCCACAGGCAACTGGATCTCTCCTAGGTATATTCCTCTTTCTCAACAGTGACTTCTTCCTCTACCCTAAGTCTCACCAGCATTATCTTAAGAAAAGACAGAAGTCAGCTGGTGGTTACGAGACAGCAGCAGTCATCTTCCCCCAAACTCTCAAATCTAACAGCCCTGAGGGCAAACTGGAGGGCCTAGGTTGTTATCCCCATTGCAGAGGGTAAAACGGAGGCACAGGAAGTGAAATGACTACCAGAGAATTAGGTATAGGGAAAGGCTGTCCTGGGACTCCCTCACCCTGAGATCAATGCATGAAAAGCACAAGACATACTTCCCATCAGTCCACTACATGCCCAATCCTATGCTGAATTGGAGTTTGGGTGTCAGGAACAGTGCAGTGTCTGAGATTTTTACCTAATTTACAAGCTAACAAGCCTGCTATTTTCCCATGGATGCCACCAAAAGATACAAGACTCCTGAATCAGAGACAAAGGACTTAATCACTCGCAGCAAAAGCACTAGCCAGAGCTGCATAGGATTGCTTCAATTTGCCAACGTCACCCAAGTCCCACAAAGACAATACAGAGGCCCCATGATGGTGAGTCACTCAGTGGATTGCGTTACAGGAGAGTAACACTGAGCTTGGAACATTTGCCACTTTTCTAGTGAGTGGAAAGAAACCTCTTCTTTTCCTGGTGGGAGGTGTTACTACATCTCTCATGGCTGCTCGTGGCAAATATAGCCCTGAGAAACAGCCCAGGTAAAGAGTGACCAGAGCCTTGTATTCTTGGCACACTCAGCAAGAATGCTCAGGGATTCTTATGGTCCATGGCAAATTGTCCCTCACAGCAGAAGAAATTGTCTCTCTCAACTGGAAGAGAAGGGCCTTGTACCTGCCCTCAGGATGCTCCAGATGACCATACCCACAGGAGCTGCCTTGTACATGCACAATGGGTGCCTCCTTCCCATTCCACATTTTCGCTATAGAAGTAACATCAAGAAGAAGGGCCGGGTTCCTGGATATCACACAGTAAACCCAAGTATCTAAAAAGAATTGTTGTGGAATGAGGTCTGAGTGAGACCCATATTAAAATACTGGAGAAACCTATCTAAATACATCTAGCCAAGGGTAAGACTATACTAATAGTACTTCATGAGTGTGTCAGGATAAGAAAGGGTAGGCTGCAGTAACAAATATCCTCAAAATCTCAGTAGTTTAAATCTCACACAGGTTTTTTCTTACTCGTGTTACATGCCCATCATGGGTTAGATGGGGCCCTGCTTAAGGCCCAAATGGATGGTTCTGCCAGTACCTGAGCTTGTAGGTACATGGTGAGGTATGTATCGACTCTTTTGAAAAACATAGAGACAGGATCTCGGGCTGTCAGCCAGGCTATGGTACAGAGGTGTGATCATAGCTCACTGTAACCTCAAACTCTTGGGCTCTAGCAATCCTCCCACGGTGGCCTCCCAAAGTGTTGAGATAAAAGGCCTGAGTCATCATGCCCTGCCAACAGTTTTTGTTTTGTTTTGTTTTGTTTTTTTGAGACAGAGTCTCACTTTGTCACCCAGGCTAGAGTGCAGTGGCACCATCTCAGCTCACTGCAGCCTCCGCCTCCCAGGTTCAAGCGATTCTCCCACCTCAGCCTCCCAAGGAGCAGGGATTACAGGCATCCGCCACGGCGCCCAGCTAATTCTTGTATTTTTAGTAGAGACAGAGTTTCCCCATGTTGACCAGCCTGGTCTCCAACTCCTGACCTCCGGTGATCCGCCTGCCTCTGCCTCCCAAAGTGCTGGTATTACAGGTGTGAACCACCATGCCCGACCTCAACCAACTCTTAAAATGTCTGCCCAGAAGTGACACTCATTTCTATTACAGTCCACTGGTCAAGCTAAGTCGTGTGGTCATAACTAACTGCAGATGGGGACCAAAGGGCCATTCTACACCACACGCAAAAAGAAAGAGAGCTAGGGAATGAGGACTCAGCCCTCATGACTCCCAGCAAGGGTGTTTATGCTTTCCCTACTTTATAAAGAAACCAGAACAGAAAATCAAAGATGCGGCATCATGCATGTGATTTTTTGAAAATAAAAATATAAAAGAACTCACATCACCCGGCAGACTCCTGTTCAAAAAAGAGGCCTTGGCCACACATCAGGAGTGCTTAATGAATATATATGTTTTTTAAGTTGTCTTCAAATATTTAAGGTGTCTGTGTGTCACTGTTATTGTCCACTTGGACATTTTTGGTTGTCTCAAGAATCATGTCTTTCGGGGCTTATCTTCCTCAGACTAAATTCTCTCTGGACCTCAAAAATGAGTCTTCATTTTTTCTTGAAGGGTTCAAATAAGTGTCCTAAAGTCACTCCAAACTGAGGGGCAAGACTTCAGAAGGCAGCTGATGTAGCCGCTGTCCTGTTCCCTAACGTCTCCCTGGAGGTCCCCTCTTCATGCGCCTTCTCCATCCGATGTTCCTACCCCTCCTCATCAGTGGTGTAATCTTGGTCAAGTCACATCATCGCTCTGTGCCTCAATTTTCCCACTTGTAAAATGGGATGCTGATAGTGCCTGAGGCTTTGTGAGGATTAATTAAGGTGACACATGCGACATGCTTAGAACGTGCAGTCTGTCACCACTGTCTGGAATAGGAAAGGATTTGCCAGTTGCATAATTACTCCATGGACAACCAACCCTTCCCCTCAAGATTAAGACTTTTCAGCAGCCCTGTACATCCTGGAGTTTTGTGAACCGCGCTGCCTCAGACATTGGCTATATGTTTATGAGTCCGAGTTTGAAGGCTCTAGGTAGGAAGAAGACACTTCTATCCCTTCAGAGTCCAAGAGGAAGGCAATGGCACTTCCACCTCTGGGTGGTCTCTGTACCTGCAATATTGTGCCTGGTTTTTTCCTATGTTCTTGAAAGCAAATACAACCCACCAAGAAGACTGATTTCCTTCAAAGATCACCCTATCTAGTTCAAATGAAGAGTATTAACTTCTCCTTTGCCCCAGTTTTGACCCCAATCCATGGGAAATCATAAGCTGGGATTGTGAGCCTGAAGGTCTGTTCGTCTCTTTCCTGGGAGAGTGCCCAGACAGTGGGGTGTCCCAGTGAGCTGAAAGTACCCATGCCTAAGACAATGGATGGTGCCCTGTTTGAACAGCTTCACTCTTGAGTAGTCAGCTTGGGCTGCCATAACCAATTCCACAGACTGGGAACTTAAACAACAGAAAGTCATTTCTTTGATTCTGGAAACTGGAAGTTCACAATCGAGGAATCTGCAGGGTTGTTTCTTCTGAGACCTCTCTTCCCTTGGCCTCAAGATGTTTTCTGCCTATGTCTTCACATGATCTGCCTTCATTTCCTGTCTGTGTCTGAATCTCCTCTTATAAGGACATGAGTCACATTGGATTAGAGCCCACCACAATGAACTTATTTTAACATAATTACCTCTTTAAAGGTTCTGTATCTGAATAATCACACTCTGAAAAACTGGGGGTTGGGATATAAATCGGGGACTGGGAGGACAAAATTAAGTCTACTACACCTTCCATCCTCAAGCTTCAACCCCAAGAGCAGGGGTAGGGGCAACTTTCAATTCATGTCACTGTCAGTCTGGAGTGGGAGTCGCCCCTCTGTTATCCCACCTCTACCTGGCTCCTCCATTGCCTCCACTTCGTTCAGTTCCTCCCCGTCCTGCCCTCTCCCGCAGAAAGCCTCCTCCCTGGCCTGCTCTTCCGCCTCTGATCTCACACAGCTGTGGCTTTTTCTCCTACCACCCCCAGCCTGGGAGGAACCCTGCAGAGGGTGTGGAGACCAGAGGCAGGACTAGGGAGTCTTGCGGTGAGGCTGGGAAAGCGCCAGGCTGCCCCGGTTCTGGAAGCAACATTTGGAGTTTGGGAGCAGGAAGAGGCCTGCGGGGTGTCCCGCTGGATCTATTTGTCCTCCCAGTCCCCACCCCCTGCCCACACTCGCCCTGGCCCAGTCCTCCTCAGTGGAAGAGAATGGCTCACAGATGTTTCAGATGTTCCCAAGGGCTCCTCCGCCTCCAAGTCCTGAAGAGGGTCAAAGGATAGCCTTGTCATTTCCTGGTAGGGAAGGACTGTGGCTAACCTCGGAACCCATGCTTTGCGAAGTTTCCCCTGTGCCTTACCCTATTTCTGTCTCGAACCCTTTTTTCTCCTGTGTATCTGTCTCTTTTTTGCCTTGACAGCCTGCCCCTTCTGGTTGTGGGTCTTACGGCTGTAAGAGGGGCCATAATGATAGCGAGACATCTAAGTTGAGGACTGCTCACATCTTTTCTTGGTCTAATATTTTTGTTTTCACTAGTCTATCTGTGATGCCTGGAACAGTACCTGGTACACAGTACATCATAGGTTTAATAAACATTTTGGGTTTTTTGTTTGTTTGTTCCCTTTTGTTTTTTAGAGACAGAGTCTTGCTCTGTCACCCAGGCTGGAGTGCAGTGGTGCGGTCATAGCTCACTGCAGCCTTGAATTCCTGAGCTCAAGCGATCTAACCACCTCAGCCTCTGGCGTATCTGGGACTACATGTGCATGCCACCACACCCAGATATTTTTGAATAAATGAATGACAAGAATGAGCAAACCTTGTCTTGGGCCCCAGTGTGCTGTGTAGAGCAGAGAAGAGGTGTCAGGAGCCCCTGTATAAATATGTGTAGACAAAGAAGCCCAGGAGGTCCTTAGGCACACCCTGTGTGAGATCAAGGAAGGCCACAGGAAACCTGACTCCTAAGGCCTGGGTCCAGGGCTCAAGAGAATAGAAATGGAGAGGAACCGAGAGAAAGCACAGACTGGTAGTGAGCACCCTGTCATTGGAGCTATGCAAGGTGATAAGGTTTGACTGTGTCCCCGCCCAAATCTCATCTTGAATTGTAGTTCCCATAATCCCCACACATGGTGGGAGGAACCCTATGGGAGGTAATTGAATCATGGGAGCAGTGTCCCCCGTGCTATTCTTGTGATAGTGAGTTCTCTTGAGATCTGATGGTTTTATAAGGCGCTTTTTCCCTTTTGCCGAACACATCTTCCTGCTGCCTCCATGTGAAGAAGGACATGTTTGCTTCCCCTTCTGCCATGACTGTAAACTTCCTGAGGCTTCCCCAGCCTGTAAAACTCTTAGTCAATTAAGCCGCTTTCCTTTATAAATTACCCAGTCTCGGGTGTGTCCTTATAGCAGTAGGAGAATGAACAAACACATGAGGTTAGCCAGACACTACGAGTCCACGCTGCTGCCCAGAGGAAACATACTAGAGGCCTTAAAAGAGCAGATACCTTCATTCTCAACGTTGACACCGAACTCTAACTGCAGACCTAGTCCTGCCTCAGGAACCTGAACCTAGGCAGGTCACTTGCCTTCTCTAATCCTCAGTTTCCTCGTCTATATGATGTTAAGAAGAAGTATGATGCTGAATTTTTATGATAGCTCATCTAGCACTGAAAATCAATTTTCTTGAGGCTTGGGAGAGTCTGTTGCAAAAGTGTGAACTGTGGTCTTCCCCAGAGCTGCTCCAGGGAGCGGGCCATCCTCAGAGGAGGAAGGGAGGAGCAAGGGTACTGGGGAGCCCTGGCGGAGGCACGCGAAGGCCTAGTGAGAACCGGCTTTGCCCTGACTCCCACGCCTCCAGCCAGCCCCACAGGCCTGCAGCTCGGAGCTCGATGGCCCCAGGGGTGCTGGAAGAGTAGAAGGCTTAGCAGGGTCAGGGGCCACAGCTTCCTCCAGGAGAACCCTAGAGACAGTCTAGAGACAGGGGTTCTGAAGAGCGCTAGGAAGCAGAAGGCCTGGCCTCAGCCCCTGGCCAAGCTCTGATTCTGTGTGTGACCACAGACAAGTGACTCTCACTGAGTCCCAATGCCATCTGGGTTCTGCTGAGATGGGGGCAAGAAGGAAGCAGAGAAGTGGAAGGGTCCCAGACGTTCAGGAGTTCTCAATGGGATTAAAATTTGAGGAAGGGGGAGGAAGTTACACACAGGAAAAGATATTAATAAATAAATTATTTATTAAAATAATAACATATATCATGAACATGGCAAAATCTGTAAAATGGGCTTACTAGTCTCCACCCTGCCTTCCTGCCTCCCTAGTGAGGAGCAAGAAACGAAACCCAGCACCTGTGGAGCTCCCCACAGCTGGTCTCCCATTCGTTCTGCAAATCAGCCCACAGGCTCAGCCTTACCAGGAGGAAAGAGCTCCAGGGAGTTAAGATACCTGCACTGACCATTCCCTCCTTCTGGAGCTTTCTCCCTTCCCATGCGCGCGCACAGTCCGGGGCTTCCCTGTCACACCCTCATCATTGCCCTGGCTCCTTGTGGGCCTCCCCCAAGGCTGTGAGCCCCGGAGGGCGGGGTGGTGTCTCTCTCTTTTGCATCTCTATTTACAGCACCCAGCATAGAGCCTGCCTGGCCTCAGAAGCCCTCCAGGCGCTTGTTTGTAGCAGGCCATGGTGGGGCCATGCCCTGAATCAGAGCTGGAATTCACCCAAAGGAAAGCAGAAAGGTTTTTTTTAGGTGACTTTGATTTTAAATCATTTGATATGGAAATTTCAGGGAAGTCAGGAGAAACTCGAATTCTGGACATACTTATGACTATTTTGATTCAGTTTCGATTCATTTCCACAAACATGTTTCTCATTCCACTGACATTTTTCTTAGGCTAGGCACTGCTGAACAAACTAAACAAAAAACTCCGCCCTTATGCAGCTTACATTCTAATGGAGAAAGAAAAATGATAAAATAAATAAGTTATGTGACATGTTAGTAATAAGCGCCATGGAGAAAAAAATAAAGTGAAGAAGGGGCATAAGCCACTGCAGAGGCTGCCGCTGGGACCAAGGGTGAAGGGGTGAGTGAGTCACGTGGGTGTCCGAGGGACCTGCTCCAGAGGGAGGGACAAGTCCAAACGGCCTAGGGCAGGAACTGCAAGAAGGTCAGCACCGCCGGAGCTGCCTGAGTAATGAGAGAGAAGAGATCCATCCAGAGAGGCAAGATTTGGGGGTCTTTGTAGTCCTGTGTGGGCCACGGTAAGGCCTTTGGTATTTTACTGTGAGTGAAATGGGGAAGGCTTGACAAATGATAGGATTTATTTTCAGTCACAGCAGGATTTTCTTTGGGGTTGGGGTTGAGGTTGAATAGCCACCGTATCTTCCTGTTCCCCCAACCTTGGCTTGAACCCAAGTACAACTAATGGCACACGCAGTTGTGGAGCACATGCTTCTGAGAAGGGAGAGGCAAATGAGGAAGAGCCCCAGGCCAGGGTGGAGAGAGCTCTGAGCAGCTCTGGGAGAGAGTGTGGGGCCCTCTTGGTGACTTAGCCTCCACAGTGCCAGGAATGCAATGTCTGCCCACAGGCCACCATTGTGGATTGAATGAGGAAAAGGTAAAGGGAGGAATGCAATTTCCGGACTGGGACTGTGCAGTCTGTGGTTGCAACAGATTCTGCTGGCCTCAGGCCAGATTCTCCACAGTCTGGTCCCCTCCCCATGCCCTCAGCAGGCCTCCGGGTCACAGGAGTAAGAAGCTGCTTCCAATTAGACTCAGTGAACCCCTCGAGCCCTAGACGGAAGAACTTGGTAGGAGCCACTGCTCCGGGTGTAAGGAGGAGGAGGAGGAGGTGCCCAGGGAGGTGAGGTGGGAGAGTCAGGCCAGCACCTAACCACCACCTGCCTGGGTGCCCACCGCCCCCAAGCAGTGCTACGGGCAGGTGCGAAGAGGGTGACCCGGGGAGCACCCAGACCCGAATTTGAACCCAGTGATGATGTGCCCATAAGCAGCAAGACTAAGCAAGCAGGTGAAGCACCCCGCGCCCATTTCCTTATCTGTGGAATGGAGAGAACGTGCCACCCACTCCATGAGGCTTAACAGACGATGGAAGTGGAGCACTCAGCACAGAGCCTGGCCCGTGGTGAGGGCACGTCACACAGCGGCTCCTTTTCCCATCACCCAGTCCACAAGGCTTCCTGTCTCCCTGTGTGCCCAGATCTGGACTTGGCTCAGCAGGGCCGGGAGTGGGAAGCTTCTGAACTCAGCCTGAGACGAGACCTGGTCTGGCTGGGGAGGTCAATGCAGGAATCAAAATAGGAAGCAAGAAGGAAGAAGGCAACCTATAGGACTGAATGTCATTCAGACTTGTTCTTCACTTTCCCACAGCGAGTTCACGTTTCCCTCTGACTCAGCATAAACACGCGCATGTATGAAACATGGAATTACAAGCTTCAAGAAGCAGTACTGACTCTTATGCTCTAGTTTCTATTCTCTTCTACTCTGTTAAAAATATTAAATGCTGGTCACAACGCAAACACAAAATAGATTTGTAAAGCTAATGAAAAGTGCAAACCTGGGCCTGGAGCACAGTTGGTCTCACAACTGGCCCCTCTCAGCCTACACCAGGGCTGTGTGGACCGGTGGGTGAGCAGGTCCACAGCCATCCTGACCTCTTCAGGTCCCCAGAGGGCCACCAAGAGGTGGGAGGGGCAGATCCAGGAGGCAGCAGAAGCAAGTGGGCAGACGATGCCCTGAGGAGCTGCTTCAGACCCTGTCCAGGATGGCCTTCTGCCCCACAGAGCCAGGTCGGGGGCAGTGGAGTGAGCACCTATGCTGGCCGTCTTCAGGCAGAGGCTAGAGGGCCATCCATCCATCACCGCCTGCACCATGTGAATCTGGCCTGGGAAGGACCAAGGGACTGGGGGACCTGAGAGAGGCAATGTAGCATGGGGGTCAGCACAGAGCTTCTGCTACCGGGCTGCCCGGGCCGACAGTCCATGTCCTGGCACCATGGCCTCACAGATGGATGGCTGTGGGCAAATCATTTAACCTCTCTATGCCCCAATTTTCTCACTTGTAAGAGGAAGATGATGATCCTTCCTCAAATGGCTCTTTAAGGACTGTGTATGGATGTGTGCATCCTAGAACAGTGCCTGGCACTGCTCTCATTTTTATGTCAAGTTAGATGAAGGCACTGATTGGCTGGAGGCAGCCAGGTTGTGTGCCAACAAATGCCATATGGCCTCAGGGCCCAGCTTTCTCTCTCCACAGCTTCCAACCAGTGAGCCAAGTTCTCCTTGAGCTTGGCGGGGGTGGGAGCAGCATGGGTATGTGCCCACCTGCCATTGCCCTCAGCCAGGGCCCCTCGACAGACACCCCCCATGGTTCATTAATCACTTGCTAGCTGGCCAGGAGGAGCAGGGGAGAGGGGGAGATTCATTCTTAAGATCACAGGTGGGTCCTTCTGGGGCCGGGGACCTTTTGGGGCCACAGGGTGCTGGGAAGTCACTCCAAGTCCCAACCTGTGTGCAGCTTGAAACGGCGCCCTCCCAGGCCCCCATATAAACACTGGGCAGCCTTGCACTGGTGATGATGTGGGTAGGAGGACTGTGCGTGGGAATGGGTTCCCTAGAATTGGTGTGAATTCTCAGCTCACTCTCCTTCCTGCAGGCATGCATAGGTTCCCACAGAGTCCAACTACAGGTCACATCACAGGCAGGGGGGCGGCTACTATGGACTCAAGGGCTTCTTTCTGGTGTGCCTTACATCAAATACTGTACTAAACCCAGAGCATCAAACCTTTTGGGGGACTGATCCCCACTTAACCCCATAGGGTCCAGAGATCCGGCCCAGTCCCAGTGTCAGCCCCACCTTCAAACCCCAGCTCTGCCAGCTAAGAGCCTTAAGCTTTGTGACACCCAGCTTTCTACTAGTGTAAGAAGGGCCATACCTACTCATTGTGACGGAGGATTAAAATGTGGAAATTCACCAGCACAGTACCCGACACTTGTCTCCATAGGCACCTGCCAAATGGAAGCTGGGGCTCCTCCTCTCCCTATGGCCTCCCAGCAAGGTCTTCATCTCTGTCCTCCCCAGCAGTCCCAGTTCCTTGCAGCGCCTCCTCCCGAGGCCTCTTCCAGGCGTTTGGCTCACAAACAGGTTCTGTAGCAGCAGCAGCAGCAGCAGCAGCCTTAATTTTAGTTCTGAGCTTGGTAATTTCCTGTGATTGCAGGCCCTGTCAGCACAGTGGGTGCTCCAGCTGCTAGGGAGCCGGCAGGCCTCATCAGGGCAGGGCTCGGGCACATGCCCATGCATGTGCCTGCACCCTCGGCATGCACACACACACACACATACCAGTCCCTCAGGACCAGGACTGGGGACCTTGGCCAGGCCGGACACGTACTACCTGTGCCCACGGTGATACTTACCAAGGTGGACACAACCACAGGTGCACACCAGGCTCCCCTGTGTTGAGCGACAGGTCTGACCGTAAGGAGAGGGAGGACGGGGATGGGAATGCTTTAGGACAAGGGCTCTCACCTACCCCGCTTTCCTTCCAGAATCTTCCTTCTCCCCCTTGCCTGTGGTGCCCATAAGAGGAGCACCAGAGGAAGGGACACTCCGTCTGTTTTCTGCTCTGAGAACTCCTAAGGACTGTGTGTGTGGTGTGTGTGGGGGGGTGGGGAGCAGGCCAGTCCATCAGTAAATACTTATTAGACGTCTACTGTGAGGCTAGGCACAGTGGCTCACGCCTGTAATCCCAGCACTTTGAAAGGCTGAGGTGGGAGGATCACTTGAGCCTGGGGGTTTTAAACCAGCCTGAGCAGCATGACGAGACCTTGTCTCTACAAAAAATAAAAAATTAGCCAGGTGTGGTGGTGCATACCTGAAATCCCAGCTACTCTAGAGGCTGAGGCAGAAGGACAGCTCAAGCTAGGGAGGTCGAGGCTGCAGCGAGCTGTGATCACACCACTGTACTCCAGCCTGGATTGGGTGCTGAGAAGTCACTCCAAGTCCCAGCCTGTGTGCAGCTTGATACTGAGAGACCCCATCTCAAAAAAATTTAAAAATAGGGCTGGGCTTGGGGCTCACACCTATAATCCCAGCACTTTGGAAGGCCAAAGCAGGCAGATCACTTGAGCCAGGAATTTGAGACCAGCCTGGACAACACGGCAAAACCCTTTCTCTACTAAAAATACAAAGCATTAGCTGGATGTGGTGGTGGTATACGCCTGTAGTCCCAGCTACTCAGGAGGCTAAGGCAGGAAAATCACTTGAACCCAGCAGGGGGTTACAGTGAGCCAAGACTGTGCCACTGCACTCCAGCCTGGGCGACAGAGTGAGAGTCTTTCTCAAAAAAATTAAAAAATAATAATAAAAAGACGTCTACTGTGAATCTTGACCGTGACCTGTTTCAGGTGCTGTGGATGCAGCAGAGAGTAAGACAATGGGAAAACCAACAATCACACAGAAACACGTCAATGACACACACTTGACCCTCACTGCTCACACATTCCCCGTCTATGGATTCGCCTGCTCTCTAACCCCAGCGTCAACACTGGCAGCGCTTCCACTGTCATTCTTGAACACTTGCAGAGTGGAGAAGCATTTGGTCCAATGCACACCTCCCAGCGGAGGCCCACGCAGGGGATGCTCTGACTTCTTGTCACAGCTCTCAGACTATGAAAAGGGTCCTTTCCCTTGTTTACATACTGTCACCACATGGTCTATTGAGTGTCATGTGTTTCACATTTTTGTGCTTTTTGTTGATTTCACTATTTCAAGTGACCCCCAAGTGTAGGCTGAAGTGCTGTCCAGCATTCCTAAGTGCAAGAAGGCTGTGATGTGGCTTATGAGGAAAACATGTGTGGCAGAGAAGCCTCACTCAAGCATGAGTCACAGTGCTGTTGGCAATTAGTTCAATGTTAATGAATCAATAGTACATATTAAATAAGCTGTCTGTAAACAGAAACAGATGTGAAACAAGGTTATGTATAGACTGTATCACTCAGTTGACAAAAATGTTGTGACCATAGGCTCACAGGAGCCTATCCCCTAGGAGCAATGGTTCCAGGCTTGCTAATTCAGTGTTCAGGGTGACGATGGAACATAACTACCACAAATGAGTGTTGTCTGCAATTACTGTTAAGCGGCATGAGGAAAACAAGGAAATGTAATGGTGACAGTGAGTGATGTCTAGGCAGCCAGGACAGGCCTCTCTGGGGAGGTGACATTGGCACTGAATGGGGACTATATGGAAGAAGGCAGCCATGGCAGGCACTAGGGGGAGAGTGTTCCAAGCAGCAGCTGAGCTGAAATGAACACAAGCTCAGGGATCAGAAGACAGCAAGAAGACCAGTGTGGTCGGAGCCGAGCACAGGGAAAGAAGACGGACGAAGATGAGGTTGGAGAGCTGGACGGGCCCAGGACACCCAGGGCCTTGCAGGCTGCAGAAAGGAACTCGGATTTATTTTTTCCTGGTAAAATCAGAAAGCAGGGAGTGACAGGATCTGTTTTGTCCCCACTGCTGTAGGGGCTGTACCTTGTGAGGGCCGAGAGGGCTGTGGTGAGGAGTCTGCCATCGAGCTCAAGGGACAGCCAAAGAGGTAGCGGGACAGAGGGTTCTGGGCTCAGGAGGGGCCATACGTGGGGGTCTCTAGTGTGCCTTGCATGAAGCTCTTTCTGCTGATGCTGCCTCTAGGGGGTCTCCCTGTCTCCCTGAGCCCTGTGAACCCACACCTGCCCCCACCATCAGACGCTTCCTGGGTGAGAGCTGTACAGAGGTAAGCCTAGAGAAGCTTCTACACAGTCTATTTTTGAGAGATCAAATTCCATCCGCCGTTCCTGTGCTCTGGTCTCTGGGCTCTCCACCTTCATGGCAGCTGTTCCTCCTCCCTAGCGTTTCCCCTCCTCAAATTCCATCCAGGCTTTCCAGCCCCAAACACCCACCACTGCCTCCCCCAGGAGGACTTCCTGCCCGATCTGACCCCCGACTCCCAACTCCCAACTGACCTCTGACTTTTGAACCCGCACAGCTCTGATGGTCTGAGTCACACACACACCTCTTTCTCTGCCCCCTAAAGCAAGGCTTGGGTCTGCCACTCTTCCCCTCCACCCTGTGAGGGCCCCAGGCACAGCACTGGCAGCGGTAGCATTGCCATGGCACCAGCGTGGCCCACGGTTCTGCTGGGCATGGTGCAGGCACAGAGGAGCTCTGGGCTCTGGCTGCGGGAGAGATCACTGTGGGGACGGTCCTCCTCCTGACTCTTCCCAGAGCACCTCGCTAGGTGGCCATGGCGACCCAGAGCAAACCAGAGACGCTCTGTGAGCCTGTGGTCACAATATTTTAGTCAACTGATCGATACGTAACCTTGGTTTATGTCTGTTTCTGTTTACAGACAGCTTATTTAATGTATATTATTGACTCCTTAACATTGAACTAAGGGGTTGGGGATGGGAGTGTGCAGGGGATAGGATGACGGAGGCCATGCCCAGAGTGCGGGCAGAGTGCAGGTGGAAATGCCTACAGGGCCTGGGGGAAGGGCCCAGCCGTGCTCCCTGAGGGCTCCAACTGGGCCCAGGTTAGGACTGAGCTAGGGCCTGCAAAGGACGAGGGCTATAGGCAGGGTCAGAGCTCAGGCTGGGGCTGAGGCCACAGCTCAGAGTCTGGTCTGTGCTGAGCCAGCCAGTGTGCCAGCGGTTTGCTCCCAGGTCACCGTGGCCACTGAGCTGAAGTGCTCTGCAAGGAGTCAGGAGGAGGGTCGTCCCTGCAGCAATCTCTCCAGTAGCCAGAGCCCAGAGCCCCTCCGTGACTGTGCCACGCCCAGCAGAGCCAAGTGCCACGCTGGTGCCATGGCAATGCCACTACTGCCAGCCTTCCCCAGCTCCGTAACCATGGGAATGTGCACAGGGCCTCGGGCTGATTATGCAACGCCTCTGAGGGAGGGAGACTCCCAGGCCCTGACCTACTCCCAGGGATGGCAGTGGGGAAGCCAGAGCCCAAGCAAGGTCCCACCTGTTCCCCTGCCCAGGGAGGGAAGCGGCAGGCTGACTGTCACACAGCCCCCGTCACATGCACAGCACCCTGCCAGGGAGGGGATAACCGTGAGGGGAAGACAGGAGAGTTGGAGGGAGGGAGGGAGGGATGGCATGGAGGATGAGCAGAGAGCACTCCGGAGAATTCTGACAGATGGGGCTAGGCCATCTGCATGGCTGTGGAAAGCTATGGCCACCTCCGGCCAGCCCCGGGGCCCAGATGTTTGGTATCATGGAGACGGGGCAGCTGCCTGATGGGCTGCTCTGTTGCTTCCCTGCAGCTGAAACCTGGGGCCTCATTAAAAAAAATGCAGAGAGACAGAGAGTGTGCAAGAGCAAGCCAGAAGAGAAAAATCCACACGACAGTGTCACACAGATGAGACAGAACAGACTGTCAAAAAATAGTAATAATAATATCTGCAGTTTCCTGTTGGTTTCCAAAGCTTGGATCTGCCCCGAAGGCAGCCCTGTTCCTAACAGTTCCAAGGTCTGGGCGTCTGGCAGCCTCAAAACTGGGAGGGTGAAGCCACAGCAGGCTGGCTGGACTGGTCGCCCAGGATCCGGAGGGCAGGGGCCAGTGCCTGGGGCTTTCCAGGCTCCTGCTCCGAGCCCTGAGCCCTCTCCACCCCACCCCATCTGGACTCTCCCTCTGGCCTGTTCTCCTCACTCCATGCATCCCATCTCTGCCCCAGCCTCCTCTTTGCAGGCCCCAGGCTCCTGCAGCCCCCTCGCCCTCTTCATGGCTGGGGGCTCTGGCTCCAAGGTCTTCCTTGCCCTTCAACGCCAGCCTTCTTCTTGGGTGATGGCAGTGCCCAGGCTGATGGCCTGTGACCCATTGACCTTGCAGTCCCTGCCTCCTTTCTCTCAGGGACCTCCTTGACCCCCAGCAGACACCCCCTCCCACGCCAACACGGAGCCCATCTACTGCTAGAAGTCACACCAGCCTTACTGCAAAGCATCCTGCTCTGACCACACCCTTCTGTCCTCTCAGAACTCTTCCTGTGCACCCCCACCCAGCCCTTCCACCTAATACTCCATTCCCTTCCAGCGGACCCTCCAGCAGGGACCCTGTGGCATTGCGCAAATGCGCTCTGACACACACCTAGAAGTTCCGCGTGCCTCGGCCTTTGCGGCAAAACCCAGCCCTGGATGAGCCTGAGTCAGTTTTGTCTGTTCCGGACGTCCCACCCAGAGAAAGTGGTCTCACCCCAGGTTTCCGCTCTTGGGGGAGCTGCCCGCCAGCACGGCCTGGCATGTCATCCCACTGCTGTCCTCCCCTCCACTGCAGCTGCTTCCCGTCTCCTTCACTCTCAAGTCCCACCCACCATCCTTCCCGCCCCGTTGGCTCCCACCACAGCAGGCCACGAACCCGCCTTCATGATGAATGCAGGAGCCAGCAGCCGCCCCCTCCGCCTGCACACCCCCAGGCCGCACACCCACCTGCTAGCCTTTGGAGCAGAGCCCCCTTTCCCAGCCAAGGCCCCCCACTCTGGGTTCCGGGCCTGACTCACTCCTTCTCAGCCACCTCGCTCCCCGACGTGCCTCCCATTCTTCAATGATCCCACATCCACTTCTAGTAATTATCTGAGCTATCCTCTTACAACAAAACTAAAGGACTCCTCCTGCTCCCCTCTGGCATCCGCCGCCCTCCCAGAGGAACCTGGATAAAGGGTTGGTGAAGGCTCGTTCTCCTGCGCTACCCCAGCCGCTCCCTCCACCCTTGAGCCCGGCCTCCCCACCCATCCTCCAGCAAATCCTCTCTTGCTGCGCGCTGTGCCTCCACATCCGCTCTTAAAGGCTGCCCCGCAGCACTCAGCCGGCTCGCCAGCCCCTCCCTGGGACTCCTTCGGGAGCCCCTGCTCCCCCGTGGGGTTGTCAATGTGTGGATCCCTCCAGGCTCAGCTCAGTCCCTGTCTTGTCCTGCTCCTCACTCTCACTGCGGATGGCCTCACCCATGCCCTTGGCATCAAACGCCACCAATATGCCGGCCACTCAAGAACCCCACTTCTGAGGCGCGCCTCACTTCTCACCCCAGCCCGCTCCTGGGCATCCTGCCGGCTGCTTCAGTGCATCCCAATCCCAACGTGGCCAAACTCAGCTCCTGCTCTTCCCCCAAAAGCTTGCTCTGTCTCTCTTCATTCCCGTAGGCTTCTGGGAAGCCTCCATCCATCTTCTTGCTCTCACACAGCCTCATCCCTGAGTTAGACACCCTTGGACTCCATTATCTTTTCCACCACTATCACCCTAGCCCATGCCTCCATTTCCAGTCTCCCTGCTTCCAGCGGAGGTCTCTGCTGAAATTCAGTCTTAGTATACCAGGGAGATGGACCATGTAGAACACTAAGCCTCATCACATCACACACTTCAGTAGGTCTTGGGATGAAACCTCAACATGGTTTGCCTGACCCTGTGTGATCGGGGTGCTGCCTGCCCTATGCTCCCTTTTTCTAGCTGAGATCCAACTACAGTAACTAATATTCATCTCCTCCCACGCCGAGCTCCTTCCTACCTCGGGGCCTTTGCACGTGCTGTTTCCTCTACCTGGGTTTTTCAAATCCACTTCTTTGCCTGGTCAACTCATTCTCATGGTTCCAACCTCAGCTTAGCTGTCACTTCCTCCAGGAAGCCTTCTTATTTTTCATACCTCCAGTCTAGGTCTTGTCCTCTGGATATTGGTTCTCCCAACACTTGGCTTCTCTTTCTGCATCCATCTCCATTATGATGTGATTGCTTGGACGGTGTGCTTGTCTCTGTCTGCCACACATCTGTCATGCTTGCGGCCAGCCAGCATATTCCCAACGCCCTTCTTGTGTCTGCAAACCTTGCCACAGCAGGAGGGCCCGCTCCAAGCTGGAGATCTGAACTTGCTATACCAGCCTTCCTTGCAGCTAGTGGGCAGGGTCACTGGACTGTGCCATCAGGGGTAACTCTACGGGACTTAGATCTGGAGGAGAGCAGTTAAGAGGAAGCTGGTGCCAGGTGGAATCACATTTTTGGCCAGCATGGGAGGGAAGGAGTTTGGCTTTTCAGGACAGCCATGTGGTGGTTCTGGCATTCTGTCCCCCATGTTGGTGGTGTAAGCAGCTGTGTCTATGACCAAAAATGGTGGAATGAGGAATGTGCCACAGTGGCCCCTGGTGTGGGAGGGACACTGCCTCTGGACCCAAGCTCGGGCCCTCCTGGAGACAGGGGAGGTACCTGATGTCCCTGAATCTGTCTTGTTTTTGCTTAACTCAGCCAGAGTGGGTCCTGCAGTCTGCAACAGAGAGCCCTAAATAATCCCTTCTGTATCAGTCAGGGCTCTCCAGAGAATAAAACCAACATTTTATATATATATATACACACACACACACACACACACACACACACACACACAGTAGAAAGAGCTTTATTCTATGGTATTGACTCATACAATTATGGAGCCTGAGAAGTCAATCTGCCCTCTGCAAGCCTGAGCCCCTGGAGGGCGGGTGGTGTATTTGAAGGCCTAAGAATCAGGATCCGGAGGGCAGAAGATAGATGTTCCAGCTTAATAGCCAGGCAGAGAAAGCTCAAGTTCAACCTTCTTCTGACTTTTTTTTTTTTCTATCCATACCGTCAAGGGCTGGCTGGTGCCCACTCACTGGTGAGGGCCATCGCTTTCCTCAGTCTGCCAGTTCAAATGCTAAGCCCTTCCAGAAACACTGCCACAGACACACCCACAAACAATGACTCATCGAATATTGAATACCTGGGCATCCGGTGGTCAAGTCACGTTGACATGTAAAATTGGCCATTGCCAACCAGACCCTCGGCCACTTGCATAGAGGAACATTTGGGAGTTGCTTGTCGCTGTGTTTTCAGACTCTAGCAAGGTGCCTGTCCCCCAGGTACTCAGTGAACACTCAGCACACGGTCTGCCCGGCAGACCCAGAGCCCTAGCAGGAATGCCCATGAACGTCAAAGCCTGGACTTGACCCCACCTTCCTACTCGAAACTTCCTCCAAGTACTGCTCTCTAAACTCAGATCAGCACCATTCCACTTCCTGCCCAGCAGACGGTGGGACGGGACCACTGTGCAGCCTGGCCTGCTGGGGCTCTAGGGTCTACACCCCCTGCCTAAGTCCCTTCGTCCAGGAAGCCTTCCCTGACTGCTCCTGCCCATACCCACACCCAGTCCTCGGAGCTTCCACAACCCAGAGAGTCTGAGCCCAGCCTGCCAGTTCTCACATCTAGGTTCAGGCTCAGCCTTGTGGATCTTCCCAACATTTCTGGGGGCTCTCTGGGGACAGAGAATGGGCCCTTCGTTTTACTCTCCTCCTCCTCTTTGCCACAGGGGAGCCCGAACATAACAGGGGAGAAGTCCAAGTTTCTTTCTTTAGGAAGCTCCCCTCCCAGGACCTGCGGGGAGGCTGGCTGGAAGGACAGCAGGGTAGGTGGTGGGGGGAGGGGGAGAGCCGTCCTGCAGAAAGCCCGGGGCCCAAGGAAGGCCCTGTGCTCTGGATGTGACGCGGGCTCTAGTGGGCCCTGATTCTCCAGTCTCTTCAGCTCTCGCTCTTCTTAATCTGCTTCTTATTCATCAACACGGGGACCTGAGGGCGGAGGGGGAAGTGGGGATGTCTTGCTCCTCGGCACCCCTGCCAGGACCCACCCTCCCTCCCCACCTAAGCCGCTTTGGCTCGCTGAGCCCCAGGCAGGCCACTGGAGTCCTGTGTCCATCTCCAGCAACAGCTCCCGCAGGCAGCACCGCCGGCCCAGCCAGGGCTCTTGGCTGCAGTTAGACTGCCACCTGGTGGCTGCCATGAGCACTGCGCTTCTCAGCCCCGCTCCTTGCCGGCCATCCGGTGTCCCTGGCGAGACTCCCTTCCCTTCCCGCTCTGATGTGCAAGCTGGAGTCCTGAGAGAGGAAGAGCTTGCCAGTCAAGGGATCTGCCCAGGAACCTGCATCGTAGGCCCAGTCTGCAAATTCCTGTCATGGAAAAGACAAAGAGAAGTGACGGGAATTTGAGGCTCCAGTTGAAACTAAAAGGGAGCAAGTGGTGAACTTGCAGCCATTGTGAAACCTCTAGGCGAGGGATGGACAATTCACAGAGGGAGCGGCTTCTGTCCGCTGCCAATACCACACACTGCCAACACTGATGGCCAGCTAGCCACTGCTGACGTGAACTAACACTAACCACTCACTGCTAATTAACCACTAACTACCACTACCTACCACTAGTGACTAACTAACCAGTAACATTAACCAATAATAACATTAACAGCTAACTGCTAAACTAACTGGTAACTAATCACTAACACAAAGCACTAACGTTAACTAATGTTAACCACTAGCCACTAACTCTACCAACTGCTAAACACTAAAATTAATCACAACTAATAGTAATGAGCACTAACCAAGCTAACACAACTATCACCACTATGCTAACACCATTACTACTGCTAACACCAGTTAAAACTCAGAGAAACAAATAATAATGCCAGCCAGGCACAATGGCTCATGCCTATAATTCCAGCACTTTGGGAGACTGAGGCAGGAGAATTGCTTGAGCCCCAGGAGTTTGAGACCAGACTGGGCAACATACTGACACCTATCTCTACGAAAACATTTTTAAATTAGCCAGTATGGTGGTGCATGCCTGTAGTTCCAGCTGCTTGGGAAGGCTGAGGCAGAAAGATCACTTGAGCCTGGAAGGCTGAGCAGCAGTGAGCTGTGATGACTCCAGCCTGGCCTACACAGTGAGGCCCTGTCTCAAAAAATAATAACAATGCAGAAAAACCACCACACTTATATTGTTTGTGCAGGAATTCTCTAGACCAATTTTCTGGGAGGCAATTTGCCAACAGGTACTAAAAGACTTATGTGCACTGCATTGGTTCAAACATTCTTCCATGATAGGAAAATTTATTCTAAAGGTCTAGGAGTTTAAATTTTTGTTTTTAAAGATGTACATGGAAAAAAGTATGCAAGGAAGTTTACCATCACACATATTGATTTTTTAAATTGAGAGAAACTTTCACCAATATGTTAAATAACTATTGGCTAAATAAATAATATTATATAGACTTTTCAAACTATGTAGCAGAAAAATTGTCTGCAAGTGTTCTCCAGCAAACCCCCATTTACTCATTTTTAATAACTGCTTTATTGAGATAATTCATGTACCATAACATTCGCCTTGTTCAAGTGTACGATTCAGTGGTTTTCGTGTATTCCCAGAGTTTGCAACCGTCATCACTAATTTTAGAACTTTTTATTACCTCAAACAGAAAAGATGGAGCTACCATCACATCATACAGATACTCCATATTTTGCTAATTCATTCATAAGTTGATGGATGTTTAGGTTATTTCCACTTCTTGGCTACTATGAATAATGATGTTATGAATATTCATGTACAAGCTTTGTGTAAACGTACATTTTAAATTCCCTTGCCTATGTACCTAGGAGTGGATTTTCTGAATAATTCAGTGTTTGACTTTGTGAACAACTGTGCAACTTTTTAGCAAAGCACCTGATGATTCTACCGTCCCACCAGCAATGTATGAGGGTTCCAATTTCCACACATTCTTGCCAACTTTTGTTATTGGCTATTTTGTTTTCTTTTTAGCCATCCTCATGGACATGAAACAATATTTAATTGTGGTTTTGATTTGCCTAGTGACTAATGATACTATGCATCTTTTCATGTGCTTATTAGCCATCTGTATATAATGTCTATTGTTTTTATGCATACAAATCATATGCAATTTTATAAATATATGATCTCAAGATGTTTCCAAGACACAGAGAAAAAAATCTTTCCAGAAACATACAAAAGTATTAGTGGTGAATGTCTGGGTAATAAGAAAGTATTAGTGGTGAATGTCTGGGTAATAAGATTATGATCAAGTTTTTTAAAAATCCTTCTATACCTCCTAAATGCCTACCATGAATATGAATTAGTTTCATGGTTCGACAGTGAAGGAAGGAATGCATGATGGGTTTTCAGACTGGGTCCGCACTTTGACATTTGTCTGACCAGGAAGGTGCCAGGCAGCCAGGTGGCATGGGCAACAGTGTGACCTTGGGCTTCATGTAGCTGTGTCTCCATTCCCTGGAACTCTCACGGCCTTAAGGGAAGAAGCTGTCCATCCGCTGCCTCCACCAGATGCACATTTGTGTGCCAGCACGGGTGAGGGATGCCTACTCCTGCTCCCAGTGCATGAGAAAAGAAACCTGGTCCAGGCAGGCCATGGAGGACAAGCTAGACCCTCCATGTAGAGGACAGGGCCAGCATGCAGGGATCACAGAGAAGGGAGGCACCCAGACAAGGGCCAGGACAGGCAAATGGCACCTGGCGATCAGCCCGAGTAGGCAGAGGTTGGAGGGGACCCAGGGTAGTCGGAGAAAGGAGGAATGGCCAGGAAGGCTAATGTAATAAGGGAAGGCTCCCTGGAAGTAGGGGAAATGGAACGGAGTTCTGCAGGACAGGTCTGTTGTGGGTAGAGCAAGAAGGGAGAGGTTTCACTCAGACCTGACAGTGTCTGTTTCTGCCTGTTCTCTGTACTGGAATCTCCCTCCACCACCGTCGGTCAATAAGCAGGTCCCCAAAGACAGAGCCCAGGTCTCTTTCTCCTCCCCACTGCCAAGAAGGAGGGTGGAAGAGGGGTGGACTCTATAGA
Source organism: Cheracebus regulus (assembly GCA_963574635.1). NCBI lineage: Eukaryota > Metazoa > Chordata > Mammalia > Primates > Pitheciidae > Cheracebus > Cheracebus regulus. The sequence continues at coordinate 193,198 of CAUYQU010076457.1, forward strand.
TACGTTACATTAAGGGAGTCCTCACTTGGGTAGGAGACAGCAGGCAGTACACTGGGACCCAAGAGGGCACACAATGGGAGGACATAAGAGAAAGACCTGGAGTTCAGGCATCTCCACCCCAGAGAAAAAGAGGGAAAGAGACTCAAGCAATCTCCAGAAGAAACTCAAAGGCCAAGCACATACAGCAAGAGATGTTTACACCCATTAGCTAACAGGAAGATGCAAATTAAGACGATAGTGCCATGGTACTTTACACCCATTTGGGTGGCGAACATTAAAAAGCTATGTAACGCCAAATGTTGGTGGGGCTGTGGGATGCAGGAAGCTCAAGAGCTGCTGGTGGTAGTGCAGATCTGAAGCATGCTACCTGGCATCCCCTAGTCCTGACGGAGGCCCGGCACTGCCCCTCCCGGATTTGAGTCCTGGACAAGGCTTGCTCCCACAGGTCCAGGACAGAACTGGCACGTGCACGTTCACTAGAGCATGGAGGAGACAGGACAAGAACATGTGGGTGGTGACTGCACACAGCTTCACCTGCAGCCAAAATGATGGATCAGATGTGCGCAGGGCAACACGGGAGCATCTCTTTTTTTTTTTTTTTTTTTGAGATGGAGTTTTGCTGTTGTTGCCCAGGCTGGAGTGCAGGGTGCAATCTTGGCTCACTGCATCCTCCACCTCCTGGGTTCAAGTGATTCTCATGCCTCAGCCTCCCGAGTAACTGGGACTACAGGCTCCTGCCACCACGCCCAGCTAATTTTTTATATTTTTAGTAGAGACAGGGTCTCACTATGTTGGCCAGGCTGGTCTTGAACTCATGACCTCAGATGATCCCCCCGCCTCGGGCTCCCAAACTGCTGGGATTACAGACCTGAGCCAACGCACTCAGCCCAAGAGCATCTCTTAAAAGCACAGTGCTGAGGGGGGAAATACTAGAAGCAGGATGAGGCAAATGACCAACAGCATTGATGTAAATTAAAGTACAGACACACAAAACACCACGTATTTTGCAAGACACACAGAAACACTAGTATTCACATTAAACATGCTTGCTTGTTTGCCTGTGAGAGGAGGGGAATGGGAGCAGTGGTGAAGACAAAAGAGAAAACAGTGTAAGAATAAATAAAACAAGAGGCCCTTTGCACAGATAAATAATCATAATGTAGCAATGAACGCAACTCAGCACCAGCCATCCAAATAAAGAATGCAGGTGCGCTCCCCTTTAGAGGCCATTTACTCACTCAGACATGCGTCTATTCGTTTACAGGTTTATTGGCTCCTCTGAGCCTTGGGCTAGAGCCCCAGGCCCCAGGAAGAGGAATGGATGACAGCAGACACAGAGGGACCATGGAAGTCAGAGGCAGACCTCAAAAGAGAGTCAGATGCAGAGACAGGAAGGGCTGTCGCTGTCCCAGGCTGGGATGGGGATGTGGCCTGAAGTTCCCCGGGGGCCCCCTTGCTCCTCCAGAGTGTGGTGGACCCATAATAGCTGCCCAAGTTCAAGTGTGGACTCCGGGGGCATGATGGGGCAGCCTAGCACATAGATGTCAGCACCTTCGCTGCCGAGCGGGAAGGCATGGTCAACTTAGCGCAGGTCCTCCGGGCTGGCAGGAGCTCAGGGTCATGGCCATGCCACTTCCGTGAGATCTCAGTCCTCACCTCCAGGGACAAGGAAGAGGGATATTAGGAAGGTCCCCCTGGGGCTTTGCTACTCAACCCCAACGAGTCTGAGGTGCAGGGAGAGGCCGTGTGAGAGAAACAGACAGGGGCAGGAAAAGCCGTGCTTGGCCACAGGCACTGCTAAGTACTACCTCTGGAGGATACTACTTCCTCCTTCCTGTATTTCTCACCATTCTTTCAGCTCCTCTCTCTGCCTTTTAGCCCTGCCTTTGTCTGAGCCCATTAAAGGCATTTATGGGTGCTTTCTTGAGTTCCTGGCCAAATAATCACCCTGTTCTCTCTGAATCACTTAGCCCACTCCTTGCTCTGGGGCTCAATTTCGTGAGCTCAGCTCTGGTCACTGGAAACCTGTCCAGAGGACGTCACCCGAAGGGAGAGAGGATTCAGAACTCTGTCTGTGGGGCTTCAGTTGAGGGAACTGAAAGTAACTGCAAGAAAAGTAGCCTGGGGCAAGGTGGAAGGGTGGGATTGCGGGGGGCTGTCTGTATCTTCACATCTCCGAGGGGCTTTCAGGGGCACAGGGTGCTGAGAGACTGCCCCATGCAGTAGAGCGGAACTAGAGTTGTGGTGAAAGATGAAAGGAATCAGATATCTGTTCAACACAGAGATGATCTTTCCCACAGCTGCCTGACAACAGAAAGAGCTATTGGAGGGTAGTAAGCTCCCCGTCACCGGAGGTATGTAACCACCTGGTCTCCAACACTGCTTCCTAAGACAGCGCCCTTCACTACTCTCTGTGGAAACACTTTGTCCACACCCCACCAGCCTCAGCCTGGGCTGCTGCTTGCCCCTCCCAGGACCCCCAGGGCCCATGGTCGGCTACACCCAGACACCAGATAAGGCTGCATGGGACTTAGGCCAGTTGAGTGAAGAGAGGGAGAGGAGAAGGAGCAGTCAGGGACAGAGGCGAGAGATGAGATGGGAGCCGGGAGCAACACTCCACAGTGAGGGACACAGGGCACCTACGGTCAGGTCTCGCAGAATGCAGAGCCCATGGCAAATCCATGGCCAGCAGAGGGAGCGCAGGGGCCTGCAGGTGCACAGAGGTGGAACTTGGGAGTCTGGGGCATTGAGATCAATTCTCCCCGGTCCCTCTCCCCAGAGCAAGACTGTCCTAAGGGGGAGATTGGGAAATTCACAGTGTCTCCTGGGTGGAATTCACTTCAAGCCAGACTCTGGCATCTTCCCACGTGTCCACGTGCGCAGCAGCACTGTCTGTTCTGTCTTTTCATGTCTATCGCCCCTTCCGTCCATTCTCTTTGTGTGTCTGTTTCCCGGGCTCCAGATCTTCCTCTTTGTCTCTGCATCTGATTATTATCCTAGTTCCCTGTATGTTCACCTCCGACTTTCTTGGTTCCTCTATCCATTCTCTCTGATTGTCTCTCCTTCAGCTGGTGTACTCCCTCCCCCACTCTCCCTTTATGTTCAATTTTAGAAACACAGAATTGGGGAATTCCTTCTGACTCCCTACCCTAATCCCTCTCCTGATCCCTGAAAGACCTCCTCTATCTCCTGAAGAGTGGCTAGTAGAACTTGGCCCAGCACAGAGAAGGGATAGATAAGAGACTTTTACAGGAAGCATTCAGGTTCAGCTTGATCCAGAAGATCAGGACAGACTACCACAAAGGCTCATAGGAGTCAAGGTGTGGCCTGAGCTGGGGTTTACAGGGCCTGAGTGGGAGAGAGGAGGGGGGGCCTTAAGTCTGGTGGGAGGGAGACTCCATGAGGGATATTCTTGAAAGTCACACACCTCTTGGTTGAGGAAGCAGTAGAGGATGGCAACGATGAAGCCCTGTGGGGCCAAAGAGGAAAGACCCCATCAGAACACTTTGGCCTGGCCTCAAGGTGTCCACAGTCTTTCAGCTACTCTTCCCCTACTCACCCCCAGGCTATGGCTTGGGCCAGGTCTGATTGAAAGGGGAATTTTGATGCATTCATTCATTACTATGTGCCAGGAATATTGTCTCATAGAATTGTCATAGCAAGCCTGCCAGGGCTGTACTGTTGATCTCATTTCTCTGATTTTATTTCTGCATCCCTTATGGATGAGCACAACATTTGGCACATAATAGGGGATCAGTAAGAGTTGAATAGTTGGATAGATGGATGGGTGGGTGGATGGGTAGAGGATGCATGAATGGATGGATGGCTTGGTGGGTGAGTGGGTAGGTGGATGGATGGATGGCTGGATGATGGATTGATGGGTGGGTGGATGGATGGATGGATGATGGATGGATGGGTGGATGAACGCATGGGTAGTTGAATTAATAGAGAGATAGGTGGCTGGAAGATGGACAGACAGACAGTTGAATAGATGGATGAAAAAGAACAGCCCTCACCCTGTCATGAACTCAGCCAAGGCCTGTGGGCAACAGCACCTCCCATGGAGAGAAAGAGTGCCTGAGGGCCCTCACCTGGAAGGAGCCCAGTCCCAGCTCCAGGGGGAGACGGATGCCCAGGCCGACATTGTCAGGCAGAAAGTTGAAGATAATGTAGTGAATTCCAAAGAGTGGGATAAGGAAAAGTGTCGACTTGGAGAGACGCCTGCAGGAAAGACAAATCCTAGGCTCCCAAGGCTAGGATTAGAAACTGTCATGTGCACTCATCTTCTCTCACTTCTACCACCTCCCTATGTCCACTCTGCAGACCGGCCACCCTGGGAAACGCCACCTCCCTACACTCACCCTGGGCTTTTTCATTTCTGGGCCCAGGGTCCTGCTGACTCCCCTGCCAAGTGTTATTGCCCCAATTTATCCCAAAGTCTATGCATCTCTCAAAGTAGGGATCAAACCACCTCCTCCATGAAGTCTTCTTTGACCACACCACTCTTCACCTAGAAAGGATCTCTCTCCCCAGGCTCCCATAAAAATTCATCTTAGCACTCATCATTCTATTTGGCATGGGAACTGGCTGTTTGGAGTGCCCATCCTTCCGATATTATGATACCCTAGAAGGAAGGGGCCAGGTCTATTCTGTCTCTGGGAACATAGGGAAGAGTACGGGGCTGAGGTCACGAATGCCTGTTGGATGAGATAGAACCACCACATTGAATCCCCCTCCAGTTACCCTTTTCCAGTGTCCCCAGACACACGCGCACACACAGTACCAATACTGAGACTGGGTATGGAGGCTGCCCTGAGCTGACTCCAGTTTCCTCAGCAGGATGCGGATAATATTGAGAAAAAGGCCAAAGTTCACCTGGAAATAGAGACATAGGAAGATGGAAGACAAGGGTCGGGGGTATCCTTGGGTGGCTGGGGTGAGCTCCCCCTCATTTGGGGACCAGAAAATTTAAATCCTTGAGACGTGAGAATGCAGGTGGATGAACACACAGATCATTGCTCCAGAACTTGTGGCCTGGAGCTGGGAGGTCCCACATTGGAGCCTTAGAGGACAGAAGAGGGCCCAGGACTCCTTTCCCTCTCCAGTCCTGGGATCAAGGAGGGGCGATCAGGCCTTGCCACCTGCCTCCGGCCACCTCCCAGGCTCTTCTCTAGCACAAACCAGATGTCCCTCACTTTGCACAGTTGCTAAGTTGCAAAACATTTTACATTTACCAAAGCCATGCAAAGCGGTCTTCGCTGCCTCTGTGTTGTGTGTGGGAGCAGAGGGAGGGCAGGGGTTTAGCTGTGTGGTCCATTTACTGCCCCCACCCCACACCCCCAACCTCTCACTGCAGTGGTAAATGAGCTGGAACCAGTGCATTAGACTCATCAAAATTGAGCTGGAGCAGCCTGCATGCTGGTGGAAACCACCCCTCCTCTGGCTTTACAAACGCAATACTGAGGCCCAGAGAGGGCCTCACAGAGAATCAGCGGCAGAGCAAGGCTGGAGCTCTGTTTTCAAGACTCCCAGCCTGGAGTTGCATTTTCTGCTGTGCACAGCCCCTCGGTAGATCCAGGGAGGTTGACTGGATAAAGCCAAGGACCACGGACGGCCCAGGGACTGACCCCAACCGAGAGGACGATGGGCCCTTTGATGATCCACCAGTAGGGGGAGTTGTTGTCCAGGTCCCAGCACCTGGGGAGAGAGGCAAGAATGCCATTGTTGGAAGTCCCCTCACTGTGATGACCCAGGCACCTCCCTCCCCTCTCGGGCATTCATGACTTCTGGTCTCACCCCACCTCCCCTCCAGCCTTCTCTCCTGTCTCAGCCAGTTAGGGTCTCACCCAAAGGGGCACCCCAACCCAGGCTCAGCTCACCCTTTCTATCCACATAGGTGGACAAATGTTTCTGAACTCTGTCTGTTCGATGCCTCCTTGCTGGACCCTACACGTCCCTTTTTCCAGGAGGCCCCCTGGCAGCTCCCCCGCCCCACCTTCCCCCAGCCCTACAGCCCTGGGAGTCTGAGCTGCACTCTCCTGCCTGGCTCATGCCCCTTCTGTGCTATTCACAGATGGTTCTCCCACCCCCCATCCTAGCCGGGCAGTCCCTCCTCCTCTTCTTCCCAGCCTGGAGAACAGCCTGTGGCCTGAATGTCCACTCCACACCCTATGTAGGCCCAGCGGGTGTGACGAGGTAGCTGCTCCGACTCACGCGGTGTCCTCAAAGGCCAGCTTGCAGCCCACCCACATGCCAGTGAAGAGTACAGGCAGCCCTACGAGAGTACAGGGGACACACAAGTGAAGGGGTCTGCACGCTTGGCTCTGAGACCTGGCCCCACCTCCCTCACCACCATCAGCCACTCAGGGCACTGCAAAGGCAGGGCCAGACAGGAGCCCAGAGCCAGGGTCCTGGTCCCACACTCCGACACTTGCTGCTAGACTGTGGCTCATCCCTCCCCTTCTCTGGGCCTCAGAGTGAGCTGGAGGGGCCTTTATGTGAGCTCCCTGGGCCTTCCCAGCCCAGTACCTCCCCATGGTCTCCAACCCACCCTGGGCACTCACCCCAGCCAGCAATAACCAGCCACCAGAAGGCTCTCCTTGAGCTGGGGGAGGTGGAGGCCAGGAGGCAGGTCAGGTAGGCGGCTTCTGCAAACAGCCAGCTGAAGTTGGTCATGGTGGCGAAATGCAGGGCAGCCACGGAGACCTTGCATAGAACCTGGGGATGAAACTTGGGTGCTTCTGAGCTGGGACACCCACTGGAGCCCACCCCAGTCACCTCTACCCCACTCAGATACACAACCTCCAGGCCCCTCCATCTTAGGCTGGGACTTCCAGCTGCTTGGGCTACCCGAGAGGGGATATGATGACATACAGTGAGGGTGAAGAGCACAGATTTGGGATCTAGACTGCCTGCCTTCTAATTTACCATCTATTTGCTGTGAAATCTCCTCACAACCTTCGCTTTTCATCTGTAAAAGGAAAAACTTTCACTACCTAGCTCGTGTCCTTGTCATAAGGATTAAATAGAAACTCTGCCTAAGACTTGCTTCTATTTTCACTTACCCCCATCCTTCCCGAGCTGAAGTCAACCCCTAGAGCTGTGACTGAGGCACAGCTCTGCCTTGCAAAAGCACACACAGGCACCTGTGCATTCACTCACTCACTCACTGCATGACTTGACCACCTGCCGGCGTGGGAGCAGGACCACCTCTGAGTTCTGTTGGCCCAGGTTTGGTCCCAGCCCCACCCCTGGGCCACTGGGTGACCTTGCCAATTGCCTCTCCTCTACAAAATGGGGATGAAAGCAATCCTTTCTTCTTCAAGCTGTTTTAAAAATTTAAGAGATAATGCCAGCTGTCTCTCGAACAACACAGGTGTGAACTGCTGAAGTCCATTTACACATGGATTTCTTCCATCTCTGCCACCCCTAAGACAGCAAGACCAACTTCTCTTCCTCCTCCCCCTCAGCCTACTCAACGTAAAGGCGATGACGATGAAGACCTTCATGATGATCCACCTCCGTTTAAAGACAGTACATTTATTTTCTCTTCCTTATGATATTCTTAAAATTTGTTCTCTAGCTTACTTTATTGTAAGAATACAGCATATAACACATGTAACAGACCAAGTATGTGTCAGTCGGCCATTTATGTTATTGGTAAGGCTTCAGGTCAGCAGTAGGCTATCAATAGTTAGGTTTGGGGGTAGTCAAAAGTTATACTTGAATTTTCCCCTGAAAGGGGTCAACACCATTAACCCCCACGTTGTTCAAGGGACAGCTGTACATGGTAAGCACTTAATGAAATGCCTGGCACAAAATAAGTGTTCAATATGAAGTATGATTAAACCTTTCATCAGTTAATTGAGGTCATGTGTTAGTTTGCTCGCCGATTTCACTGTTCATTTCCAGCACACCTGTAGAGAATCTAACAGGTGCTGGGTCTCCCCATTCTGCCCAGCTTCCCTTTAATTTCAGTTGCCTCTTACTGTCTCCACTCCACCTCTCCCATGGTGTCTTCCCAGTTTCCTGGACATGGCCCAGGTCCTCCTGTCTTTGCCAGTGTCTTCACCCGGGTCCCTCCCCTCCACATGTCCTCCTTCCCCATCTCCCTATCGTTGCTGCCAACATAGCTCCAGGGTCCCTTCCTCCCTGAAGCCCCCTCTCATTATCCCCCTACTCTCAGCTTCCTCCACTTGGACGTCCCCTAATCTGTGCATTCTGTCCCTTGGACACTTCCTGAAGGAGGGACCCAGCTCCTCCCGCCCCCTTGCATACACACCCCCAGCACAGACCAATGAGTGCTCAGGGAGGTATGGAAGGAAAGGAAAAGGCTGTGCATAGTGAAACGTCGTCTAGGTTAGAGTACAGAACGCAGAGTAGAGCATGCAACATGGAAAATTACATGGACTGACAATGTGATCTTTCCCAGGAATAGCGTGAGGACTTAGGGTCTGACATGAGTGAGGGGCACTTTGCTGTTCTGTAACTGGCCATGCCTGCAGGAGCCCCAGGGTCAGCCCACAGGGCAGTGCAGGCTGGGGCAGGCACATCTGGGTCTGTAATCCCACCTCCTTTCTCCCCCATCCGCCCAGCCCCTCTGCCCATGGCCATTACAGTGGAGAAGCTGCAGTGGTCAGTGTCATCAGCGTGGAAGAGGGCAGCATCCTTCAGGAACACAGCTCCCGCCTTGAGGATAAAGGTGGCGAACAGCTGGGTGTGGACGTAGTTCCGGGGACAGTGGAGCCTCCTGGGGTGCATGGGAGAAATGAGGAACAAGAAGCAAGCAGGGAGAGGGGATTCTGGTGTGCTGCAACTGTGCTGAGCAGGGCACAAGATGAATTGAATTGAATACAATCAAGCGGAATTGAATTGAGCTGAAATTGAGGTTTCAGTTTAACCCTTGCAGGATAGCTGAGCAACCATTCCTGTGCTCAGGGTAAGTGTGGAAACAGGAATATCTGGTCCCTGCTTGGCAGTGCTCAGAGTCTGGGGGAGCAGGGGCAGAAATGGCAGGTACTGCCCATGGGACCCCCTGGATGATCAGAGACACTCATCCCTATGAGACCAAGCACAGCACAGGCCAGATGCGGTGCTTAGACTTTGAAGGCTGGAGGAGGGGTGGGGGGCTTAAAAGGGACAGTGATAAGAGAGTTGTAACAGTCAAGAGGGACTCAGGTAGGAGGCAGAGGATTGTTAGATGCAGATAGGAGCTAGGCTTTCTCAAATATAAACACACTGAGAACAAATAAGGAATTCCAAGCAAATACAATGAGTGCCACAAGAGCAAAGGGGCAGAGGTAGGAGTGAGTTCTGGTGTTTGAAGAGATGGATCTACATGCTAGGAAAAGAGAAACAAAAGTCGGACATGGGTATGGTGCATAGATCTGGGAAGTTCATGGCTATCCAGGCAAGAAATCAGACTTGGCCCTCTGGGAAATAGGGAGCCAAGGAAGGTTCTTGAGCTGGTGATGAGGATGGCAAACCTGAGAGCAACCAGGATGGTGATGGCCATGAGGAGGGCTACAATAGAGATGCTATGGCCCATGGTGTAGACAATCTTCACCGTGGAGAAGTAAGATTTCTGGGAAGGGCAGAGACAGAAGAAAGTCTTAGCTTCTGGGCCTTTGGGGGAAAGAGAGTCTTGGCAGTCAAGCAGGAGAAGACTTAGCCATTCCACCCCAACACTCCCCATCTGGGGACAGAGGTGTCCACAGGTACCATGGAAAGCTCCCCCTATGCGCTGAAGCTTTAGTTTCCTGCCTGAGCCGCGGGGGCGAGGGAGGGTCGGTGGCGGGGAGTGAAGATGCTTAGCACTCAAGATGCTTGGGGGCGGGGAGAGGCAGCCACAGAAACTACGTGTCCCTGGGGAATGGCAAAAGCCCAGGAGGAAATCAGCTTGTTTATTGACATCCAGCTTGCTCACCGGGCTTGGGAACACAATGTCCCCAAGTAAAGGAGACAGCCAGGGACACCTGGGGACAGCCACACCAGGCAGGCAAAAGCTTTCCATGGCCAAGTTGATGGACCAATCAGAGTCCAGCCTGGCCCTGAAGACAGAGGGTGCAGGCAAAGGAAGGGAGCAGGGCCCGGGCACTGGCCCCAATCCCAGCTCTCCTGTGGGGCTCAGGCAATCACTGCCTGTCTCTGACTCAGTCTTTGCATCTGAAAAATGGTTACAGTCATGCTTTACCTTTCAGAGATCACAGGGATAGAGGAACAGGATGATGCATGTAGGAGTGCCTGGCAAAGGCCCTGCTGGATGAAGAAGTGTGGGGTGTGCTGGCTGGTATTAGGGGCTTTTTGTGGGGTGTGCTGGCTGGTATTAGGAGCTTTTTGTAATCTCTCTAGGCTTAAGTTTCCCTCACTGGCCCACACCACAACCATGCACACTGCTCCACTGACTGAGGGCCAGAGAAGAGAAGGCGCTTCCCCAGGGCTGCCAAGAGCCTTGTTTCCTCAGGAACCACCCCAAGCTCCCTGTCCTGGAGGCTTGGACACGGAAGCAAGATAGCAGCCGGCAGATCTCCCACCTGCCTTCAGCCCCGCTTCTCCCTCCAAGTAACTTGGCTGGTGGGTCATGCTCGAGTAACTTAGCAAGAGATCCCTTCTCCTCCAGACACTTCACTGCCCTCTCTGGAAAACTGCTGTAAGTAGTATTCCAACCTGCAGGCCACGGAATGGCAGCCCCACATTTGTGCACCCACCCATACAAATGTCCATGGCAGTCCTGCCTCCAAGATGCCAGGAACCTCTTACCTCCTCGGCCAGCAGCTCCAAGGGCACAGGGCAGGCCACGGGGTAAGGTGGAAAGGGCTCAGACCAGCCAGTGATGGTGCAATCCCGGTTCACAGCCCCTGGGAGGCAAACAAGACTGCCTAGCCACAACTCCTTCCTTCCTCCCAGGAGGGGGTTGGGGTGCCGTGGACCATCAGGTGACCCTGGCAGGGTTACATGGACAGTTTCTCTCACTAACAAAGAGGGTGGCTCCAGAGGCCTGGGGCCCTGGTCCAGCCTGCCCAGGGATACACTATGGGGCCTTCTATCTCTGGCTTCAAAGGCACCATCTCTTCCCAGAGAGGGTTATTCCCCTAAGGGGCGGAGAGTGGCGAGCTGGGCTGCCAGCATCCTAAGGGCAGCGGTGCACCGTCCAGGCACCCAGGCCGGGGAGGTGAGGCAGAGCAGCAGGGCGCCACCCACCCCGCCCTGGGCAGCTGGTAGCGTCTTAGCAGTCAGGCAAGCCTGCCCTCCTCCCCGCTTGCAACCTGCCTCCTGCTGACACCTGGCGGGCACCCAGGTCCAGCCCTTACAGGTTCCGCACTCTAACCCTCTCCTGTGCAGTTCATGCTCTTGTTCCCTCCAATTCACAGCTCAGGAAACAGAAGTCAGGATCAACTGACTGGCCCGAGGTCACCCCAGAAGAGGGCAAGTTGGTACAAACCCAGGTCTGCCTGCCCCCCTCACCTGGCACCCCACTCCCTTTCCCACCGCCAAACCCAAGACCTCTCACCTGACTCTGAGCTGAAGTGAGAGAAAAAATCCGGGCAGGGGAGGGTGACCCACTCGCCAGAGCCTGCCTTCGGCCAGCACAGCAACCCATCCCAGGTCCTAGGGCACTCTGGATAGACAGCCAGGAGGAAGGAGACTCAGTCCAGGCACAGGGCTGCCCCCACAATTCAAGGGGTAAGGCTGAAGGACATAAAAATCAGAGAAACCGCCGCCTGCCTCCCAGGCTGCATACCCAGGGTAGTGTTGGATGTCTCCTCTGCTGCCTGTAGACAGGCGCTCTCCTCCTCTCTCAACTGGGTGATGAAGTCACATTCTGGGTGCCTGTGGCCCAATACCTGCTGGAAACAGTGAACAGGATGAGCCAAGCCAATTGGGTGCCCTTCCTGGCTCTGTGGTCTAAATGGCCTGAGAATAGGGACAAGGCCTGATTCATTTCTGTGTCTTGATCCTAAGCAAAGACCTGCTCACAGCACTTTCAGGTGCAGTGGATGTTCAAATACAAGGAAGGGAAGGGGAAGGCAAAGAGAAAAGGGGAAGGGAAAGGGATGGCTCTAATAATCTCCCTTGTAGTTAATGCTCTTGTTCTAAGGAAGGAAGGCAGGAAGGCAGGCAGGAAGGAAGGAAAAAAGGAAGGCAGGCCGGCTGGCTCTAATCTTCTCCTGCGCAGTTAATGCTCTTGTTCTTTCCAGTTCACAGCTCAGGAAGCGGAGGTCAGGGTTGACTGACTTGCCTGAGGTCACACCGGAGAGGGGAAGCTGGTATTATACAAACCTGGGTCTGTCTAGGTTTGAGTGACTGTTTCTCCATTCTGTCTCATGGAAGTAAGTTCTGAGACACATGAGACAATGTGCTTCTGAAGACCTTACAGAGACGGCCAACTCCATGCTCATCAGGGCCCTTCCTCCTTCCCTGTGTTACTCTCCTTGCCCTGCACTCCTGCGCCCTGGAAGCAATTCTGCATAAACTACCTTAGTAAATAGAATAATGGCCCCCAAAGACATCCACCTCCTAATCCCTGGAACCTGTGAATTTGTTACCTTACATGGCAAAAGGACTTTGCAGATGTGATTGAGTTCAGGGTCTTGAGATGGGAAGATCATCCTTGACTTTCTGAGCGGGCCCTATCACAAGGCTCCTTATAGGGGGTGCGGGGGGCAGGAGAGTCGGAATCGGAGGAGGCGTCAAGGACGTGTGCTGTGTGCACTGAGATTTAGAGGTGCCGTGCTGCTGGCTTTGAAGGAGAAAGGACACCAAGGCAAGGAGAAGCCAAGCAAAAGGGGTCTTCTCTAGTCTCCAGAGGAGTGCAGCTCGGCCAATACTTTGGATTTACCCCACTGGAAACCATTTTAAATGTCTGACCTTTGTCTCAGCCTCTGCTTTTAGGGGTGCACATGGGCAGGAACATGTGAGTAAAAGAGTAAGTTAGTGAGAGAGAAGATGGGTGAATGAATGAACACATGGATAAGTGAGCACACAAATGAGGTGAAGGAGCAAACGAACGTGGATGCATAGAGGAAGGGAAGGAGGGAGGGAGGGATGCCTGCCTGGGCAGCTGGCTGGTGGAGTGGGTGAGTATACAGACAGACGGAAGACAGATATAGGGCTGGGAGGGTGGTGGATGCATGAATGGACAGATGGCTGGACAGACCGATGACTCGTGGATGGGTCCGTGGTGGATGAGTGAGAGAGCTGTGTAGGGATGGAGGTGTGGGTTCGTGGATGGGTAGCTGAAAGGATCATAGCCTTGATGGCTGAGCAGCCCTGAAAGATTGCAGTTTTAGGAGCTTCCCAGATCTTGTGCTGCACAGCAGCCATGAGAAATGATCTCTGGAAGCTGGAGACAAGTTGAATTTTTTGGAAATCTTCTAGCAGTATTTCTGAAAGTGTGCCTCAAGAACCAACTAGAGATCCACTGGGACGGAGGCAGGGATATGCAAAGATCTGGGGTGGATCCAGCGCTTTGCATTTCCACAAGTTCTCCAGGGAACTGGGAGTCAGCAGCAGGAATTCCCAGCACTTCTCCCTCCCACTGCCCCAAACTGGAGGAACCCCAAACTGATCACCCAGCAGGCCAGAGCCCAAACAGATGCATATAACAGGAGCCAAGTTTACAAAGCATACTTTCTGCACTGTGAACTGGGTATACGGCATACATATTTTTTGCATAACACACACATCCAAGTCAACCAGTGTAGACTTCTGTTCCCCCAGGCTCTCACAGTGGGGGAGTGGCTGGGAAAGGAGGAAGGGCTGGGTCCTAATAGACCCTGTGCAAACTGTGATCAAAACTAGGACAGGGGCCAGGCACAGTGGCTCACGCCTGTAATCCCAGCACTTTGGGAGGCCAAGGTGGGCACATCACCTGAGGTCAGGAGTTCCAGACCAGCCTGACCAAAATGGCAAAACCCCATCTCTACAAAAATACAAAAATTAGCAGGGCATAGTGGCACACTCCTGTAATCCCAGCTACTCAGGAGGCTGAGGTGGGAGAAGTGCTGGAACCTGGGAGGCGGAGGGTGTGGTGAGCCTAGATCATGCCACTGAACTCCAACCTGGATGATAAAGCCAGACTCTGTCTCAAAAAAAAAACAAAAAGAAGCAAGACAGATACCATGGGAGGGAGTGCCCTCTCACAGGAATTGGAGAGGTGACATTAGAGCTGAACCTGGGGACAAAGGAACATTTTTAAAGCCAGACACACAGTGAAGGGAAGAGCGCCTGGAACCAAAAGAACAGCATGTGCAAAGACAAGGGAAGTGGAAAAAGGTGTATTTGGGGAGTATCTGCCCAGGACACACACACACACACACACACACACACACACACACACACGCACACACACACACACGCACACTCTCTCTCTCTCTCTCTCTCTCTCTCTCTCTCTCTCTCAATGTCCAGCAGGATCCGTGTCAGCAAATGTTTTATTAACAGCTAGTGTTCTTTGGGAGAAATGCAGGCACAGCAAAGAGTGCAGCAGACCTAAGACGGGCTGGGGTCAGAGAGCAGAGACTTTGACCACCAGAGTGGGGACAGCAGACAGTGGGTGACCACATAGAGAGACCCGAGAGCTCTGCCGCGGACCTGTGGGCTAGGAAAGGATCTGAGACCCAGCCCAGTAAGGAGGGTCACCACCACCAGCACTGCCCTGGCAGAAGTCACTCCTGCCCCACCCTGCTGACCCCATTCTCCCAAATCCAGCTTGGACCCAGCTCTGCCATCTCCTGCTTAGCCCTGCAGGGTGTCAGGGTGCAGATGTCACCCACTACCCAGGCTCCAGGTCTCATTTTGGTGGGTACCCCAGACTCAGCTCTTGGCTTCCTCCCCAGGACTCCACGGCCCTAGGTCCATCTCAGGACAGAGCCCCATTGTGTCTCCCCAACATCTCCCAACAGACTGAACGTAAAAAGGGAAGGAAGGGCAGGCGGGCAGGTGGGCCTGTATGGGACTTCCTCACACCATCAGCCTGACATTGACCCTGGGCTGAGAGAGCCATGGTCTCCGCCTATCCTTCCTCCTGCTACACTGTCTGGAAAGCCCCGACTTTGCCTGGGAACCTTCTCAGGGCCAATCTAGGGGAACCACTGAGGGCAAAGAATGCCATGTGAGCAGCCTAGGGCCACAAGGATGGACAGACAGTACCCACACCTCAAGAGAAGGAGGGAAATTTAGGGAAGCCCAACTATGACTCGGGATGTGTGGTCACAGGGCCAGATGGGAGGGGAGATCCTAGAGAGGGAGGTGGTGGGCGTGGAAAGACAGATCATTCCAAGATTTATCCAAATGCTCCTGCTCAATCAGGACTGGCAAAACACATCCCAGGGCTCCCAGTCACCCCCACACACTCCTGAGGGGAGGCTCCCTCACCCTGGACCCCCAGGCCTTGCATCTGTGTCTGCCGCTCTTCCTGGTGTCTGCAGGAGATGGGGCCCACACTGGCCAACAGTGATTTCGTTCTAGCTTTCGTATCAGCACCATCTGCTGAATGGCCACCACCAGGTCTTGGGTCCCCCCTGCTAAAAATAACGCTTTTGCTGCAGAGCCCACAGATGGCAGCCAGGGGGCAGTCAGAGTTTCCTGTGTTGCACTCCTCTACCCAGCCCTTGACAAATCAGATTCCGCTCAATGCACAACGGACCTGGCCAGCCGATATGTTCTCTTTTTACGAAAGAGATAAGCAAGGCTCAGGAAGGCTGAGGGGCTTGCAGGCCGCACGGGTGCAGGATTCAAGCCCAAAGCCTGTGCTCTTAGAAGCAGGTGCAGCAAGGTGCTTGTGAGGGGCAGCAGCGCCCCAACAAGGCAGCGGAGGAAGAGTACTTCAGCCACCCATCCCAGAACCTTGTGACTCCCCTCCTGGTCCCAGCTGTCACTTGCAATAACCTCGTGGAAAGTTACTGGAAAATTGCAGCACATTTGGGAAAGGCCGTCTGTCCCGACGCTCCGTGATCCAGCGCCCTAGCCCATGGAGTAGTATTTGGTTGCCAAAAGCCTCTCCAGCCCGCAGCATCACGAGAGGTTGATGGATCCCCTAACTGCTGGAGCAGAAGCAGCTGGTCTCCCCCAGCTCCTCAGTTTCCACTCCTTCCCTGGCCACACTCTCTTCAAAGGAAACCACCAAATTGGAGATGGCTCAGGGAGTCATGGGGCTAAGGCGGGGTCCAGAAATCTTACCAGGAGAGCGTGTGGATGCACAGGGAAGCATCGCGGATGCATAGCTGAGAGAGGAGACTGGGGGAACTAAGAGGGGCCTGACTTTGCCTCCCCAATTCTGAGGCACTGTCTTGGGGCAGACAATCTCTGTGGTCCCCAGAGGGCACAGCCAGGCCCTGGGGGAAGCAACAGGAAGTCTGTGTTAATAGCGCTATCCAGAATCACAGCAGACTGCCTGGCAGAGAGAGATGAGTGGGGGCCCCAGTGTCAAGAGTGCTCCAAGCCACAGACTGCCACCTGCTCATAGGGAGGGACTTTAGAGTGGGAGAAAGGCAGTAGGGTCTCTGCCAGGCTTCAGTTGGCCCCGTGACTCCCAAATCTGGAGCCTAGTAGGAGAGGCTGGAGGGTCTGAGCTGGCTACTCACGGTCGGTAACTGGCTCAACACGCAGAGGACTCGGGCCCCCCACATCCGGCGGTCCATGGTGGGCCCAGCAGTGGCTCCCTCTGCCAGCCTCAGTGAGCCTCGGCTGTCTTCCCTCCCCTGCTGTCCCCTGACACAGCCACTGCCACCACACCCTCTGCTTCCCCTTTTCAGGTGGCTGTTTGCATAGGCAGGAGCCAGCCAAGGGGACACAACCTGCTGAATATTCATCAGGATTTCAGGACACCTGCTCAGCTCAGCCCTGGCTCTGAGGTGGGACTCTGTTTCCAGCAGGCTGGGACTGAGCCCCCACCCCCACCTCCACCCCCTCTACCTTCTACTCTGGCCATAAGTCTGCTTGTGTGTCTGTCCTGATAGCAAAGGCCCAGAGAGGTGACAGCCACTGGTCACTTGGTCAATATTCTCTACCACTTTCTTCTCTAAGCCTGGGTCTCTGGTGGCCGTCAGATTGATGGGATCTTAGAGAATAGGAAGGGGACCCGGACCTGCCCTTCGGAAGCCCCCAGGTTGCTTGGCGTGTGCTCCTAGCCTTAGCCACAGGGCTGGAGAGTGAGATCAGAGCTGTGCAGACCTGGTGGGGAAGGAGAAAGGTATATTATCCGTGGAGATGGATATCAGTGGAGATGGAGGGTTGGAATGGTCTTAGAAAAGGAAGTATGATCTCTAAGCACTGGCATGGACTGACCACGAATGTGTCATGTCAGCAAGACCCGGGTCCTGTACAGGGCAAGGACTCTAGCCTGGACAGTGGGCTGAAGCTGCAGACATCAAGGCTCTGGACTTCACATGGAGGCTTGTCAAAATCTCTCCAGAAACTCTCATGGCAAGAGGGGGAAATGAGGTTGGTTGGAAGCCTTGTGAAATGATTCATGGGCCAGGCCATCTTGAACAGGGGGAGGACAACTCTCATTGGGAGCAGAAATGAGAAGCCTTACGCAGTCACTCAAACTACATTGAACGTTCATTGCCTGGTTGCTTTTATTATAGTTTTAGACTTTAAAATGCATGGTCTCCACCAGCCAGGCTAAAGACAGTGTTTTAAATGGCCCCGGATCTTGCACAGCATCTTGAAATTTCAAAGACATCATCTCTGAAAGACCAGAATGTCCCAGTAGCCGACAGGTCCTGATATTTGTGTGTACGTCTCCACTCACAGAAGCTGCTGGGCTGGGAGCTAGAACTCCAGACATGTTTACGGCCCCAGTGCATCATGAATGTTGAAGGCGCCTCGCCCCCGCCACATCTGGATTTAGGGCTCATTTGGACATCATCAGGGCTTTATTTTTCCATTTCTGTTCATTGTCAACAACATGCTGAAGAAAAATATTTCAAAAAGAAAACATGAACCACCCCAAGCTCACAAAACCCTCCTACCCTGTGCAAGCATTGTCACAAGCTTACCTGTGAGAAGGGTGCAAGCAGCATGCCACACAGAGCTCTGCACACTTTTACACTTTTAGAGGAGAGCAGAGCTCCTCTCTTGGCAGGCTGAGAGCTCACAGATTGAAAGAGCAGTGTGCTGAGAAGCTACTACTTGAAAGGAAAGCTAGAACCTTCTGTTCCTCAGCTACAAAGAAGCAATAGCACCAGGGAAGAAAAGTCTTACAATTAATCACGGTTGATAATTAGCACCACTATCATTAGCATTAATGATGGCTAATAATTGAAGTTGATAGTGATAATTAATAATAGTGATTACTGTCTAACCAACTGGTTCCTAACCTGGAGCAATTTTGCTCCCCCAGGGCACACTTGGCAACGTCTGGAGACATTTTTTATTATGAAAATAAAAACTAGGAGTTCGGGTGGGGAGTGGGGTGGGAGGTGCTCATGGTGTCTAATGAGTGGAGACCAGGGGTGCTATTAACCTGCAATGCACAGGATACCCCCATCCTCGACCATATAAAGAATTATCCACTCCCAAAGATCAGTAAGACCAAGGCTGAGAAACCCTGCTCTAACTGTTCTGTTCCCCAAGGATCCCTGCAAGCCTGTTCCTTTATGGAGCTGCCTTCTCTAGCTAATTCTGTATATACTCAGGATTCACATTCTGCCTCCATCACTTGCTAGCTGTCATACATTTGGCAAGTTATTTAGCCTTTCTGAGCCTCTGTGTTAGTCCATTTGTAGTGCTATAAAGGAATATCCAAGGCTTGGTAATTTATTTTGAAAAAGATGTTGCTTTGGCTCACAGTTCTGCAGACTGTACAGGAAGCATAGCACTAGCATTTGCTTCTGGTGAGGGCCTCAAGAAGCTTCCACTCATGGTGGAAGGCGAAGGGGGAGCCCTTGGTGTATCAGATGGCGAGAGAGGGAGCGAGAGAGCAAGGGAGGAGGTGTCAACTCTTTAAACTACTATCTCTTGCATGAACTAGCAGGGCGAGAACTCACCCATGACCATGGGGAGGGCACCAAGCTATTCACTAGGGATCTACCCCATGACCCAAACACCTCCCAACAGGCCCACCTCCAACAATGCAGGTCTATCTCAACATATGATTTGGTGAGAACAAAACATCCAAACCATATGAGCCTACATTTTCCCATAAGAAAAATAGGGATGATACTAACACCTTCTTTATAGGGTTGGTGGGATAAATGGACAAGGAAAGCCGTGTACTATAAAGAACCTCATATAGAGCCTAGATCACAGCGGACAATCATTGATGACGGCATGTAACGAAGATGGACTAACAGCAAATAAGATTGAAACAACTTACTCTTTGTATGAAAAAATAAGATTAGATCTCTAGCTCACATTTACAAAACATAAATTCTAGGTTTAAAATCCTAACTATAAAACAACAAATTCATAAAAATGCTTCAAAAAATAGAAATTTATTTTTATGGCCTTGGAATAAAGGAGATTTTCATATAAAATAAAACTCATAAAGAAAAAATCAAGTGTGATCACATCAACATTTTAAAATGTATGTTCAAGAGAAGATGTCATAGATGAAAACTAAAAGCATTTTTCTGCTACAAACTGAAAGAAATATTTCCAACCAGTCTTGACAAACAAATCTGTAGTATCAAAAATATATTTTAAAAATATTTAAAACTTGGCCGAGCATAGTGGCTCATGCCTGTAATCCCAGCACTTTGGGAGGCTGAGGCAGGCAGATTATGAGGTCAGGAATTTGAGACCATCCTGGTCAACATGGTGAAAACCCGTCTCTACTAAAAATATAAAAATTTTTAGTCCCAGCTACTTGGGAAGCTGAGGCAGGAGAATCCATTGAACCTGGGAGGCAGAGGTTGTAGTGAGCCAAGATTGCAAGCCTGGGCAACAGAGCAAGGCTCTGTCTCAAAAAAAATAAATAAATAAAAATCAGAAAGAGGAAAATAACTCAGTAGAAAAGTGAGCAAAGGATATAAACCGACAATTCAGAAAAAAAGTGAAATACACAGGCCAATGAACAGATGAAGAAATGTTTAACATTACTAATACTAAAGAAAATGAAAATGAAAATAATAAGCTACCCATTTTCACCTATCACATTGCCTAAAAGTTTAATGTCTGATAACACAGCATCTGGAAGATAATGTAAAGAAATGGGAGCATTCAGAAAGTGCAGATGTGAGTGAATTTTGTATAACCACTTTGAAAAACAATTTGATATTATCTATTGAATTTAAGAATGAACATACCCTATAAGCCAGAAATTCCATTTCTGGATATTTGCCTCCTGAGTTCAGTGTTGTTTATAATATGTAGTAAAAGCTGGAAAACAACACAATTGTCCAATGAGAATGGGGTAGCTAAACAAAATGTGATCTATTCATGCAATGGAATACTACTAAGTAGTTAAAAGGTATAAACTAAATCTATTTGTACAAGAGGATTTCACAAAGTTCATAGAAAAATGGAATTAAAAAATAAAAAATGTAAACTTTATTTCTCGACATAAGCTCCATCAAGTCCGCGACACTTCTGTAAGCCATGATGCCAGCCACGTAGCTCATCCCTAAAACACTGAGGGTCCTGGGAATTTAGCCATGTCAATGCAGTCTTTTTTTACATTATTACCTAAAGGAAAATGGGTACCTTTAAAAGATTTTTTCTGATTAGAAAATGAAAGGATGTCATGAAAAGCCAAATCATGATTGTAAAGTGGATGTGTAATGATTTCCTACCAAAACTCTTGCAAAATTGGCCTTGTGTGATGAGAGGAGTGAACAGGAGCATTGTGGTGGAGAGGGATTCTCTAGTGAGGGTTTCCTGGGTATTTTTCTGCTAAAGCTTTGGCTGTCTCAAAACATTTTCATAATAAGTAGATGTTATGGTTCTTTGACTCCCCAGAAAATCAACCTGCAAAATACCTTGAGCATTTCCAAAGCTGTTTTCATCATGACTTTTGCTCTTGATCTGTCTCCTTTTATTTTGACAGGACCACTTTTTTTTTTTTTTTTTTTTTTAAGAGGGAGTCTCTCTCAGTTGCCCAGGCTGGAGTACAGTGTCAAGATCTTGGCTCACTACAACCTCCCCGTCCCAGGTTCAAGCAACGCTCCTGCCTCAGCCTCCTGAGTAGCTGGGACTACAGGCACGCACCACCGCGCCTGGCTAATTTTTGTATTTTTAGTAGAGATGGGTTTTTTAGTAGAGACAGGGTTTCACCATATTGGTCAGGCTAGTCTTGAACTCCTGAGCTTGTGATCCGCCCACCTCGGCCTCCCAAAGTGCTGGGATTACAGGCGTGAGCCGCCGCACCAGGCCCAACTGGACCACTTCTATCTCTTTGTAGCCACTGCTTTGATCATGCTTTGTCTTCAAGATTGTACTGGCAATGCCATCTTTCATCTTTTGTTACAAATCTTTGAAGAAACGTTTCAGGATCTTGATCCTGCTTGTTTAAAATTTCCACTGAAATCTCTGCTCTTATCTGCAAGCTGATCTGGGTGCCATGTTTTTGGCAACCATCAATTGGGAAGTTTGCCCGACTTTAATTTTTCGGCTGGAATTGTGTAAACTGAACTGATTGAGATGTCTATGGTATTGGCTATTGTTTCTGTCATTAATCATCAGTCCTCTTCAATTAGGGAATGAACAAAATTAATTATTTTCCCCACAAATTGATCTGAATGGTCTGCTGTTGCAGGCTTTATCTTTAACATCATCTCATTCTTTCTTAAAATGAATTATCCATTTGCAAACTGCTAATTTATTCGGGGCATTGTCTCCCTAAACTTTTCATAAAGTATCAATTATTTCACCATTCTTCCACCCAAGCTTCATCATAATTGATATCAGTTATTGCTACAATTAAAGCAGAATTTATGTTGCTCTAATAAGAGCTGTTTTTTTGTTTTTTTTTTTGGAGACAGAGTCATGTTCTATAAGGCTGGATGGGAATGCAGGGGTGCGATCTCAGCTCACTGAAACCTCTGACTCCCAGGTTCAAGCAATTCTCCTGCCTCAGCCATCCCAGTAGCTGGGATTACAGGTGCCCACCATGATGCCTGGCTAATTTTTGTATTTTTAGTAGAAACAGAGTTTCACCATGTTGATCAGGTTGATCTTGAACTCCTGCCCTTAAATGATCTGCCCACTTTGGCCTCCAAAGTGCTGGGATTACAGGCATGAGCCACTGTACCTGGCCTGCTCTGATAAGAGCTCTTTTCAAACTTATGTCTTACCCTTCTTAGTGCCTCAAACTAGATTCTGTTCAGACATGTTACAGTAAGTTAGTACCAGTTTTTTCAGTGTTAAAAACTTTTGAAACCTATGCATAGTTAATTATGGAACAATATCAGGTAGTCTAACATATATGGAACTAGAGTCACAGAAGGAAGGGAGGTTCAGAAAAATATTTGAATAACAAAATGGATGAACTTTACCAAAGTGGATGAAAAACATATAACAAGGATTCAAGGAGTTCAATAAGCAGCATAAACAATAAACTAAAAACACTCCAAGGCACGTGATAATTATTATAAATTACTGAAACCATAATGAGAAAATCTTATTGGCCACCAAAAGGGAAAAGACAATCTGTGTACAAAAGAACAAAAATAAGAATTACCATAGATTCTCATCAGAAACTATGCAAATCAGAAGACAGTGGAGAGATATTTTTTAAACACTGACAGAAAAAACTTTCAAACTATATCTATTTATTAGTGAAAACATATTTTAAACATGAGGGCAAATACTTTTAGAGAGAAATCAGAGATGAGATAATTCATTTTCAGCAGAGCTGCACTACAGGAAGGCCTAGGGAAGCTTTTTAAGTCAAAAGGAAAATGAGAACAAATGAAAATTTGGAACTACACTAAAGAATGAGAAGTGGCCGGGCTCAGTGGCTCATGCCTGTAATCCCAGCACTTTGGGAGGCTGAGGCAGGAAGATTGCTTGAGGTCGGGAGCTCAAAGTCGGGAAACACAGTGAGACCTCCTTCTCTACCATAAAATTAAAAAAAAAAAAGTTTTAATTAGCCAGGTGTGGTGGCATGCATCTGTAGTCCCAGCTACTGAAAAGGCTAAGGCATGAAGATTGCTTGAGTCCAGGAGTCCAAGGCTGCAGTGAGTTATCATTGTGCCACTGCACTACAGCCTGTGTGACAGAGTGAGACCCCATCTCGAAAAGAAAAGAAAAGAAAAGAAAAGAAAAAGAGGAGGAGAGGAGAGAAGGAGGGAAGAGAGGGAAGGGGAGAAGGGAAAGAAGGAGAGAAGGGAGGGGAGGAGAGGGAAGCAGAGACTGGAAAAGATAAATAAAGGTACAAAAATAAAAGATCTTCTTTCTCATTTTATACTCCCTAGAAGATCATTGATCTTTATGAATATAGCTGCTAAAATCCTCAACAAAATACCAGCAAATCAAATGTAACAGCATATTAAGACGATTATACAGCATGGCCAAGTAGAATTTATCCCAACAGTTAAAGGGTAGATCAACATATAAAAATTAATCAGTGTAACATATCACATTAATATACATTTTTTGAAAAAGATAATCTCAAGTGATGCAGATTAAGTATGTGACAAAATTCAACATCATTTCAAAGTAAAAATCCACTCAGTATATTAGGAATAGAAGGGTACTTTCCGAACAGTTGACATTATACTCACCGAAAGACTGAAAATCCCCTGCCCCCGAGATCGGGAACAAGGCAGACTGCTTTCACCACTTTTATTCAAACTGGTACTGGAAGTTCTAGCCACGGTAATTACGCACAAATAAAAATAAAAAACACGCAAATTAGAAAGGAAAAGATAAAATGTTCTGTTTGCAAATGACATGCTCTTAAATGTAGAAAACTCGAAAGAATCCACAAAATAAAATTTTAGAATTAATAAACAAATCCACAGCCATACACTAATCTGCATTAGTTGAAATCCTACATCTGCCTATTACTAGCTTAATCATTCTGTGCTTCAGTTTTTCCTTCTCAAAAATGGGGATAACAAGGCAACCAAAAAGGTTGTATGTAGGGATGAAATAAATTGATCCATATAGAGGTATTAAGCAACTAGTCACAGGCAAATAAAGCCCCTATGTTTGCCATTATGTCATGTCTTATTGCTTCTTATTGATGTAAGTGTCTTATAAGGGATCTGAAATTTCTTGTACTAGAATTTAACTTTAAAATTTTGTCTAAATGGCTTTGTTTACTTTGGGAATGATATTGAAACTGTAATACAAGAAGAATACTGTGATGACTCAGGGACCCATACTAAGCAATGAATGAAATAGTCTCTCAGAAAGGAGCTGAGCCAACTAGGGAGTTGGAAACCGTACATGTTAAACACACAAGATAACACAAAGGGTAGGAGTGGTGCAGAACACCAACTACTCTGTAAATCGTGTAAACTTCCTTGGTTAGTGCTGTAGTCCCTAAGCACTTGCGTGTAAATGCCAAGTATGTCCGTGCAAAATAAAAACTTGGACCATCTTAAAACTTTTTTTGTTTTTATGGAATTCAAAATCATTTTTGTGGTTACTGAGAATGAAATGTACAGACTATAACATTTCTTTTAATTCATTAAAAAAACAAATTCAGAAAAGTTTAAGAAAACAAAATTAACATGCAAAATTTAGTGGTATTACTGTACACTAATATGAGTACTCTGAAAAGTAAATTAAGAAAACTATTCTGTTTACAGTAGCATCAAAAAGAATAAAATACTTTGGAATAAATTTAATCAAAGAGGTGAAATACTTCTACATAGCAAACTAAACAACTACTGAAAGAACTTAAGAGCTCTAAAGCAAGGGAAATATATCCTGTGTTCACGGATTGGATGACATAATATTGTTAAGAGGACAATATCACCCAAAGTAATATACAGATTCAATGTAATCTCTATAAAAAATTTTATTGCCATTGTTTCAGACCTAGAAAACTCCATGCTAAAATTTATATGGAATTTTAAGGGACCCCAAAAAGTAGAAACAATTTTGTAACAAAGCCAAACCTGGAGGTCTCATGTTTCTCGACTTCAAATCTACAAAACTATGGTAATCAAAACAATATTGTGCTGGCACAAAGATGGATATATAGAGACCAATGGAATGGTCTCCAACATTGGGGATCAAATTTCAGCATGAGATTTGGGAGGGTCAAACGAACCAAACAATGGCAACTTTACAACCACTAGGATGGTTATTTTAAAAAGTAAGGAAAATAGCAAGTGTTAATGAGGATGTTGAGAAACCAGAACTCTCGGGCATTATTAGTGGAAATGTAAAATGGCACAGCTGCTGTGGAAGACACTCAGTTTTCAAAAAGTTAAACACTGAATTACCATATGACCCAGCAATTCCACTCATATATATATATATATATATATATATATATATATATATGAATGAATGAAATTTAAAGGAGAGATGCCTACAGATATTTGTACATTAATATTTATAGCAGCATTATTTATAAGAGCCAAAGGTGGGTGACCATCAACAAATGAATTAATAAACAAAATGTGATATATACCTACAATGGAATATTATTTAACCATAAAAAGAAATGAAGTTATGATATATGCCACAACATGGATGAACCTTGAACACATTATGCTAAATAACATAAGCCAAACACAAAAGGACAAAGATTGTATGATTCCATTTACATGGGTTATCTAGAATTGGAAAATTTCTAGACATAGAAAATAAAATAGAAGTCACCAAAGTCTAGAGAAATGGGATAATGAGGAGTTGTTGCTTTAATGAGTACAGAGTTTCTGTTTGATACGATTTTTTAAGAAGTTAGTGAAGATGTTTGCACATTATGAATATATTTAATTCCACTAAATCGTAGTACATTTTAAAATGGCAAAAGTGGCAAATTATGTATATTTTAACCACAATTTTAAAAATGAAAAAGAAGAGATCAATTGATTGCTTAAAGCAAAACTAATAGTTATGTTGTGGAGTTTGTGGCCTATGTAGAAATGAAAAGTATAAAAACAATGGCTAAAAGGATTGAAGGAGGAAGAGAGAAGTATATGACTATGAAGTTTTTGTTCTATATAAAGCACTATAATAAAGGCACAAAATCAATTTAGTGAAGAGAGGAGAGTATTTTCAACACATGGTGCTGGAGCAACTGAATATTTGTTTGGAAATCAAAAGTGAACTTCAACTCATACCTCACAACGTTTACAAATTTAACTCAAAATAGATCATAGACCTAAACTTAAACACAAAACAATCACCTAGAAGAAAGTATGGAAAAAATCTGCATATTCTTGGGCTTGGGAAAGACTTGTTAGATATAATACTAAAACCACAATCCATATGAGAAAAAAAGCTTGATAAATTAGACTTTAACAAAGTTCTACAAACTTCTGCTCTGCAAAGAGAAGAAAAAGACAAGTCATGGACTGAGAGAAAATATTTGCAGAGAAAATATTTGCAAATTAAATGCCCAATAAGGGCAAATGAACTAAAATTGTTCATTTAAAAAACTGAACAGTCACTTCACCAACAAAGATGCAAAAATGGTAAATACCATCTAAAAAGATGCTCAATGTCACATTTCATTCGGGAAATGCAAATTAAAGCCACAAGCTACAAACCACAAACTGCACACCTACTAGGATGGCTAAAATTTAAAAATGGAGTGTTTGCAAAGATACCGAGCAACTTACACTCTCTGGGAACTCCAATGAGAATGGAGAATAGTACAACCAATTTACAAAACACCTTGGCGGTTTATTTTAAAGTTAAACATATACTTACTATCAATCTTTCTCCTGGGTATGTACCTAAGTGAATCAAACATTTATACTCACCTTTACATAAATGTTTATAGTAGCTTTATTCATAATTATTAACTGGAAATGACCTTTCTTTGAACAAATGAATAGTTAAACAGACTGCGGAAGAGTCACACACTATAATATGACTCATCAGTAAAGAGGAATACGATATTGATTTATGCGACAATACAAATGAACTTTAAATCCACTTTGATAGGTGAAAGAAAGAAGCCAAACCCCAAAGGCTACATACTGTATTGTTCAGTGACATGATATTCTAAGAAAGACAAAAACTGTAGAGACAGAAAGCAGATAAGTAATTGCCTAGGGTTGGGAGTGGGGAAAAGGTCCGACTGCAAAGGTACAGCATGAGGGCAATGAGAGGGTTAAGAAACTCTTCTGTATATAATGTGATGTCGGATATAAGATTCCATGCATTTTCCAAAACCCATAGACCTGTACACCTCAAAGAGTGAATATTACTGTATGTGAATAGTTTTAAAAAAAAAAAAAAGGATGTCAGGGGTTCCCAAGATGGAATGCAGACTGTGACAATGAAACTGACTGTATTACAAACATATGACACAATCACCCTGGAGATGAAAAAGGAAGGATCTAAGTATTTTGCCTGGATACTGTGAGACAAAAGATTGTAAGAACGGTGTATAAACACTGTACTCTATTTGTCAAGTTTGTTTTCACAAAAATATGAGGCAACAAGTCTAAAAATACTTGTATAGTAGAACAGAGCAAATAAGTAAATATACTGTAGATAATAAGATCCAAAGAAAGATTGTAATTAATGAGAGCTAAAGTTATAAATAAGTAAAAGGAAAATGCCAGAATGAACACACTGTGCTGGATTGCAGTCACATGTGATCTTGTAAAGTCATGCTTTTCTTTAATAGATAGATGATGGATCAACAGATTGGTAGATTGATGAATTGATCAATTAATAGATAATAGAAAATTTGCATACACATGAATTAGTACACATTCATATACTTCCTATCTCGGTCTGATGAGAGAGTCACCCGCACAGAAGCTGGCACGCAGATCTTGATATCTATTCATGGTATTTACTATTCTCCAATAAAATGAACTAAGGTTGCTTGAGGAAGTTGATTCCAGGGCTGGGGCAAAAATAATTCAAGATAATCCTGGAGCATCTCATGGTTCCAGAAAGATGAAGAGTGCTCAAAAAAAAAAAAAAAAAAAGAATGCAGAAGAAGGAGGCTGGGGGCATGCCAAGGAACACAGGGACAAACCTGGAGCAGCTCCCAACAGCCCAGGCTGGCCATCTGAGCAACCAAATAAATAGCAGCAGTACTGGATTGCAAGCCAAGGAGTCAAATAAATAGCCATGAGTTCACACATAGTAAATAAATGACGGAGAAGAGAAAACTCTTGAAGAAAGACTTCAGTGAATAAAGGTAGCTGGAATGAGAAGCATAGAAAATTGCCATCAGAACACCACAGTAATAATCGCTGCAGGCAAACCCACCAATGAATGCAAAAGAGTTGTTTTTTCTTTTTAGTTTTTGGTTTTGGTTTGGGAGATAGCATCTCCCAGGCTTGTGTGCAGCGGCATGATCATAGCTCACGGGCAGCTTCTAACTTCTGGCTCACGTGATTCTCCTGCCTCAGCCTCCTGAGTAGCTGGGACTATAAGCACGTGCCACTACACTTGGCTAATTTTTTTTTTTTTTTTTTTTGAGGCGAGGTGTTGCTTTGTTGCCCAGGCTAATATTGAACTCCTGGCTTTAAGCAGTCCTCCCACCTTGGCCTCCCAAAGTGCTTGGATGACAGGCTTAAGGAAAGCAAAAGTTTAAGAGAAGAAAGGATAGTTGTTTGGTCCCAAAGTATCTCCCTCAAACTTTCAAACTAAATGCAAAGGGAAAAAAAATTGTAACTTTTTAGTGAAGAAACCCATCAGACACCAAGACATGAGGATTACCGTCACCAGTGATGTCTTATTCATATGATGTGCCTCATGAAATGATGCAACCAGAAGGGCATTTGGTATTTTACCCCCAAATCCACAACCTCAATGCAATAATGAGAAAACATCTGACAAACCCAAGTTGAGGGACACTGGACAAAATACTTGACTGTCACAGACAGAGGAAACGAAGGGGACATGGTCAAATCCTGGAACAGAAAAATAACACTAGTGGAATATGAATAAGGTCTGTGGCTTAGGTATAGTATCATATTAATGTTAACTTCTTAGTTTTGATCATTGCAGTGTGGTTACGTAAGATGTTGCCATTAAAGGAATTCTTTGTACCTTTGCAATTGTTCTGTAAATCTAAAATTATTTCAAAATAAAAAGTTAAAGAGACATAGTGAAATTAGGAACATGAAAAGACAAACCTCTGAGGGAAAACATTTCTAAAATATCTGTCTTATAAAGGGCTTATACCCAGACTATGTAAAGAATTCCTACAACTTAATAAGGAGATAATCTGATTTTAAATGAATGGACAAGATTTTCATAGACACTTAACCAAAGATGTGAATGGAAAATAAGTACATTTAAAGATACTCAACATCATAAGCCATCAGAGAAACATAAACTTCATTGTAAGATACTACTGCACACCTACTAGAATGGCTTAAAGTAAAAACCTGACAACAGAAGTCTTAGCAAGGATGTGGAGCAACTCAAACTCAAACTCTCTTACATTGCTGGTGGGACTGCAAAGTGGTACAGCTTCTGTAGAAAACCATTTAGCAGATGAACATAAAGTTAAACATAGACTTACACTACGCAGCAATCCTAAGTACTTCTCCAAGAAAAAACAAAGTGTATGTTCACATAAGGACTTGTACCAGAACGTTCACAGGAGCTTCATTCGTAGTAGACAAAGCCTGGGAACGCCCCCAAATGTCCATCACTGACGAATGGATAAGTAAATTATGGTATACACATACAACAGAATATTACTTAGTAATAAAAAGGAACAAACTACTTACATACAAGTATGTAAATGCATCTCAAAAGCATTATAAAAGCTAAGTGAAAGACGTCAGACTCAAAAAATGCATGCAGGATGATTCCATCTAAATAAAATTCTATAAAAAGTAAAATGATAGCAACTGAAAACAGATAAGAGTTTGCCAGGGCACAGGGGTGAGGTTATGAATTGACCCGAAAGGGTTAAGAGAGAATATTTCAGGAAAGTCAGAAATGTTCTATACAGTCACCATGATGGTGGTTACACTATTGTACACCTTTGTTAAAATTCATCAAATTGAACACATAAAATTGGTGAATTGTATAATACCTAAGTTTATTCCTCAATAAAGCTGATTAACATTTATAGATTTTTTAGTAGAAAAGAGCAAGTTGCAGAATGTATGTGCTTTTTGAATTTAAAAAACCCTAGATTTGTGTATATTATTTTTCAATGTCTAGAACTATAAAAATGGGGGAAAGTGGAAAGAGATGGGATGTGGGGGATGGTCAAATGGAACATTATCTATTTCAGTATTTCAGCTGTTAAGAAAAAATTTTTTGAACACTCCTTGCACAATTCAAATTATTTAAATTTAATATAGGCGGTAGCTGGTGTTATGGTTTTTCCATGTAATATCGGCGGATATCAGAGATACCGGGGTCAAGCTGGCCTGCCTATCCCGTTAGCAGATGGACTCCTTGACCGCGGGGATGGACAAGTCCTCAGAGCGCGCGTCTGTTGGACGGTAAAACTCCCAGGGTTTAGTCCCGCCTGTGCTGGTGCCCCCTGGTGGTGATGATGCGCAACGACCGCCTCTTCCCGACGGCAGCTGCTAAAAGCAGTTCTGGTCTCAGATTGGCGCCAGGCTTGCGGAGGCTGAAGGGGCACCCAGAGCTGGGGCCGGGGGCTTGGAGTGGGTGAATAGGGCTTGCAGATCAGCTGTTTCTGGATATTTGGCCCGAATCTCCCTTGCTGGGGGGCCTGGAGGCAGAGGGTACCAGAACGACCCCTTTCCCCGGCTGGGGTTTAGCCCCTCTCCTGAGCCCCATGCTGTCGTCCTTTCAGGCACAGGCAGTAGTCCTGCAGACACAGATCCTCAGAATGCACCCCACAGACAGGAGCCCCCAGCCCCAGCCCTCAGTTAGCCGTGGCTCTGCTGGGCCATTGGCTGCCTGGAGCCATCTGCTGCCCTCACATGATCCCCTGAGAGACCCAGCTCTGAACAGGGCTGCAGTTGGGACTGCCAGGGCGAGGCTCTGGCCACAGTCAGGTGCAGGATGAGGACCAGGGCTGAGAGTCCTGCGGACACCGCTAATAATGACACTTAGATTCTTTAGTCTCTGAGCAGCAAATCAATCTCAATCTCTGTTATTAAGACTTTTAAGTCAAGAGCCATGGCTAACGCCTGTAATCCCAGAAACTCAGAAAGCTGAGGTGGGAGGATCATGGGAGGCCAGAAGTTCAAGACCAGCCTGGGCAATACAGCAGCTCTCACCTCTAAAAAAAAAATTAATTAAAAAGAAACAAAAAGACTTTTAAGTCAACCTGGCAGTTCCAAAGAGAATTTTCTGCTGAACAGAAATGATGAAACTGAGGAAAGGAATCTCATTCCCCACTGGGTCAGGGGCACCATCCTTACTTAGGGCCTGCCTAGCCCCACTCCCCCACAGGCCCTGGCTCCTTCCTTAGCTGCCTCTTTCTCTTCCTCCCAGTAGCAGACTAAACCCCTGCAGACACTTACTTAGGAACGTCCAAAAATGTCCTATCTAGGATCATGATGATGGTCACCCTATTGTGCATATTTGTTAAAAATCACCGACCGGGTGAGATGGCTCATGTCTATAATCCCCAGCACTTTGGGAGGCTGAGGCGGGTGGATCTCAAGGTCAGGAGTTCGAGACCAGCCTGGCCAATGTAGTAAAACCCCATCTCTAATAAAAATACAAAAATTAGCCGGGCGTGGTGGCACGTACACGTGTAGTCCCAGCTGCTCGGGAGGCTGAGGCAGGAGAATTGCTTGAACCCAGGAGGCAGAGGTGGCAGTGAACCAAGATCACGCCACTGCACTCCAGCCTGGGCAACAGAGCGAGACTCTGTTAAAAAAAAAAAAATCACCAAAGTGTACACATAAAGTTGCTGTGTTTTGTTTTGTGTAAAGTATTCCTCAATAAA
The DNA here is from genome assembly GCA_963574635.1 of Cheracebus regulus. Lineage (NCBI taxonomy): Eukaryota > Metazoa > Chordata > Mammalia > Primates > Pitheciidae > Cheracebus > Cheracebus regulus. The sequence goes on from CAUYQU010076457.1 coordinate 225,137, forward strand.
GCTGATTAAAATGTAAAGATTTCTAGTAGAAAAAAGCAAGTGCCAGAATGTGGGTTTTTTCCCATTAAAAAAAAAACTCTATATTTGTGTATATGAGAGTTTTTTAATGTCTGGAATTTCCGCATCAAAATCATAAAAACAGGGGGAAATGGGAGGAAAGCAGGCAAAAGCAGTAACACCTGTTGGGGGAGGGGCGAGGGCAAGGTGTGGGTGAGCAGGGTGCGGAAGGGACGCTGGCCTTCAGCCAGACAACGTGAGAACAATATGACACTTTGTTTTCCTCCAACCGAGGACGGTGCTTTGAACTGTGCATAGATAACTCATTTCTTTATAAACTTTAAATTTCACTGCAGACTTTGCCCTCTTCTCCTGGAGCAGGCTTTGTCTAGCCGGCCCTGTGAGGGGAGTGGGGCTAGAGAGGTGAGCTATATAGACCTGTGAGATGCACAGACCCAGCTGTTCCTTGCATGCGCCCCGCATGGAGAACTGGCCTCATTCTGCAGAAGGGGAAACTGAGATGCCCAGGGTCTCACAGGAAGTTGTTCTCTGAGCTGGGACTGGGACTCAGGCCCCTAGTTTCCCAGCCCTGGCTGCTGTCGGCAGCCTAAGTTACATGCTGTAACTCACCACAAAGCTTTGATTCAAAATGTCAATGTGCTTATTTTGGTTTGAAGTGATTATTAGTAACTCAAGGCACAGAGGAGCAGAGCCCCCAGAACATGGTGGGAGCATCCTAGGCAAAGGTGCCCCCCAGGCCCCAGCTGCACCCCGCACACACACTGTCTCTCCTGGCCCCACTCCTCCAGCATTCCAGATGAGGCAAAGCACCACCTCCAGGCCAGGGAGGGACTGGGACACCGCAGGCATCACAGAGAAAGAACCACTTCACCCACTCTCCTTACAGATGGGGACCAGAGAGGGCAGGAGGCCCACTCAGGGTCACACAGCCAATTAGAAGCAAAGCAAGGACTCAGGCCCAGGCTGGTGCCCCTGGCCAGCCACTCCTTGCAGAGCAACATACAGATGGGAGAAAAGGCAGTGTGGCCCTGAGTCTGTGTAGGGACAGTAGAGAGCCAGGGCTAGAGTGCTGAGGAAGCGCCAGCCAGACTGCTGCGGGAGTCGGGGTCTGAAGGCCTGGAGGCCGCGGCAGACACGATGGGCCTGTGCTCTCCCCGTGCTCGGGCATGGGAAAGAGTGGCCGGGAAGAAGTCGAGGGTAGTGAGCTCCCACAATGAAGCCCTGCCACAGGCCCAGCATGGATGCATCTCCCAGAAACCAAAGATTGAGCGGACCGCCCAGAAGGCCATCTACAGCATGCTCCCGTTTTTATAAAGCGCGAAAATAAAGTGGACCAATATATGGATTAGGCATACAGGCACGATTACAAACGTTTTCTTTTTAAGCAGGAATGATGAACACACAATTCAGGATAGTCAGTGTCTTTAAGGGATGCTGGAGGAATAGGAGAGGTGCACGAGCTAGATGCAAATTTTGGAAATGTTCCAGTTCCTGAACTGAGTGATGGGCTCCTGAGTGTTTATTATGTTATTAAACTTTATAATTTGCATCTCTAATAATTCCTACTCATATAGGGCTTACTATGTGCCAGGCCCTTTAATAAACACTTTACATATATTAGCTCATTTAATCTTCACAACAACCTAATGAGGTGGGTCCTCATTTTCCAGATGAGGAAACTGAGGCGCCAGTGATTTGCTGGAGTTCACACACCTGGTATCTGGCCCCAGATTCTAACCCAGGCAGCCTGATTCCAGAGCCCGTGGTCTAAACCATTCTACCCAGCTCCATAGATTATTGTATAAGTAACCAATGTTTTATTCTTGTAATCAAATAAAAAATGTAAAGTGTACTGGGAGAGGCAGGAAAGGAGGTAACCACTGTGTCACAGGCAAGAGGGGCAGGGCCTGAGATGGAGAGAAAATCCCCCTCCAACCCTCCCCTCCCCCAGATTAAATTCCTCCCCTCCTCCACCCTCCCCTCCACCTGCCCAGCCCCTAAACCTTCTTCAAGGTCCCTCTCCCCCTCAACAGCCTCCCTCGTTGCTGACCCCTCTTCTCTGAGCACCGAGGGCTGATGATCCCGTGCTTTTGTTTACAAACCTGGGTGGCCTAGGGATGTGTACTGGTATGGTCGAGATAGGCTGGTCTCAGCATGGAAGACTTCATGAAGGAAGCAGCCCTGGTCCCCTCTAGGAAGACCTGGAGGGCTAGGCCAGAGCCCCAGCCCCTAGTGCCCCCTTCAGAGATACTGAGCCTGGGGCTGGGTACAGAGGATGCAGGAATCAGTTTTGATCAGAGGAGGGGGCTACCCCCAGAATGGCAGGGGCGGAGGGTGAGTACCAGGAGCGGATGGATGTCCCCTGAGGCCTTCTACTGGTCTCTCCCTGCAACCCAACCTTCACCCTTCCCACCCGATCCATCCCTTCCCCACCCAGCTCCCTTATTTATAAAGCATATGTCCCCGTGTCCCTGCCTGCCCCTACTGTTTATCCAAAGCTTCAGCTGCTTCCCCTGATAACCCTAGAACAAGTAATCCTGGAAAACTGGGAGGGCCCCAGGGGCAAGCGTAGTTCAGGGACACTCCCCCCACCCCTACTCAGGAATCTTCATTGGCTCCCCATGGACACTCCAGGATCTGATGCATACAACATGCTCAAAAATCAGTAGCTGTCCCATGTAAAATGTTAATTTCTGTTTTTGCCCATAGGAGCTATTCCAGACCACTTTGCCAAAGGCCTCAAAGGCAACTGAGGAAATTCAGGTCCAGGGAGGGGAAGTGACTTGCTCTCGCTCATGTAGTGAGGCCATCTGAAGTCCTCTCTACTCTGCCGCCCTGCCTTTCTGCCCAACCATTATACATAAATGCAAAGAGCTTAGTCCCAGACCTTTCCAGCTGTGTGACTTTGGCGGCTTGCCTACCCTCTCTGATTTAGAGTTTCTTCATCTATAAAATGCAAACATTGTCTGTTTTCTTCAATACCCAGCACCCAGAAAGGTGCTTGACACATAGTAAGGGCTCAATAAATATTTCTTGGATGAATGAATGAGTAATCCCTAACTCTCAGCTCATTTATGAGTATCAAGCCAAGCAGTAAATATGAAATGAAGTTCCTGCACAGTGCAAAATGCATGGCAGAAACGTTGCAGAGGGTGTTCCTCTTGCCCCCTCACTGACCACGATGAGGATTCTAGACCCTCTTCTGACCCCAGCCAGGGACCCCTGATGGCCAAAGCCCAGACTCCATCCTGAAATCACAGGCACCCAGAGCTCTGAGCCTCTTGAGTTTGCCGAGCACCCCTAGGCCAGCCTCCTCCGCAGCAGCTCCTCTGGCCTCTGCTCCCCACTTCTCTGCCTACACCACAGGCCTTCCACTGGGTGCCTAGAGAAACAGTGCCCCTGGCCTGCATGAATGCCCAGCCTGCCAGGCCTGGGCTCCCTGGACACCACTTTCTCCTCCTCTCCTTTGTTCAGCAAATGCTTCCCTGCTTCTGGAACTGTCTCCCGGGACTCACAGTGGAGGAGAGGCCAGCAGGGATGGCAGTGCTCAGAGCAAGGACAGGCAATGGTGCCTGTGCTCAGGGCCATTCGGGGAGTGTAAAGGTCTCAGCAGGGATGGTGTAGGACTGTCCCCCCAGCACAGAGAAAAGCAGAGATGAGAAATGGTCACAGCAAAAGGCAGAGTTGAGGCCACTGCTAGCTCTGGGCAGCAGAAAGAGCTCCAGTCCCATCTCTGCTACTGAGCCCAGAGGTGACTTGGGGCAGGTCCCATCTCCCTGGCCTCAGTGTTCCCAGCTCTAGGATGGTGCCGGCGTGGGGCTGTGGTCAGTCCCCCATCACCTCCAGCTCTCATCTGGCTTTCTCGTGTCATCGCACCCCAGTATCTCCACAGGCAGACATGGGGGTCCCAGAACAACCAGGCGAACAGGAAGCTTCTACTTTAGCCCCGCCTGCTAAGGAGCCTAACTCCATCCTCAAGCATTAAGCCCTAGAACCTGCCCTGCAGGGGTCCCCAGGGATTAGCGTCCAGCTGTGGAGGGTCGGGCTGATGTGGCCACGTGGACAGGGCTTTGGAAATGGTCCCCCTCAGAGTGCTAAGCTCCTAGCTATGAAAATGGTCCCCCTGGGAAGTCCCAGGGGAAGGGACCTCTCTGGCAGCTTCCCCAAGAGTTGGACTGAGGTGCCCGGATGATGTTTCCACCCGGATAAGCCCCGGAGAGTGGAATGTCAGGCAGCCTGGGAGGGCTGCGCGGGCCGCCTCCTCCTACAGGCAGGCAGACGGGACTGGCTCTTGGCTGTCCAGCCAGGTAGAGGCCGCGCCACAGTGAGAGCGCAGGCACAGCTGCACCTCAGGCCTTCCTCTCAGTGCTGTGTTATGCGGGCCTCCGCGCGGGGAGGGGCTGGCCAGGGTCGCACGGCGAGGCAGCGGCAGGAGCCGCAGGTCCCCCAGGGTGAGCGCAGGCCTGCCCCTCTCACAGGTGGACAGGCGCAGGGGCCCCATCTAACCCTGGGTGGGATGCTGGGGCCTCTGAGAAAGGTCCCCAGACCCCCATCCCTCTGTGTGTCCCTGAGGGCGGAGCTGAGCAAGCCTGAATCAGGGCAGAGCTGCGGGAGATCAGCTGGGGTCTCCATAATAAAGCCCCAAGATTGACACGTAGACTTCCAGGCATGAGGTTTTGAAAAGCTTTTGGACAAAATCCTCCAGCCAGGAGTGTCTTGCAGGACTCTCAAAATTCAATCCCCATGTCTACATGAGGACACTGAGGCCGAGAAAGGAGTAGGGGCTCACTGATGGTGCCACAGTGAGTCAGGAGCAGAGGCGAGCCTGGAATTCTGGGCCCGGACTCCTACCCCAGTGCTCACCGTAACTTCACTGGCTGCTGCGGCAGGGGCAGCGAGGGAGCCTCGGTGTGCAGAGCCCATCCAGACGGGCTGGGATTGGCCTGCTTTGGAAGCGGCTGGATGAGGCTGTGGCTCTGCTTGGGCTCACCCCCAGTTCGCATCACCTTTGCCCACAGCTCCAGGAGCTTGGCACAGACACAAGCCCCAGCTGGTTCCAGCACAATGGAAGGATAGTCAATGATTCATGGAGGCTTCGTTCCTGGGGGCCTTCTCCCAGTGCCCAGGAGCCCACTGCTGGCTCCTGTACAAGCTCCCCCAGCAGGGTAGGACAGGGATTAATCAGTGCTGGGCCTAGAGGGAGACTGAGAGGATCCTCCCCACCCACCACCTCTTCCTCTCTCCTTCTCTTTCTCCCTGCTTCTCCTTCCCTCTCTCCCTTTCTCTCTCCTTCTTTTTTTCTCTCTCTCGGGCACACCCCACACCTGCCTCCCCTCCCTTCCACCTCACCAGCACCCTCACTGGGAACTCTGAACCTCTCTTTCCTCCTCCTTTCCTCACACCTGCCCTCAGGAGAGGTTTTGATAGACTAAGCCATCCTGAGGTTTCAGACAGGGAAATCTGAAAGCTGAGGGGCCCTCAGAGATAACACCCAGGCCAGCGTTTACAATGGGTGTTTTGTAGAAATCCAGTTGTCTGAAATGGTAATCCGTGTTACTTCCGAAAGAAGGTTCTGTGGACAAACAAGTTTGGTGAACACAGGCTTCAATAAAATGAGTTCTGATTGCGGGACTCATCAGAGCCTCTACTCTGCTGACTTGAATGGTGAGCCTCCAAGAGAGTGATGTGGTTTCCAAACTTACCTCCCCACTTATAAAAACCAGTCAGTAGCTCCAAGAGCTGAGACCCTCACTTGGTGAGGACCACAGAGGACAGGTGATCTCCCTGAGCCCCTCCACTCAGGCCTTAGCCAGGAGAATGGGTGGCACCTATTGGTAAAGTCCCTCTGGCTGCTAAACTGTTTCAAATCCAACTCTCCAGGATTTTTTTCCTCCAGAAAAATCTCCCCGAGGGCAGCCTGGGTAGCTTCACACTTAGGGAGAAAGAGGGAAAGGGGCAGGGGCCAGGAGCCCTTGGAATTCTCTGGAACCCAAACTGCAGGCCCATGGAGGCATTCCTGGGCTTGGTGTCTCCAGCCTCACATTCCTGGAGGCAGATGCAGCTGCCCCTCCCAGCCCGGAAGGTCACTGCCAGCAGCGGAAATTCTTGGAGTTCGTCTCAGATGGAAGCTGCCACCGGCCCATCAGCAACAATCCAGGCGCAGTAGCGGCTCAGTGGCTCCAGGGAACTTCACGAACAGTTTAACAGAGTCACCCCCACCCAAGGGCCCAGGAATCCTCCCACAGGGCATAAAGCGGAGACTCCTCTTCAGGTCTGCAGAGTCACAGATGGGAGAGAGGGGGTAAAGTGAGGCAGGATACAAAAAGGTGCAGGTGTGGGGAGGGCGGGGAGATCCCTGAGTCCATCTCCTCGCTGCTGAGACCCAGACACAGGGCGAAAGCACAGAACGCTAGGAAAGAGCACCCCGAGGTGCATTTCAGAGCTGCCGCACGTGCTTGGCATTGGCACGCGCCAGGCGACTTGTTGGAATTATGGGGCCACATCCCCTGTGACCAGCCTCCACAACCTGCCTCTGTGAATGATTTGACTGGGACATGAAACTAGCTCTGGCCACGCTATGCCATCTTCAACATGGAATTCACCTCCCAGTGCCTGACTTCACAAGGAATGTCAGCTGAGGAAATGTGATCAATCAATATAAAGGTTACTGACATTCTTACCACATTTAGAATGTATTATACATTTCTTATTGAAAAAAAGTGTTCACTGACCACCCCCCCAAAATTTTTGCATTTAATCAGCTCAAGATTAGACATTGGATTTGGCAAAGAAGATGGATGAGAGCATTGGTCCTGTCGGCCTGGTTGGCAAGTGTGGAAAGGGAGCCCAGACTCCCACCAGACCCCCAGGAACTTGCTCCTCCCAGCTGGACAGAACATCAGCTGCCGGGAACTCGGCAACGTGGCTCTATTCTGTGGCTGGGTCTGGGTAAGATCCCCTCATATTGTTCAAAAGCTAGATTTCAGGAAGGTTTCCTTGGAGTTTACATGATTCCTGTCATCCCCTGGCAGGCAGTAGCCTGACACAGTCCAGAAGACCCTGCTGTCGGGTCCACAGGCATCTCATAAACGTGCACAGATGCAGTGTGGGCATTCCTGCTGAAAGGCCTGACATGACTCTCTGGAGAATTGAACCTCCTATGCACGTGCACACACACGCACATCCCACCCCACAAAGTGATATTCCAAATATATTAACACCCTGTGTGCTGTGAGCACCACCCCCAGCCACCTACTCTACACTCACATGATTAAAATACATTTTCTTGGTTTTATTGGTTTGATTTGTTTTTGTTTCCTATTTGAGTTCCTTAAAGGCGTAAGTTATTACTTCGATTTAAGGTGCCTTATGAAAAATATAAGCTAAGTTTTTTTTTAAAGCACTTAATATGAAATAAGGCACCAGGGACACGTTGACCCCTTTCAGAATGTTCAAGCTGTGAATGGTAAGCTTCAGTCCTTAAGAACTTTTCATCTGTGCTAATTCTTTGGGTTTACTTTTTTTGGATTGGACTCATTTGTTGAATCAGCTTTCCTCATATTACTATTTCAGAGGGAGAAAAGGTAATACTCTTCTACAAATTATAGATCTGCTTACCTACTTAGCAGCTTATTGAGAAATGTATGCCAATTCACCCTTAATGAACACAAGCCAGGCCAGCCTTCTCAAACCAATATTCTTGCTGGGGAGCATGCTGGCTCTACGTAAACTGAGTCTAGTATCTGGTGGTGACGTCTATTAGGAATAACACATCTTTTGAGTTCCATGTAACTCAAGGCACAGAGGAAGCAGAGCCCCCAGAGCACAGTGGGCATATCCTGGGGGAGAATGCCCCCAGGCCCCAGCTGTACCCCATACACATACTGCCCCACCTGGCCCCATGCCCTGGGAATTCTAGATGAGCCAAAGCACCACCTCCAGGTCCGGGAGGGACTGGGACACCACTGACATCACAGAGAAGGGAGCACTTCACCCACTTTCCTTACAGGTGGGGAGACTGAGGACCAGAGAGGGCAGGAGCCTTGGACTGTGTGCCCCAATCTGCGTATACACACACACACACACACACACACACACACACACACACACACACACACACACCCTTTTTCTAACTTGGACCTTGCTGGATAGACACCTCTTACTCCCTCTCACCCAGGGTTGATGTGTAAAATATATACCACCCTGGCATAGTGAAGACACCAAGCCATCAGAACTATCCTACAACTGTAGTGCTGGACAGGGTCCAAGGGGGCCCCTTAACCCATTGAGTGCTGGCTTGTGGGGAGGTCTGGGGGAGAATAAAGAGGGGCAGGAAGCTAGGAAAGCCAGACAGCAGGGCTAGGAGGATGTTACTTGAATGGCTCAAAACAGATGGAAAGATGTTAATATTTTAAGAGCAGGTGAGCTGGGCACAGTGGCACACGCCTATAATCCCAGAACTTTGTGAGGCCGAGTTGGCGGGGTGGATCACCTGAGGTCAGGAGTTTGAGACCAGCCTGGCCAAAACAGCAAAACCCTGTCTGTACTAAAAATACAAAAAGTAGCCAGATACGGTGGCACACGCCTGTAATCCTGGCTATTCAGGAGGCTGAGGCAGAAGAATCACTTGAACCCAGGAGGTGGAGGTTGCAATGAGCCAAGATCGCGCCACTGCACTCCAGCATGGGCGACAGAGCAAGACTTCATCTCAAAAAAAAAAAAAAAAAAAAAAACAGGCTGAAGATCAATTGTGCCCTCACCCCGTTCCTGACTGATGCGCTGGAAAGAACAGAAAAATAAACAAAATCCTACATCCAGAAAACATGGTTTTATTGGAATGTGGCAGAATCACCTAAGCAGGACCAGCTCATTAAAACTTGCTGGATACCCTTCACCATAGTCCTCTCTGCTCACCAGGGCCTGAGGTATCAGTGGGGACTAGTGGGCTCTTCAGGGCTAGGAAACACAGCCCCGTAAGCCCCGGCTACCCTTGCCTTCCCTATCTACAGAACCGCTCCCTTTTTGGCAGTAAGGACAGTAAACATCACTACCTTAGGGTCTCCGGGCCCCCAAGAATGGCCCCACCCTGGCCCCCAGCTCGGCAGCAAATTCCACTCATTGTCCTCATTGTGTTCTAAACCTAAAGAAAACAAGGCATCGCGCCCAGCAGCTCCTCCATGAAACATTAATCACTGTCCCCTCCTCGAGAGGTTTCTGACCAGTTAAGGTGTGACCTACAGGAGCCATGGAAAAATCCCAGTGGGTCAGCATATGGCCTGACCACGCCATGGGTGGGGGACCCGGCACCAGTTCCTCCAGTGCTTTTCCAGACTCCTGACTGGGGTTCCAGGGATACTGAGGATCACCTAAGAATCCCAAAAGGGAGAGAACCCTCCCTGCATCTACCAAATCCCCCAAAGGCGCTGCGGTCCTTGTGGTCTAGTGGCCTTAAGACCCACACCCTTCCATTTGGGCCCTCAGAGCCCACAGGAGCATTAAGATGGAAGATAGTGCTAGCAGCAGGGCCAGGACTATGGGCCACTAACCCCGCTGGAGCTTCCCCACATCTGTGACTAGTTGACGAATCCTAGTGTTGCAGAAATCAAGTCTTTTCCCTATAACCTCTGAACACCTCTCCAGGGCTGGGAAAGATGAATCCCCTTGATTCTGGAGGAGAGTGAAATGTCAAAAGTGAAATATGGATCTATAAGGAGCTCAGACTCTTGAATGTTTAGAAACCCAGGAGAGGTTGATCTGATGCTTGAGATCATAAATAAGTGTGGCTGAAATCCAACCTCAGGCTGATGTGAACTTTCACCTCTGGGCTCCAGCTGACCCTCTGATCTGTCCCAGAGTTCCTAGGGGGCCTCAGAGTAAATGGAGCAATTGCAGAACCACAGCTTTTTGCTCTTGTGAGTTTAATGGAAAGACAAATATTCTAGGATTCAGTGGCTGCTAGATTACATCCGGCTTCCTCCTGGGCCGGGTGCAGACGGCACAACCTTCCAAGCCAGCTGAGCCATTCCATGTGCAATCTCAAGGGAAGGGCCAGGAGGGCATCTGATGGAGATAGTGACCTGTTGTCTGGTCTCATCAAGGACCCAGTCAGAGAGGGGTGACAGGTGCCCCCCACCAAGTCACATCATATGTGCAGCTGCCTGAGGACAAAGATGGAATCCTGGGAGCTTTCAGGAAATTTACTACTTCCATTAAAGTCTGATGAACAAACAGACAAGGTCTCAGCTGCCCAAGGAGCCCCGCTTCATCCATTATTCCCTCAAAACTCTACCTGTGTTGGGCTGTATAGAGGATGAGAAGAGCAGCGTTGGGGATGGCCCCAAAAAGATGGGGTGCCTGGAGCACTAAACCCCCAGGCTGGAAGATGAGGAGTCTGGGATTGCCTTTGTCCTAAGCTGTTGCCCCCTTGCTTGATGGGTAGTTGAGGCCGCTGAGGCCCTGTCTTAGTGCATTATTATCCCTCATGATGCAGCATTGCCCTTCCGCTTCTCAGATACTCTGCTGGGTGAACATGGTTCTCAGACATTCTTCTTCAGGGAGAGGGGTAGCCAGCCCTGGAAGACAGTGGGGAGGCTTGGGTGGGGCCACTGCTAAGGGAAGCAGCCTCAGGCCCTGTGATAACAATGTGTCTCAAGCAGACACCACGTCCAGCTGACCCTGGAATAAGCAGGCTTCTCCTGATGCCGGATGGCTCTGGGGCTGGCACGTCTCCCTTCCCCCCTTCCCCCTCCCCATGCGCACTCTGCTGGAGTGGCTGCACTCGGCACACAGCCTGGCTTCCTGGCTAGCCCAGAGCTTAACTTAGCAGGAATCATGACAAAACAGGCCAAGACCACATTGTGGAAAGAGCCTGATCTTTGAAGCCAAGCAGAACAGGTTCAAATCCCAGTTCTGCCACCAACATGCTGTATAGCCTGGGGAAAATCATTTCATCTTCAGGGGCTCTGGCACCCTCTACAAATGGGGACACATATCTCTACCTTCCAAGGATGTTGTAAAGATTAGAGTGAATGTATGCAAAATCTCAGGGAGATTCCTCACACATAGTGAGTGCCCAAGAAATACCAGTTCCCTGATGTCTTATTCAGGCCCTGTCTCTTGGCTCTAGGACTCTATGTCTAAGCAATACACTAAAGAAGGCTGTGCCGTGGAATGGGGGTGAAGTGGGGGTGGGGGTCGGAGTGAATGAGTAGGCGTTGAGGTGGGATGGTTGGACCCATAGTGGGGGTTGGGAGGGCTTCAGGCCTAGAAGGATGGGATGCGTTACGGAGACAAGCTGAGAAGGGCTGTGAGAGATAGCATCGGCACACCCTCACAGGCGGCCTGGGATGCAGCAGGCTAGCTGGTAGCCGATTCCCGCTGCCTGGCTGGCACGCTGCCATTTATACACCCCACAGGCTGGGAGATAAGTTTCCTTATCTGTTAAATGGGCTGGAAGTTCTTGCAAGGGAATGGAGAAGAGTGTGCAGATGTGATGCACTGTTTTGCAGGGCACGCTAAAATAAGAAAGCCTGTCCCATCAACACGGCCTCAGTCTTCACTGTGGGGTGCCTGGCCCCTGGCTCCCTGAGACCCAGCCCCTCTTATATCCATCAGCCAGGCATTCCACAGAGCGGGCAGAAACCATGTGTCTCCCAGGAGCAGTGCTGGGACCCCAGGACCTGCCCATACACTATTTCCCAGCTCAGCCCACTGCCATGGTGATACCTGTTCCCTGTGATCAGGCACTAAGTGTGTGTGCACGTCAGGAGGGTCAGGAGCCGGGGTCCCAATCTCAGCCTGATGCAGAGCCAACCGCACTGGGCTCTGATGAGCAGGTCCGTCTCCCAGGAGATGCCCAGCCCAGGTCAGATGGGTGGCAAATGTGAGTGGAGGGAAGGAGGAAGGCGGAGCGATCCCTAGGGTTCCCGGGGTCCTGCTCTGTGGAGGGGAGAGGGGATGAGGGGCTGGGGGGCTGTTAGACTTCAGGCCTGCTTTCCCCAATCCCTTCCATACTCAGGAATCAGAAATGGCTCCCATTGCCCCATTTAAACTGATCAGAATCCTGCCCTTTTCCCTGCCCCCAGATCTTCAAAGTCAATCCCGCTGGGCTCTGGAATTCTACAAGGGGCAGGACCCTGTGTCCCTCAGATGCCGTCTGCGGTATGGCTGTATCATCACCTGAGATCAGGAGTATTGAAGGCAGAAGGGGAGGCAGTGGCTTCTCCTCAGACTGGGTCCCCAGCAGTGGACAGATTTCCTTGTGGAGTAATCCAGAAACATTTGTGGGGACACGGCATCAAAAGAAGAAAAACTGCAGGAAGCCCCAAGGACCTTACAAGTCATTTTCCTTTATTTTCTTAACATATAATGAAATTCCAATGCCAAAGAGACAACTATGCAGAGCAGGCAGATGCAGGGCCCTGGTGCGTAGCGGCGTAGAACCAGGCAGGGGATGGGTGTGCTCCTCTCCCTCCATCAGCACCCTCCCCACTCTTGGCCCCTGGCCATTGCCCAGGCAGAAACTGAGAAGCTGGAAATGAGAGGAATCAGCCTCGTGGTCCAGGAAGTAGCCACAGACAGGGCCTCGGTTGCTAGGCCTGGCCAAATCATTATCTAGCTGAAACCGAGGGCCTCAGTTTCTTTATCTGTTAAATGGGCTAGAAGTTCCTGCTAGGGAATGGAGAAGACGGTGTGCAGATGTGATGTGCTGGTGACAGCTAAGGGCCTCCTGGTTGTCCCTCTGCTTCGAAATACCTGCATAATTGTGTCTCTTTGTTTCTGTGGCCATCATGGCTAAGTGCACAGTGGTGGAGCTGCTCTGGCCCTGGTGGAATTGAATGGACTTATGTAGATAGATGAGTGGAAGAATTCAGCCTTCAAAGCTGATTCTGATCTCTGAACTGTCCTTGGGCTGCAGCTGTAGCTGCCTCATCAGGCCAAGGCTGACCTCTCCCCTCCAGGTCAATGCGGAAGGAAGGCTGTGGCCAGGGGTCACACAGCAAGGCTGTGCAGGTTACTCAGCTGCTCAAATGCCTCCAACCAGGAGCTCGTGAACAAGAGCAGGACTTGCTCCATTCACTCAGGACCAGCTGAGGGCTTGGAAAAACCCCCCAGCCCCAGGAGGGCCATGCCCAGCCTCCATGGCTGACCACATCAGGGTCATTCTGTCCTCAGGCTTTGGGCTTCAGCTAGCTCAAGTGCTCTTTGATAGACATATACCAGCATAATGCTGACCTGTATCTACACTGACAAGAGGGAGTAGAGAGCTGAAAGAATGAGCATGATAATGCAGTGATGGATGGAAAGACCAACTCGAACTCAGAGAAGCAACATGGGTATTTCTCGTTCACCCTCTAAATGGCTTCATTCTGCAACGCAGGCCCTGTCTTGGGAACCCCTCCACAGGGAAGAGAAAGTTCCAACCACCTGGCTGGCTGTGCATCTCTGCTTTGTAGCCTGTCTGCTCTGCACACATAAACAGAGGCGTGTGGCGATAGCCATGCCCCTGGCGAGTGGGAGGAGCAGCCCTGGTCTAAACCACGTCTTCTGGACCTGTGCTGTGTCTGCACATGGGGCTGCAGGTCCGTATAGCTCTCCCTGTCCCTGCCACTTTGCAGAAGGAGGTCGCTGAGGCCCTGAGATAGGGATAAGTCCAAGGTCAGGCAGTAAGTCTGAGCGGGGCGGGGGCCTGGGAGCAAGCAGAACTGAAGGAGCAAAGCTTGCCCCTCTCCTGCACCTCCTGGGATCTCTTCCCCCTCCAAGCACCATTGGGAGCAAGGTGCAGGTCAGGAGGAGGAGGGCCGTGCCCAAAGGCACAAAGCAATTACAGTAGAATCCAAGGCACCTTCGCAGGTGAGTCGATGAGCAACTTTGGAACGAGGGGGGTACTTTCTGGCACACCTCCCATCCCACTCTGAGGGGGCGACTAGCAGGTGGGTCCCTCTCTTTCACCTTCTCCACGACTTCAGGGGAGTGGGTGAATGGGTAAATATTGGTCCTCAGGAAGCTCTGAGGCCAGACAACAGAGAAAGAGAAAGTGATAGAAACACCCCCAAATGAGGCTTGACTGTGCAGGTCTGGCAGATCTTGGGGAAGTGAGTTTGGCCAGCTTGTCAGAGTGTCTACAATATGGATGTCACCCTCCCCCCGTCCGCCCGCCCCTACCCCTGCCCTCTACGTGGATGCCCGGGCTAGACCCCTTCTATTTGGGCTTCATCTCCACCCTGGAGTTGATGTCGTCGGCATCCAGGTCGTACTCCTCCACCTGGCCGCTGGTCCACACCTTCACGCGGTCTGTGAGGTCACTGCTGCGTGGGGCCAGGATGAAGTCGTAGATGAGGACAGCCAGGGCTCCCCCGATGAACGGCCCCACCCAGAAAATCTAGGAACACAGCAGGTATGTTCAGAAGGCTGTACTAAAAAGCCCTGGGAAGAGTTCCCTGGGGTACCCCCGCCCACCTGACCACCACCCCGTTGGTCAGGTTTTCTCCCACCTGAGACAGAGGCAGGCAGGAGGATCAAATCCTAACATCCTGATTCCGGTGCCCCTCAGAACTGGCCCAGGCCAGGCGGGGTGGTCGGGGCACCTCTTTGTCTCTGCATGGCCCAGCTCAGGCACGGGCAGTAGCAGCCCCTTCTTGAGGAAGGCCACCGCCCCCAACCTCCCAGCTTTGGAGAGGCCCCGGAGACCATTGTTAATGCAAGGCTGGCCTAGCACATCTACATCCATGACCAGAAGAGCTAAAATCCACCAAGCGCCGCCTCTGTCCTGAGCTTGGTTTACAGATAGGGAGTGAGCCCTTTCCTCCTCTCAGCCACCCTGGGAGGTGGGCACCACCATATCCTCCTCCACAGCTCAGGAAACCGAGGCTCAGGCATGCTGCTCAAGGTCATGTTGAACCCGAAAGTGGCAGGGCCAGGATTTGGAGCCCCACTTTCAACCACACTGCTGGGATGACCTGGAGGCCGGGCAGCCTGGGCAGGGCAGAGCTGGGAGGGCTCAAGCTCACAGTGTGACCCCGCCCTGCCCCTTCATGGCAAGCCTCGGTTTCCTGATTTCCTGTGCCCTGGCTGTCTCCCAGAGCCTCCAGGACAGGAAGGGACGCTGCGAGGGTGGGGTCTGGCTTAGCATGGGACACCAAAGCCTCCCACCGCCCCACCCTGTGCCGTAGCGGCAGCCCGTGGGTCCCCTACCCAGTGGTTGCTGAAGTTGTGTGTGATCACTGCAGAGCCGAAGGACCGAGCAGGATTAATCCCACAGCCGGTGTAGTCAATCTGTGAGGGGAAGACAGAGGAAGGGGCGAAGGCAGAGCCACAGGTGAAGAGACAGTGAGAGGAGGGAGAGAGAGTAACCAGGGATGGGGGACAATGAGACCCAGGGAGAGAAGAATGCTGACCCAAGCTGGGCAGGAGGTCCCTGTGCTCCTCTCCAGGGCAGGACCCAGCCCCCAGCCCCAAGCCCCCAGCCCCCAGTGCTGGCCCGCCATCCTCCACCACATGGCAAGAGCCCTGTTGAAAGTCCCACCGGCTGCCCATGGCAGGGCACTCCACCAGCCCCTGCCCTCCCTACCCCGACCTCCACCTGGGAGGGTCCCCAACTCACAGCAAGCAGGTGTCCAAGGGCTACAGAGAGGCCGATGGCGAGGGGGGCTGAGCCACCAAGGTCGCGGCGCCTCCGGTCGGTAGTGGCCAGCACGCATAGCACCAGCTGCAGGGTCCCGATGATCTCGATGCCCAGGCCCTGGCCAGAGTTCACGCCATCAGCCAGCTGCAGGAGAGACAGGTGGGGAAGACTGGTGAGGAAGGTAGGCAGGGACTGTGTCCCAGAACCCCAAGGATCCCCAGACCTCCCGGGCCCAGGCACGAAGGGCAGACCCTCAGATGGGCCTTCAGAGCCCATCACAGGGCCCCGGGCAAGCACACACAGCAGGTGGTGGAAATCAGGCTTGAACCTTCCCATTGCTGTGAATGAAACTCCAGCTCGGCCCCTATGACCTGCCTAGACCCAGCCCCACTCTGCCTAGAAGCCGGAGACCTGTGGGGTGAGCTGGGGCCTTCGCATCCAGCTGCATCCCGGCCAGGTTACTCTGGGGTACCAAGGCTAGAGGCAAGGGGCGAGTCCCAGGCATGGGGGTGACGGTTAGGAGCACTCCTAGGAGAAGAGATACAAACAGGTGGGGGAGGGCCCAGCAGGGGACATGGCTTCATACCCAGAAGTCCAGCACATTCTACCCCATGCCCGACTGCATCTAAACTCCAGGGCTATGGGGGCCTTCAGTGAGCTCCCAGCTCCCTCCACCCTCTCTCTCCTCCATGCCTCCTCCCTTGTCTCCACCCTCTCTCTCTCCTTCTCCACCCGTCTCTCTTCCTGGTCCAGGACCTGTCTCCCATTTCTTCTGGTCCTGCCCTCCCTGCCTCTCCTTCTCTCTTCTTCCTCCCTACTCCTGGCCCCAGTCTCACCCTCTGTCTCCCTGGCCAGATAGGCACCCCCACCACCGTCTGGCTGCCACTTACTCCTGGGCCACTTTTAGAAACATGACTCATGGAAAGAGAAGGGAAGGGGAGCTGCAGTGAAGTCATGAAAGCCGTCCCCGGGCAGCTGCCCCAGGAGGACCCTCCCCAAGGAGCCCCAGCACCTTCCACTATGCTTTGTGGCCATCCCAGGGGCTCAGTGTACTCACACAGGGGAGCTATAACAGCAAAGGCTCACTTGCAATGATGCCCAGATGAGGCCACTTAGGCTGTCTTCTCCCAGCCAGGGCATATGCACCCAAACACTTCCCAGCTGGGAGCCCCACCACCCAGCTCCCATCCTCAGGGTATGGGAGTGTCTCCAAGGCCATAGGGAATTTTGCAAAATCCAAGGTAGGGGGGCACACCTTGGAGGTTTTCCCAGCCCCACCCTGAGGCCATCCTACAAGAACAATTCTCTTCCCGGCTTTGTCTGCAGCCCTGGGTTACAGGGAATGACTCATATCCCCTCCCCTGCCTTGCAGCCCCAGATTTGGGCCTTTCCTGGCAGACCCCAGAGCTACATCCCTATAGGTTCACCAGACCTCTGGACAATGCCCAGTTCCCTTTCTGTCCCAAGGTTGGACCAAGGAGGCAGAAGCCCTGGGTTCAGGTCCTGACTCTTCTACTTTCTGGCACCATGAGCATGGCCTATCCCCTCTGGTCTTCAGTCTCCGCATCTGCAAAATGGATCTCATTTCTCCATGTCTGCTCTCCAGACCAGCCGGGAGGTTCAAAGGCCAAAGGGGCCATCTCAGGGCATTTGGAAAGAGCTGCCAACGCAGGAGGGACGGGGCAGTGGTTGTGGCTCTTGTGGTTCTTCTCATTGTGTGTGCACGATTTGGAGACAAGCAGGAGAGACGTCTTGCCTGCACAGATGGGAGTGACGGCAGCTGGAGCCTGCCCAGAGTTAGGACAGGCTGGACGGGGTTGAGGCTGGTGAGGCCAGGCTGGCTAGTCCTGATGACCACCTACCCTTCTGTGTCTGAGCCTTAAGGAAGCTCGCAGCTCCTTCTGTTCCTCTCTCCTCGGCTCTCCAGGGCTGGCCTAATTGCTAGCTGGCAGAAATCCTGAAACCAGCCCTTCCACAATGATTAATGGAGCCATGGCTGTACCCGCCTCGGAGAACCCTCTCAGCCCCACCCCTCACAGATGTGACCAGAAGGAGCTCATCTCCTCCTCTGGTTCTTAACCAGGTCTGAGAGTCCCAGCCCCTACCCAGAGATACCATGCTTTTCATGCAAAGTGGGCAGAGCAAAAGGTGAAGGTTCCAGGCTCTGTGCTCTGAGTCCTTGGGGAGGGGAGGGAGCAGCCACCTGCCCTGGGAATTCTGGAATATGCTTTCCTGACTGCTGAGAACCACACGGGCTGACAGCCTTCCTCTCCAGTACCCACTACCACCACCACCAGGAAGCCTCCCCTGATTGCTTCAACATCTACTGACAATCTTCCTTCAACTACCTAATACACTTGCCTTATTTACATCTGGAAAAACCTGATAATTCAAAATTGGAAGGGGCACTCAAAGCCCTGTTGAAACTCAATGTCCAGGAAAGAAAAGGTAGAAATACTTCAAAATGTATGTTACTGTTTTCAACCCATTAAATTTGAAAAATTGCTTAAACAGGGACAATTCCCATTTTAGTCACCTGTTATTAAAATATACACACATACATATATATATACATATATACATACATATATACATATATATATATGTTTGCACATCCCCAGGTAGTTTTGCCTGGCCCAGGTCTTATTAAGGCGGGGGGGGCGGGGGGGGAGTAACAATTGACAATCCTCTTCCTGCCTTGGTCTGCAGCCCTAGCTTTTGTGAATGCACGTATTACCTAAAGCATAACGCACACATTTCTTCTGAAGCGTCAGAAAGATACAAGCTCTCCATTTTGTGCTGAGCCCTTCTAAGCCCACTGCTCAAGGCCCAGTTCAGACCCCACCAGCTCCTAGAAGCCTTCCTGGATCCCTGACTGGAATTAACTTCTGCTCCCACCTGCCATGCCCTCACTGAATTCTCTGTGCATCTTGCAGGAAACCAACCAATCTTCCTGCGGTCTATGTGGGTGCATCTCCTCCTGGCCTGGGAGCTCGGCAAGGACAGGGTGGGGGCCTCTGTCATTTCCCTGCCCACACATCTGAGGGGATGCTCACTGTGTGGTGATGGAAGTGGTAGAGGATGCTAATTTTCTAGAACTCCCACCCTCGCTAGGGGCAGCCTGGCTCCAGGGATGCTCTCCGGACCCAGGGCTGTCTTCACTTTCTAGCTGGGAAACAATGGGCCAATCATTAGCCTCTGGGGCCCTACAGGGCAGCTTGTGCGATGGCTCAGTGAGATGATGATGCGGAGGCTGAGGCCCAGGGAGGACGCAGCAAAGCCAGGATCCTTGCCCCATGGTCTGTGCCAACCTACACTCACAGGTCAATGGGCTGGACACTCCTAGACCCAGCCAAGGGACCTGGCTATCCCCAGCTTGGACTCAGGAGCTGGCTCTGTGGCTGTCAGTGTGTCCTGGCTCAGGGGCAGCCCAGGGATGATCTCTCCGGGCAATGTACTCTAAGCCACAGTCAGGCCAACCAGGGTAGCTTCCAAGGCCTGGGGCCCCTGACTTAGCCTGCCCTGGCCTTGAGAAACAGCAGGCTCCAGAGGCCTCCGGATCTGACTGAGGCTCAAGCATTCATTCTCAGGGGACGGGAAACACTGAGGCCTTCCCTGCCCACCCCGGTGCCTCCAGGACTCAGCACTGGGCAGTGAGGGGACCTCCATGGGCCCCACAGTGTCCCTCCTCCGTGGGTGTTCCCACGTGGACATGGGGGTATTGCTGGCTTTGTGTGCCTCTGCGTGTCTTGTAGGTAAGCGTCTGCTGTGTCTGTGGATGGCCACATGTGTCCAGGGTTCACTCCCTCTTCCTCTTTTTTGTTAGATTGTAAGTGGTTTATTACACAATAATTAAATTTTAAAAATCTATAAAAGAACTACAAAAATCCCCAATTTGCATGCACCAAACAACATAGCCTAAAAATAAATGAGGGGAAAAATGGAAAATTATAAGGAGAATTGGATCACTCTACCACCAGAGTGAAAAATTCTAACAATCTTCTGTTAGAAATGTATAGAATAAATGAAGCAGTCAAAAACTACCAATAACATGAACAGGGAGGGTTTGAACCACATCATTAACCAGCTTGGTTAAAAAAATATATATGAAAAGCCCTGTACCCCTGAATTAGAGAATACACACGCTTTTTAATTCCATCTGGGACATTCATACAACTGGTCAGGTAGTGACCAAGTGCCTCAGCCCTCCCTGGAACAGCTATCACAAAGGGGTCTCTGCAGGACAGGAGGTCCTGGAGGCCATGCTGTGTGTTTGCACTGGTATGTCTGATGGCACTTCTGAGTGCCGCACTGTATCCCTGTGTCACACACCCACACAGGTGCCACTACCAGCTAGACAGGGAAGAGAAGAGAAAAAAACGAGCCCCTCAAGTGAGAAGACAGCAAGTCTCAACGCGCCCTTTACTTGCTCCCAGAAGCCATTTCATCTTCCTGACAAGAAACAATACACAAAGCAATAGCTTCCTCCCTGCCTCCCTCCTTCTTTTCCTAACTCCAGGGCAGGGAAAGGAAAAGGCTCCATTGAGGAACCCCCGCCCAACCCTCCTCGAGTCCCAGAGCCTGAGCGGGACCACCCAGTCTTGAGAATGTGTTCTGTGTACGGTGTGTGTGTCTCCCATGTGAGAGCACATAAGTGCGCGTGTTTGTGTTTGTGCAATGCGTGTGCACTCTGGAGCAGCAGAAATAAAGGCTAGGAGGCACTGCCACCTTGACAAGCCTCCACGCCTCAGTGGGCTTCAGTTTCCCCATCAGGAAAATGGAGGCCTTGGCCCAGATTCTAGCCTCAGGCAGTCTCCAGAAGTCACTCTCCAGCCCCGGATCCAGAAACCCGAGCACAGGATCCCCTGCAGGCCATCAGAACTGCTGGTTTCAGCGTGATACAAAGCCTATGTTGCAGAAGCTGTCACCCACCCTACTGCACCCCTGCATAGAAAGGCACCCCCAAAGTGGCCTCCCCACCAGATAGCACACCCCGAAAAGAGGGAGCTTATTGACTTGAGGCAGTCCCTTCTTCATGTCAGCAATAACAACAACAACCTTCTTTACACTGAGCAGAAACCTGCCTCTCAAGAGGCCCTGACCATGATGAGATTGCAGGCACTGAAAGGGTGGGGTGGGAGGGCGAGGGGGCGGTGGCATTTTCCAGCCTTTCTGGACATCTTCTAAGTTGGAGATTTCAGCCTCAGAGTATGCCCACCCCACTGAACTGTAGCTACTAGCTGAGTGAAGACAGCCCCTCATGATCCCCCTGGGCACCATTCCATGTGGGCAAGGAGCCCCTCTCATCCCCGGGGGCAGCCCTGACTGAGGGGACCCAGGCCACCTGCAGGGCCTCGCAGACGGCATTTTCCTGCCCTCACCTCCAGGTATGAGGGCTCAGATCCCAGTCATTCAGGAGACTCCAGACTTGTGTGTGCTTCCAGAAGTTAAGGGCCATGGCCCCTGCTGGGTGGGGGCCCTAGACTAAGTGAGGGCACCACCTGGAATTGGCTTGCAGTGAGCTAATGGCCCCCTCACGCTGCTGGAAGGCTGCCCTGGGTGGAGAAGGGGAGGCAAGGTGTGAGAGAAGGCTGTGGCCTGGGGAAGTGCAGCAGGTGAGCCCCTTAGACAGGCATCCCAGGGGGCCGTGTCCCCTCAAAGCAGGGCCCCTTCAGATCAGAGTTCCCAGCGCAGGCCCCAGTGGGGGCAAGCATCGGGGTGGGCAACACGGGACCAGCTGGGCTGTGCTGCGGGCCCTAAAGGGGAAGCAGCCTCAGGATGTTCCGTGGTGAGGGAAGTCTCCACCACAAAGCTCCCGCCCCTCTCTGTGCCCTCCCCGTCATCTGGGACTGGCTGGAAACAGTAATTATATGTCCCAGATGTGGCATCACCACCCAGCCCTCAGCCCTCCCTGCGCAGCCCGGGCTGGACAGGGACATGGAAACTCTGTCTTTCTTTCCCCAGCCCTCCCCTGAGCTCTGGGGGAGGTGACAGGACCCCCGGGAGAACTGGTGGCATGAAGGGGCCTCACTCTATGGCTGGGGAAACTGGGGTCCAGAAAACAGGGTGAAGGGGAGAGGTTAGGGCTTCAGTCAGGCCCCTGATGCTGCAGGTAGAAGTGCTTCTTCAACAGTCAGGCCCTGAATTAGCAGGGCTGGAGAAGACCCCAAAGAGGGTAGCTTTGCCCGCTGCCTGAGCCCAGGGGGCAGAAATCACAGGCTCTGGGGATCCAGACCCCTTCCCCTGGATGCAGCCCCTGGCCTGAATCCTGAGCCTTCACCACCCTCCCTCCATGCCCCCAGCCTGACCACACCCCACTACTCCCAGACCATGTCCCCACCTCCTCCTACCCTGTGCTTACACAGTCCTCTCTGCCCCTTCCCTTGGCAAGGTCTCCACATTCTGGCTCCTGCGAAACCTCCTCCCTGATGCCTTCCTGGACCTCCCACCCTTTAAGTTCAAAGGTTCCCAGGCCTCTTGCCCAGACACCTCTTATCGCATCTGCCTCCTGCTCCGTATCACAGGCAGCTGTGCACTGGCTTATCTTGACATAGGGCTGTTGGCTTCTCCACGGAGGGAGCCGGACTAACCCAGCCCTGCACTGAGCACCCAGCAGTCCCCGCTCATGCTTACAGGGAGCCAGCTGAGTGAACCAGACAGCAGAAGAATGAAGGAAACCAGAAAATGCCAGTAATCCCGAGTCCATCGTCTCCTACTTCTCAGAGTGTGGCCACACCCTGCTATGTCCCTATATCATAGACAGGAGCTAGGGCCACACAGGCCGGTCTGTTGTGTGATGTCACATGGTGTTAGTGGCTGAGCTAGGGCAGGGACAGGCAAGAGTGTCCCCTCACAGCCTCAGAGCCTCTCACCCTTGGCCAGAATTGGTATTTAGCTCTTAGAACTAGCCAGGACCTTGCAGGCTGGATGGAGGCCCATGGGCTCTCTAGGGCATATCCTGAGCCCTGACTCAGTCAGGAGAAAGTTGTCCCCAGCATGTCTCAAAGGGACACCCCCTGACTCACCCCAGCCACTTCCTGCCACCTCTTTCTCTGTTTTCCTTGGAAATCTCCATGCCAACAACTTGTCCCACCCACGTTTTGGCTGGGGTGGGGCTCAGGGCCAGAGAGGCTGCAGGAGTCTCCCCTGGATCATGAAGGAGAGTGTCACCTGCTACCCAGACCATCCCCTGTCCCTCTTGAGGCAGCCAGGCCACCCCTGAGGCCCCTCCAGTTCCAGGGCCAGTGTCTGATGGGAGCCCTCAGAGAGGGGGTACCTTCTCTGTTTCTAGGTCCAGAGTTGAGCTGCAGAACCCCACCCTTCCACAGTTGGGACAGGGAGGCGCCTGAGCCCCCACCGCAATGCTTAGTGCCCTGATGTTCAACACTAGCCCTCCTTGGCCGCTCTTAGCCAGCCTCCCTGGGATGGGTGATAAGTGCAAAGCAATGATGTGAGCTGGCTGTATGGGTGTGGCTGTGAGATGTCACAAGACCTAGGTCCCCTCTTGAGGTTCAGGGTCCGCAGCTCCAAGGAAGCTCAACAGGTTAGTGGCAGATAGGCCTTGAATTCAGGTGTGCCTCCTAGCCCAGGGCCGGCCCCCACACTAGGCTGCTCCTCTTTTTCTCCCATTTGCAACATGCCCAGCCCAAGTATTGAGGTGACTATAAAAACTGGAGGCCAGGGAGGACATGGGGCACGGGAGTCAGGTGTGGCCCCTGATCCAGATGGCACAGATGGGGCCCGCCCTCCTGCCTCTGCCTCGGATGCCCATACTGGAGTGTGAAGCCTTTGCCAGCAGGTGCAGAGGTACTGCCCTGTGAGATGGGAGGGAAGAGATGGGGCCAGAAAGCCTGGGAATCGCAACCCCTCCCCTACGGGGACCCTTCCCCAGCCCATGATGCCCAGCCAAGCCTCAGTGTGAGCTTGACCCTACCCATTGGCGCTCCCTGAGGCCACAAGCTCTGCCTGCACTGGAAACAGGCCTAGGGGGCAGAGCTTGATGTGGCCTGCCTGAGCTCTGTCCCTTACATCCCCTGTAGCCATGTCTAAACTGGCTAAAGTCTAAACTCCAGCCCAGGGAGCTAATCTTCAATCTTGGGCTGAGCAGAGGTTGGCTGCAGAAGAGGTTGGGTGACGTGTCACCGTGACACAAAAGTGCTAAGCCCCCCGTGGCCGGGCTGAGCCAGCTGCCCTCTGCACCAGACCTTTACCTAGCCTCCCCCTGGCTGCCCGCCCCAGGATCTGAACTTTGGCTGGGAAGAGAGGACAGCTGCTGTAATCACTCCTGCCATCTCTGTGGCGCCCTCAGAGATGGCTAACACCATCCCCACACCTGCCTGCCCTGCCCACAGCCCCGCCAGCCTCATCTCTCTAAATGAGTCCTCCTCTCTGCTCCTTAGCCTCACTCCCTCCCTGTGTGGGCACCCCCAAGCCTGCTCACCTGCCCCTCGGGCCCTCAGAGACATCCTCCAAGCCTTCCTCGGTCTCCAGGCCAAGTCACCCCCTGCTATGGCCCAAGCCCAGCCTGAGTTTGCACTTGTCTGAGGAGATGGAAAAGCCCAGGTCTGGGATAGCAGGCAGCTGCTGCCAGCGGCCAATTAGCCGTGCTAAGCAGCTCAGGAGACATTCTCTTCCACAGCTGCCACCCAGTCACCAGCATCTGCTTATCATTAGTGACCCCAGTCCAGACCCCATTCAGGCCAGGAGCCATGGGCACATGTGGTTACAAACTCATCCCCACACACCCTTACACAGGTGCACAAAAATGCGCACAGTTTACACCAGCTCAGAGACCCATGCTGACAAACACATGCACACATGCACACACAAACACAGACACACACACGCCACACCTGTCAGTGCCTGGAGACCATGGAGCCCAGCACTTGCCCCCCAGCCCACACTGTAATCCAGAAAAACCACTTTCAAACAGCCCCAGAAAGTGTTTTCACTCCCTTATCTTTGTCTGATTCCTAGGGGCAGAGGAGTGGAAGAGGGCCTTTCTCTTGATTCCTAGAGGTGGTGTGTTTGGAAACCTGTGTGAATATGGGGGGCTCTGCAGAGGCCTGGGGGCTCCCTGAGGGAGTCCTGCTCACACACTTGCAGAACCAGCTGCAGACAGGCTGGGCATTGGGTTCAGGGTGGCTAGGGATGGTGGGCAAAGTTTCCCCAGGGTGCAGGGCTGCAGGAGGAGGGAGCTGGCGGCACAGGCAGAACTGAGAAGGGCCAAAAAGCTACAGCCAAGGGGTGAGGAACTGCCGGCCAAATTTATTCCCCATAATAGATGCCCTGCAGGGGACACTGGCAAGACCATTATTCTCTGGCTCTCAGCTTCCCACAGTGCCTGGTGGAAAACAGGCTCTGGGAGGCATGCCTAGCTGAGCTCTAGCCCCAGCTCTCTACGTGACCTCCAGCCACCTCTTGTCCTCTTCATGCCTCAGTGTCCCCATCTGCACAATGGGCCGAGGATGGAACCAGTGCCTTTCAGCATCATTCTAGAATGCCCCGAGCCGGGGCACACCCCACTCACGTCATTTCGGCCAAGCGAGTTCCCAGGCAGGGAGGAGGTGATGCCAGAGAGGATGGCGGTGGCGACGATGGCTCCCACGCACTGGGCGATGATGTACATGAGGGCACGGAGAATGCTGATCTGGCAGCTGAGCAGCAGCCCCAGGGTGACGGCTGGGTTGAGGTGGGCACCGCTGATGTGGCCCACGCTCTGCGCCAACGTGGCAATGCTCAGTCCGAAGGCCAGCGACACCTTCACATTGTCCTGGACCGCTGTCTGGTTGTTGCCCACCGGGTATTTGAAGCCCAGGGCAGAACCAATGCTGATGAAGACGAAGAGGGTCATGGCCAGGAACTCGGCCACCACTGCCCTCCAGAAGAGCTTTTTCTTGAACTCGCTGGCCATGCTGGCAGGGGGCTTGGCCTGAGACCGCTGCCGGGTGCTCAACTCCCTCTGAGAGCTGAGCCACAGCCTGGGCTGGGCCTATTTATAGGGGCGGGGGGGCGGGGGGAGCACAAAGGGAGGAAGGCCTCTCTTCACTCCTGGCCCGCCCCACACTGCACGGGCCTCCTCTGGATGGATGCAGCCTCGGCTCTGCTGTCGGCCTGCCAACTTTTTCCTTCCTCCTCTCCCCCTCCCTCCCTCTCTCCCTCCGCCCTCAGCCCTGCCCAGCCTAAGGAGGCAGGCAGGAGGCGGCCGTTGCTCTAATAGGCTTTGGGAAATTCCTCCAAGCTGGCCTCACTCAGGGGACTGGAGAAATCCAGGTGTCTCCGCCCTGTGTGCAAAGCTCAGGGGGTTCCCAAAGGTAGAGCCAGGCACTCCAGAGTGGGCAGAGTGGTGGTCTGGACTCGGTGGGTGGATGTTGCCCTCCCTGGAGGCAGTCACCATGATCCTGCTGGCCTGACATCCCCATCCCAACCCAAAGAGGGGCTGGCCTGGAGTTCCTGAGCCCAGGGCTCCAGAGGGGCAGTCAGGGCCTCCTGCACAGCCACTGCATGCCATGTTAGGGATGTCCCAGAGCCCCCAGTCCCACCAGCCAAGCCTCAGTGGAAGCAGGCACAGAGACATCAGAAGGTGGAGAGGCTGTCTGTGGCCGCCCTCCGTGCTGCGAGCTTGGCAGGGCTGTTAGAAAGCCCCCACCCCCAGAGCTCCCAAACTTCTCAGGAGCTGTTTGAACCAATGATTTGAGGGCAGGTTGGTGACGATGGAGACAGTTGCCGACTTTCCTCTCAAGGCAGTCACACGGGTGGGTCACTGGGAAGGTGGAAAGAACGGCAGCCTGACCTGGCATTGGAAGGTGCTGGAGAGGAGGGAGGGAGTGAGCAGGAGAGAAAGGGAGAGACGGGGATGCAGGCTGAGGGGAGAACAGGGAGACATGGAGAGAAGGGAGGACGGTAGCAGGGAAGGAGAGCAAAAGTGGAAGTGAAAGAGACAGATCCCCAGCCAGAGACAGTGAGACAAGCAGGGCCGAGAGACAGAGCGCACAGGGTTAAGAAAAGACGAACTGAAACGGGAGATAGGACTGGACCCAGAGCCAAGAGGCAGAAAGAGAGAGATAAATGAGGAGAGGCAGAGAGCAGGAGGGGCCAGACGAGCCCCCCACAGTGGGAGGGACCAAAGCCCTCAGGCAGACCCCTGTGGACCCCCTGTGCCCTGGGCATCTCCAATCCAGAGGTCCAGTGCCAGCCAACAAACAAGAATCCGGACTCAGGGGCCAGCAAGCCATCAGGAACCCCGGGGCCCAGCCCTCTTGCCTGCTATATGGAACGTGCTAGACAAGCCAGACCCAGGAGGGAGGGTCCCCCTGTGGCCCCTAGGAAGGGCCTGGGATAATCTGGGCTCTCCTCCTACCTTCTGCCTGCCCCACCACAGTCTCATTCATGTTGGCATCTTCCCATTTATAGGGAGGAAACTGAGGCCCAGTGAGAGGACTTCTCTGAGTTCTAAGTGTGCTTAGGGCAACGCGAGGATGAGTGGATCTTGTACCTCTTGTCCAGGGGCCATCCTGCAGACAATGACGCCAGCCGTCACTGATCACCCCTCTGCCCAGCTGTGGCCTGGCTCTCAGCATAAATTGACAGGGACTAGCCTGGTATGTGTTTGCTGGGGCTGCAGGTGGGGGAGACTGATCCCACTAACTACCTGTCCAGGATGGCGGTGGCCAGCAGGCCCTGCCTGCTCAGAGAGCCCGGGTGGCCGAAGGTCATCAGCACTTCCTTAGCTGTCCAGGAGAGAAAAGTAGCCCCGCTGGGTCACTTCCTGGGCCCTCCTCTACATCCTTGCCTCTGAGGAACCCTGGCTCAGCATTCCAGGCCCTGGGAGGCTCCCTCACACCCCTGGCTCCTGGCCCCTGGCAAGGACACTAACTCACATGAGGAACTCTCTGGTCAGTTCCAAGGGCATCCAACCAGAGCTCTCTCTGCAGGGCTAGGATCCCCTCACCTTGTAGTTTTAGAGAGCAGCCTGTTTCTCCTGCAGACATGGCTCCTGAGGGCAGGCGGGGGTGGCACCCCTCGGGGTCCTCTGGAACATGACCATCTCCCTCCAGGCCACAGGCTCCTGGTTGTCTCCCGCAGAACATGCCTACTAAGGGACATACACACCACCCTCCTCCTCCCCATACCTGTCCCTGCCCTGTTCTGCTTGGTGCAGGGCTATGTTCTGAGGCTGGCAGATGCTGGGACCCAGCAGGGAAGGCTTGAGGAAAGAGGCAGGGGCAGAGCTGGCACCAGGCCACAGGGGGCCACTGAACTCAGGCCAGTGTGGCCCTGCAGAGTGGCAGAGACAGGAAAACAGGCCTGCGTGGACCCAGGCATGTCCTGGGTGGCCATGACAGTGTCCATGTGCAGCTGAGGGCCCACGGTTTGCTACTGTGCATGTGGATGAGGGTCACCTGAGACTTACTAATTTATCCAACATGTAGTTGAATAGATGTTTAGTGTGTATCACAGGGCAGACATTGCTCTGGGTACAGGGAAGACAGACATGAGCTAGACAGACCAGCTTCCATTCACACAGTTTCCATCCCGGTAAGAGCCCGCGGGCTCAGCTAGGATGGGCTGGCTGATGACTGTGGCACTGTGGAGAGAGAGAGAGTGTGTGTGTGTGTGTGTGCACGCGCGCATGCGCGTGTGTACGCGTATGTGTGTATGTACGTACTCAGCAGAAGCCCACCTTGCTCTGCATCAGGCAGGTGGCCAAGGGGCCCAGGGGGAACTGGTCAGGTAAAGCATTTTTCCCAGGCAGATTAGATGCCCAGCAATCTCACGATTCTATGAGGCTCCTCAGGGTGCCACTCCACCACCCCCTGCAACTCTCATCCCCTCCCCCTCGTCAGCATGGCCTCTGCCTTTAATGCCACCATTACAGCTCCATTCTTTTGGAGGAAGGCATGGCTGTCACCAGGAGGCGCCACCAGAATGCACCCATGGCCAGGAATGCCAATACAGAGCTCATGTGCCCACCATCTCCGAGGGGCCCTGTGGCCGGCACCTGGCCATGTGGTTGGAAAGGGGAAGGGCTTGCTGCTGGAGCCCCAGGCCCAGGGATGCCGCCTTCTCCTCGATCTGCCACAAATGCAGACCAACCAGAGAAGGAAGGAAGCAAGGATACAGCGTCCAGCTGGGGCCTGTTTCCTGAAACCCCGGAAGGCTCAGATTGCAAATGACTTGCCAAAAAAAAGGCAGAGCTGGCACTAGAACTCAGGACACCCCTATCCTAGAGCCCAAATGCAGTTCTGTGCCAATCTTTCCGGAAGGGCCCCTGATGACCTGGTTACCAGACAGAAACTCCAGTACAAAACTTGGGGGCTGCAGGCCCAGAGAGGTGCCAGGATGGGTGGGGGAGGGAGGGGACAGGCTCCAACAACCCTGTATAATTGGGGCGGTGGGTGGGAAGGGAAGCACCAGGCTAAGAGTGGGCACCAGAGGAGCTGAGGGCAGCTAGAGCCACTCCTGTGGTCCCAGTGAGCCCTAGGAGTCTGGGCTCCGGGCAGGTGCTGTGTGCAGCCCAGCTCTCCTTCGGGACTCCCTGATTTGGCAGGTGCTGTCCGCTCGCCCTATACTGGCTCCTGGGTCCTCCAATGGACTCAGGCCTGAGCCAGGCTAAATAAAGGGGCTGCCCCCACCCCCACTTCTGAGCCCTGGGCGGGGCTTGAGGCCAGTGAGGCTGGGCCCTGCCTGGCCCTGCTGACAGCAATGGTCTCGGCAAAGGCTTTTCCAGATGTGCCTCATTCCTGACGTGCCCCGGAGACCCACGTTCCTGCCAGAGCTGGCTGTTCCCAGGACTGTCTGGGCCTCGTCTCCTGGTGGGAGAACCTTGGGCTTCATCCGGAGGAGGGTGGATGGAGCCTCGGATGTTGGCAGAGGGTCCAGACCTTGGGTGTGGCTGAGGCTATCGCTGGCCAGAAGCTTCTGCTGAGTGCAGGGCAGAGGGGCCGAGGCGGGATGGACCATCCCTCAGGGGCCAGCAGGGATTTCCCACCCACCAGCCTGGCCAGGGCAAACAATGACTTCGTTCCCTCCAGGAGGGCCACCGGGAAGATGGGTTTGGGGTGGGAGGGGACTCAGACAGCAGACTGGTCCTAACCATCTAGTCACCATCAGCTCACCCAGAGCTTGGATGAACTTTCCAGAATCATGCAGGCTTTCCTGAATTGGGGCAGAGAACCCTGATGGAGGGTGGGAAGAAAGGACCCAGACCCCCAGGGTCCTGGAAAGGAGGTGGTGAAAAATCAGAAAATGCTCCTCCCAGTGACTCTGCCCCAACTGACCAGTGGCTCCCAGCTCTGCTTGAAGATCCTGCACAGGGCATCCGCTGCCACCCCTCTCCCGGCTCTGACCTGCCTACCCTGGCTCTAAGGACACCCGCACAGGCCTGCACCCACAGGAGGCCATGGGCCATACTTGGTACCAGTCTGGAGTGGTCCTTTGCACGAGGCAAGGCCAGTCCTCTCCGAGCCTGGGGGAGCAGACGAGGGGCCCAGGCCCAGATCACACAGACCCAGAAAAGACAGGAGGGCCCCAGAACCTCTCAAGGTCCTCTGCCTCGAGCTCTCCGCTGGCCATCCTTTTGAGGCCCTCACTACCCCTTCCTGCTCTAGACAGAGGCCCGGCTCCACGCCCCAGACGCGGCAAGCCTGGGTGCTGACATTCACACTCTTCCTCCTGCCACAGCGCCATCACCCTCCGCTCCAGCTACAGCAGCCCCTCCTGACCCTTCCTCCACAAGACCACCCTCAGCGCAGGCCAAGGCCACGCTCACCCCAGGCCCACTGTTCCCGAAGCAGGGCCTGGGCCTCTGTGTCCCCGCCCACCACGCCCCACCACAGAGCTGAGCACAGGGCTGGGCGTGCTGGGGGCTGATCCTGGTGGCATCTGCTGACTATCTCAATCCCCTGAGAGAAGAGATAGGCACCCACCTCTCAAAGCCTATGAATTCCTCCCTGACAGATAACTCCTGAACATTTAGGCGTCACATGATCTCTCTTAAATCAAAAGCGGATTTAGCAGGCCACCAGTGATTCACCAGCGATGGAACAATTTAGTAATTTTCTAGGCTACTGCCTCCCATGCACTTCTCCCCTCCCTGCCCCCACCCTGTCCTCACCCCCACCCCTGCCTGCCCTGAACACTTGGCCAGGCTTACTGTCCTGGGGCTGCAGGAATAATGTTGTACCCATTTCTTTCTGGAAAGCACCATTTTCTGATGTTTTACCATCAACTCTCCAGCCATGGCCCCTGCTTGAAGCTAATAGAGGATGAGCCAGAGAGACAGGACGGAAAAAAGTTGCCATCAGCCCAGCGGGGGTCCATGAGGGCTTGAGGTGCCATCTCCAGGGATGGGAGCAGAGATCTGAGTCAGACCAAACTTTCAATGAGGGTGCCCTGGGGAAGCTGGGCCCTACTTTCACCCCAACTCTGCGAACTCTGGAGAAGATCCTCCAGAAAGGAATGAAGTCACATTTTCCCCAGCCCTGCCCTGAGGGTGACGAATCCCTGCCAGCCTGGGAGGGCAGGGATTCCTCACTTGTAGAAAAAGTGGGGGTGGCATTTGTGCCAGGCTGACAGCCCGCACCCTTAGGGAGGGCAGGGCAGGACAGGGGCTCTGCTGGAGTGGCCTTGGCACTGTGGGACCCTGGAAGGAGTGTCATGTGTGTAAGTGGCTTTGGAGCACATCCTTACGCCAAGTTCCTCCTCTCTCCTGGGCCCTGGCAGCCTCCCGTTCTGCTCCTCCCGCCCTGGGCTCCCTCAGAAGTCTCTTACATTGGCTTGTTAGATTACAAAGCACAGGACTGGGAGACGGATGGCACTGGATCTGACGCCCTCCTTTGGTGCATGGGAAACTGAGGCTCAGAGGATTTACTGGTGGGGCAGCGTGGAGTCAGGCTGGAGCCTGGGGTCTTCAGTCCTGCCTGGCCTGCTCTGCCTGCCACACCCAGCCTCTTCTCCCTTCTCTGCTTAACCAGAGGCCACCTCCTCCTCGGACTGCAGCAAGGACTCAGAAAAGCAGCCTCCATGACAAAGAGCCAAGAGGCCTGGGAAGCCAAAAGGAATCCACGGGAGACCCTGCCTCTCACTCTCCCAGCCCCACAGGACCTGATGGTTTTGCATCTCCAATCAGGGCCCGGGCCAAGGTAGAGGCCTGTTGTCCCCTCCACCACTGACACTGCAGTCCCTGAAGAGTCAGCAGCCTCTGCCTCGTGGCTCTGGGTCATCTGCTGGCCTTTTTCAGTTCTCACGCTCCTCCTCCCCACCCCCTCCCACCCCACACCTCTAGCCAGGTGTCCCCACAGGGGGTCTCTGGTCACTCACAGTGAGGCCAGCAGGCAGGGACTCCAGGCTCAGTTGGCTTCTCCCTCCCTGGAGGCCCCCATGCCCTCTGCCCGCTGGCGTGGGGTCCCCCTCTCAGTGGCGGCTGCTGCCTCTGCCGCCTCTCACTGCATCTTCCTTGGCTCTGTCTCCTCCTGCGAGCGCTATGGTCGCTGACACTGTTCCCTCCGCCTCCTGGCCCAGTCCAATCTTCTAGGAGCCCTTGCCTCCTCCGGGTTCAAGCCAGCTGCTTCAAAGGCCAGCGCTTTCCTGGCTTCTTAGGTGTTCACAGCATGCAAAGCCCAGCAGCTTCCAGCTGAAGGAATAGCTGCCCTGCCCGGGACAGCCTTGTGTTCCCTTCTGGGCCCAATGGCAGAAGTGCCTAGGTGCAGGTGGCCCCAGAGCTTTGGTGAAACTCCTCCTTCACTGCCCTTAGGGCTGTTCAAGCAGGCCTCATCACCAGGGTTCACATATGCATCTTGATGCCAATGCAATTGTAAAATCCAATTTCTAATATGTTAATGTCTGGAGGAAAGAGCCCATGATGGCCAAAGAACCCAGGCCCACAAAAGTCATAATGTGGCCCCAATACCACTGCCGCCACCACCACCACCAGCCAGCAGTGGAGAGGGTGGGGCCGGAAAGCACACCATCAACTCTCTAGCATTGGCTCCTGCTTCATGCTATAGAGCTTGAGCCACAGAGACAGGATGGAAGAAAGTTGCCAAGGGCACACTCCAGCTGTGCTCACAGGACTGTGCAACAAGCAGGCGGAGGGTGGGTCCCTAACCATCTCCTCCCTCGGGATGGGTCCGCAGGCCCTGTCGCCTGCCCTGACAAGTCACGACCTGGTAACAGACCTGGCAATAGGCCTGGTTATCCCTTCCTCCTCCTCTGACAGTACATAGACTTCATGTACACACACACGCGTGCACACACATGGACAACACACCAGCACATACGCCATGCACATTTCACACCAGTACATGTGTGCACACACATGTGTGCCTAAACATACACGTGAGGACACGTGTGTACATACATGCACACATATGGAGTGATGCACATCGTGGTCACTATAACCCTGCCGCCTCTGAAGCCCTGTGCCATGTACACTGTGGCCTCCACTACCTGCAGCCCTGAGCCTGTCTCTCTGGCCCCTCTGAGTGCTCACAGCGGTTGCCACCCATGCCGCCCCTCATCCAGCTACCTCCCTCACCTCCTGCCCTCACCGAGAGCTGTCTAAATGGTGGAACAGAGAAGCTGTGGGCATTTCTGTGACTGCATTGCTTCCTGAGGACACTCTACTTTACTATATGTGCCCTGGTCTCTATTTCCAGATAGTAACCTGAACCCTAGGTAGGGCAGGGGACCGGGCTTGACCCAGCTCTCTCCACAATGCCAGGTGGGGAGCAGGCTCTGTGTGCAGGCAGCTTGGGAAGGAGTTCAAAGCTGAAAGGACCTGCCATCTGCCAGCCCACCAGGCACGGTCAGGAAGGTATGCTGGGCCCCCAAGAGCAGGGATGGGGCAGGGCCACCTGCGGGACAACCCTCCTTTGCTCTTTCTCCCCTAGGACGTCATGGGCAAGGGCTGGGGTGGGTAAGGCCTAGAAGGGTGGGCAGGGCCTGCCGTTGCCCCCATCCACCCAGAGAGGCCCCCACCCCGAGGTCCATCTGTTAAGTCTATTCATCAGAAGCCAACATTCCTGGAGCCCACAGGGCCAGCAAGATCATCTCACATGGGCAGATGACTGTGTCACCAAATGAGAAAATGATGACATGGTCCCCTACCCGGGCCCCTGCCTCAGCCAGCTCCCAGCTCCCCAGCCCCAGCTCAGCACACACACTTTCTGCTTTGTGATGTAGCTCTACAGGTACACAGGTCCTGGGAAGCCACCTCACAGACCCCGCTCCATGCCACATCCTCCAGACCCTCCTGTCACCAGAGCGTTGGAACACAGCAACAGGATCTGCAGGCCATTACAACCCCATTGCACCAAAATAAACTGAGGCCATGGGTTCAAGTGACTTCCCCAATGTCATACACAATGAATGAGTCTCAGCCTACTCCCCAGCCCCACAAATAGCAAAGTGGCCCCTGCAGGGCACGCAGCAGAGCAGAGGACTTGCCTCGTGACCGAGGCAGAACCCATGCCCCGACTTCCTCCCTGAACACCCCACTCCAGGCTGGCATCATGGGGGCCTTTGAAGAGCCAAGACCAGATGGGGGTTAGGGCCGCAGGGCCTGGACCTCGGGAAGCCCAGGTCCCCACACCAGGCCCAGGCCCGTGAAGAAGGCTAAATACAGCACTAGGAGCAGCCTAGCAGCGGGGGATGAGGTTCCTTCCTCAAGCCCTTGGTGTTTGAGAACCAGAGGCTTTGCAAGTGGCCATTTTCAGAGCCAGCCAAGACAGAGGGCCCTGCCAGGCCTGTGTCACAGGTCTGCCTTTGTCTCCTGCCCATCCCGACCCAGTGAGCCTGAGGATGGGTGGACAGAGTAGGCCCAGGTTCTGAGTTCGAAGGCTGGAAGGGAGTCCAGACTCACAAATACCTGGATAGACGGGAGATGCTGATCAGGAGGGCAGAAGTCATAAAGCCTTCCAGGAAGAGGCAGAGCTTGGACTCATGGAGCCTGGGGGTCTGAAGGGCTCGCAAAGGCAGCCTGGAAGCACACAAACCCCCTGGATGAATCCTTGCCAGAGGGCCACTGACTCCCATGTGGGTGCTCCCCGGGTGGGGTCCTGGTTATTTTCCCGGGCAGCTGGTCTCACCGTGGGCCAGCACCGAAGGCTGCTCCTTACACGTGGCTTCAGGGAACTCAGCCCCCCGTCCTGTGCTGCCCTGCAGGCTGCTGACCAACATTTCTGTACCTTCCACCTAGTGACAGCTCTTGGAGCAGAAGCGGGACTAAGGAGCCACTCCCTGGGGCTGCAGCTCCTCAGGCCAACCACTCCCAGGTCTCTCAGGCCCTCTTTGCTCCTGCTTCATCCTGGCAACAGTACGGGGCCTGGGTCTGATGTACCCATACTATGATGTCCCATTCACCAGGAGTGACCAGGAGCAGAACCCTGAGGGCGCAGTGCCATAGGAGAGTCAACTTGGTCTGGATCAGCCAGCACCTGGAGGGTCCTTGTCCTGGGGCACAAGCTCATTATCTTCCTCATCCCTGCAGACCACAACACAGAGGGTCCCCTCCCACAGCCTTCAGCAACTGACCCTGCCAGGGAGCGGAATGAGGGGCAAAATCAGAGCAAGGGCTGGTCTGGAAGCACTGGGGCTTGGAATGGGTGGGATTGGGCTTGGACCGGGCTTCTAGGGAAGCCCCTGGTAGGGAACCTGGGATAGGAAAGGGGAAGAAGCATCACAGGTCTTATTTCATGCACTTTGATTTAGGAAGTCTTTTGGGATTCCATCAGTGCTTCTCAGACTAAAATGTGAGCATAAACACCTGAGGGTATTGTCAAAATGGAGATTCTGATTCTGTAGGGCGGAGTGGGGCCTGGGATTATTTATTTCTTAACAAGCTCTCAGGCAATTCAAGGCTGCTGGTCCTGGAACCACACTTTGAACACTAAGGGACTTAATTACAAGAACTCCTAACAACAATCTAGTGAAAATACAACGAAAGAGAGGAAGGAAGCTGCTCGTGGCACCAGAGACAGACTGCCACGGAGCACCACTTTCCATCTGCGCTTCCTGGAAGTCATGGCAAGAAAGGAAAGAAGCATCTACCAACTCTTACCCTGTGATAACAGGGACAGCTGCCTGTCATCAACAGAAAGTCTTTTCCCGGATTCTGGCCGCCCAGGGAATTGATCAAGCAGATCTTCCTCTCAGGAGATCTGAAAAGCAGGAGCACAGCAGGGCTTTCGATGCAAAGGACACAGAGTGGCACCTCAGTAGGGGGAATCCCTGATGCAGAGTCGTCATGGTTCTGGTAACACCGTGCCCCGGCGCCCAGCCTGAGCTAGTGCCAGGGCCAGTGCCCATAGGAAACCATCCTTCCAACACTTCCAACACTTACTGGCTCTGACACTAGTGGACTCAAACACCTCCGCCAATGGAGGAACCCTGGAGCTGTGATGCTCTGCCATGCTGCCCTGGTGTGTAGGGGCAGGCAGCTGGGACCAGGCCTGAGACACAGGAAGGGGTGAGGTGCATCTCTGGGCCGCGGAAGAGCCCCACCTCTTTCCCGTAATCCAGAAAGTCTTCCTAGAGTAGGGCATATGGCAGACAGATTTGTTTATATAAAGGAAGGGAGGTGGTTTGGGGAAAGGAAGGTCCAAGCAGAAAGAGGGCCAGGAGGGGTGGGCTTTAGCCATGGCAGGAGTAGGGGAGGTTCCCCCACTGCCCCTCTCTCCACGGTCGGCTCTGACTCTCAGGGAAGATCTGGTGGGGCGGAGATGGCATGCTGCCACCAGGCTGTGCCCACATGAGCCTGTCTCTTTCCATATCCTGAATCGGGGCCACGGGGATGCACTGCTTCCCACTTCTGGGTTGGTGCAGACGAGGAGGCTGGGCTTTGCCTCGGGAGCACCCGGGCTGGGGTGCAGAGGTAAAGGTGTAGGCTCTGCCCTCAGGGAGTCCTATGCCACCCAAGTCTGTCCAAGTGGGAGCCAGGGCTGAATGAGAAGCTGAGACAACTGGGGCCTCTGAAGACAACTGTGAGCACAGCTGCGAGCAGGGGAGGCCTGACAGCCTCGTGTCATGAGGCCCTGCGGAAGGTGCTGCCCTGGCCTGGGTTCTTCGCTCCTAAAACAGTTTATTCCTACGACAGACCACCCCAAGAGGCCTTGGGCATCCTCACGGCCTCAGGCGGGTGTCAGGGTGAGCACTGGCTCCCACAGGTCTTGGGATCTCAGCCTTCCCCACTCTCGCTTCCCGGGAACACGTGCCTCTATTCCCAGCCTCCTTTGTGGAAACAGCAACGTGCAGGACCGAAACAACCTTCCAGAAAAGGAAATGGAAAATCCTTAGACAAATAAACCCAAGGTGTGTCTGCCTTAGCGGGGAAGAAGGAAAAAGTGCTTGGCATTTTCTGTGGTGGCTCAGGGGCGGTAGGAAGTGGGTTTTGCGGGAGGCGCTGGGGCTGTGTCACGTTCCCGGGCTGGCTGCCTTCTAGGTGGGCCAGACGGGGCAATGACCCATCACTCTCCGGACTGCTCGTGAAGGGTGAGGGGAGGGGTCTGAATTGAAGGAAAGGCTGGGCTCTCACACAATAGTACACGGGTATAGAAACCAAGACATTCACAGATTTTTCCAGAGTCCCCAAAGTCTCAGGAAATAAAGGAAGATAGGAGAGGAGGGGCTCCAGGAAGCCCCACCCACTCCTCTTTGCCCTGTTTGGTGCCCTTCCAGAATCACAGCAAATCCTCTAGGAGGCGAGGAAGGAGCAGGGAAAACTTGGGCACCTGCCATCTGCTAGCCTCAGGCCCTGAGCAAGCACCTGGCTGGCTGAGCCTCAGTGTATCTGTCACCAGGGAGGTGTGAGTGCCAGGCTTGTTAGGGGCCGCACACAGTGCCCACCACCGTTGCCCTCGATCTCAAGTCTTGGGAGTGGTCACAGCTGGGAATGCGGGCCCAGCCGACGTGCAGGCCCCCCTCAACCAAGCACCTCCTTTCACAAGCAGGAAACCAAAGCCGAGAGCAGGGAGGAACAGCCCTAAGGGGGCAAGCAGAGAAGAAGCCATTTATCCAGCTGGCCCAGGAGCAGCGATGGGGCCTGGAGAGCCAGGGAAAGGAGAGGAGGGACTTGCCTTTCAGGGCTGGGTTTGGGACAGTTCAGGAAGGGCTGACTTCCAGGGGTCCGTACACAGAGACAAGGTCCAGCAGGCCTCACGACATCACAGCATCTCACGGTCACCCTTCCTGAATCTCAGTGAGGTGAACTTACCCCAACCCCCGGACCCTTCTATCAGCTCATGGCAAAAGACCCAACATTTACTGGGCCCCTATGAGGCACCCGGCCCTCTTCTAGGCACTTTACACTTAATCCTCACACCAATCTTATGATGTTTATACTGTTATTAATTCCATTTTACAGACAGGGAAATTGAGGCTCAGAAAGCTCATTTTGTGTGTTTGTTTTGTAAGTTATCTAAGGTGACAGAACTGAGCGGTTGGGGCCAGGATCTAAACCCATGCGGTCCCAATTCCAGTAGAAGCTCGTAACCACTCCATCATCCAACACAGGCCCCTTTCCTCACAGCCCACACCCCATGTAGGTGCAGCAAGGATTCCCAAAACCCTGAGAGGAATGGCAGACAGACTTGGACCTCTGATCCACAGGTCGAGGACAAGGGCCCCCAACAGCAGCAGACACAGGAGTGGGTATGGGTCTCTATTCTGGGGCTGGGAACTCACTTTCCTGTCTAATAAGAGATTCCTGTCCTTAGGAGATAAGCAATCTCCATAATGCCAACTAGGACCCCCATGAGCTGGGGAAACTACATCTCTCCATGGGCAGAGGCCCCACCCAAGGCCACCTAAGCACTGAAAATCATCCTGCCAGCCTGGCTGTCTTCCACAGGGGACTTGGAGGTAGGAGTCAGCCAGTCCAGTCCAGCTGGCCCAAGGTCACCAATGGCATGGAAAACAATAGGCAGTGGGTCCAGCCATGGCCAGAGCCAGAACAAAGTCCTGGGTACTTCCTCAAATTGAGGCCCCCTCCTTCATGGTTTGCCAAGGCAGGCAGGCGGAGGAAGCCTTCCATCATCATGTAGCAGGGATGTTTTGCAAAGATGCTCTCGGGAGAGCTACAGTCACCAGTGCTGACAGAGGAGCAGGCAGAGGGGACCGTGGCTAGAGGCGAGAGCTGCCTGCCAGGAAGCAGGGGAGAGAGCAGGGACTTGGGCCCATGGGCCCACCACCTGGCTCCTTCAGCTGAAGCACTAAAAGGCAGAGGGTCTGTGTTCTCAGGGGCAAGGGGCCTGGGGAGTCTCAGGGTAGCGGGAACATTAAGGATGTCACAGCTGGATCCTGAAGGACTTTGAATGTCAGGCTAAGGAGTCTGAGCTCTCTTCCTGTCAGGGAGAGAGAGGTCTGAAGCAGCACTCTGAGAAGCCCTCCTCTCCCAGGGAAATGCCCCAGCCCCCACCCCATTACCTGAGGCCTTATCCTGCTCTTAGCCTCCACTCCTACTGCTCTGGGCCTCCCACGCTGTGATCACCCCAGAGGAGACCCACAGACATCACGGACTTCCCTGGTCTCCCAGCTTTCACTGTTCCTCTCCACTGGAATGATCTTCCATCCACGTCTCCACTTGTTAAAACCCTGCTCATCCTCCAACACCCAGGTGAGATGCTGCTTCCTACCTCACTGGAAATATTAGGAGCCAACATTTACTGAGTCCTTGTGCTGTGCGGGGCCCTGTTCTAAGCACTGCACCATGTAGTAATATGGTAGACAGGTACGTGTCTCTGGAAGGCCAGTACAGCCGGATCGCCTGAGCTCAAGAGCTTGAGAACGGCCTGGGCAACACAGAAAGACCTTGTCTCTACTAAAATAAATTTTAAAATTAGCCAGGCATGGTGGCAAACACCTGTAGTCCCAGCTACGTGGGAAGCTGATTTAGGAGGGCTGCTTGAGCCCAGGAGATCGAGGCTGCAGTAAGCTGTGACTGTGCCACTGCACCTCCAGCCTGGATGACTCTGTCTCAAAAAAAAAAAAAAGAGAGAAGAAAAGAAAAAGCAGGCTCTCTCACATCCGCTCCTCCTCTCCATGGCCCCAGCTAAAAAGTTAGTGTCTTCCTTCTGATCTGTCCTCCACATTGTTGCCATATAAGTCTTCTGAAACAGCTTGGACCCATCACTGCCCTGCTCTGAAACCCTCCATGGCTCCCTAGTGCTCACAGCTCAAGCTTCTTAGCCTGACATTCAAAGTCCTTCAGGATTCAGCCCTCACATCCTTAACCTTCCTACCACCCCCAGACTCCCCAGGCCCCTTGCCCCTGAGAACACAGACCCCATCCTACCTGGAATGCTCCTGCCCCTCCCCCACAACCACTTTCCTTCAGGGTCCAGTTTCAATTTTCCCTCTTCAAGAAGCCTCCCGACTGCTCCAGCCCACCGAGAGGTTCCCCTCATCTGAACTCCATCCCCCAAATGCAACCCAAGAAGGATCTGAGCCTGGAGTTTGAAGGGCAGGGTGATGGGAGATCAATCAGTAACAGAACAATCCTCCCTTAGACTACAGTTCCCATGCATGGCAGTTCCTGATTACAAAACTGTCCTGATATAATTATTAATAGCACTCCTCAGGGTCAGTCACTGTGCTGGGGAGGGGAGGGGCAGGGCCCAGGGATAGTGCGGACTCTGGGCTCCCCACAGAGCAGGCCGCAGGGAGTGCTGTGCTTATCACGGAAGGCTCCGTGGGGAGGCGGGACTTCGCTGAACCTCAGACAGGCCTTAAACAGAAAATGCCAGATAAACACTCAGGAGTGCCCTTATCAAGGGCCACAGGAAAGGTGCCAGGTTTAATCTCAAAGCCACACCTGCAACCAACGGTTTAGAGCCTCCCACAGCACCTTCCCGCCCTGACACCCAGTTGCCAAGGCTTTCTGCCTGGAGGTGTGGGAGGGGCCTCAAAGTGGGCAGGAGCTTTGGGCTTGTCCCCCAGGGTGGGCAGGTACATCGGGGAAGGAGGGAGGGAGGAGCCCCGGGCCCAGGGGTAAGGAAACAGCACTAGAGGTGTACAGGTGTGTGTGTGTGCATGTGCTTGTGTGTTTGCTTGCATATACAAGACAACAGAGGAACCTGTGGCCAGGTGACTGACACCCTCTAACTGTTAAGATCTAGGCTTGTCAAAGAGGAGCTGACTGAGTCCTGTGGGCACTCAAGAGGGGAGGACTTGCACTTTGGGCTGGGTAATCCAGGAGGGCTTCTAAGAGGAGGGGCCTTGGAGCTGGCCTTGTGAGATGGGTAAGATTTGACAGATGGACATGGGGAGCCAGAGAGCAAGGACCCAGGTGAATCAGGGAAGGCTATAGGCAGCCAGGGGAAGTTGAGGAAGAGGCTGCTGGGGTCTGTGGCAGGTAAGGTGTAGGGCTGGAGGTGGAAGCAGGAGGGGAGTCAAAAAGGGAGGCAGGTTGGAATCACCCCCACCTCCCATCAGATTTATTTCATTCAGCCCCAAGACCATCTGGTGGTCTGGTCTCCAAGAGACCCCTGTGGAAGAGAAATGCATAGGAGGGCTCTTAACCAAGGATTCCTTCCCGGGCCTCGGCTTCCCCATCTGTATGGAGAAGACCCTCAGTGACTTCTTGGAGGAACAGGACACAGGATGGGTATTTTGTGGGCATGTGAGCAGAAGAATGGAAGGAAGCACTGAAGTCTGGGAGAAGGCATGAAAAGGAAGGGCAGGAAAGGCCACCCACAGGTGACCACTGGCCCTTGCCCAGCAGGGTCCTGACCCCTCTCTGCACATAACAGGTCTGCCCAGAGCACACGCGCAGGCACAATAGCAGCGCTCTGCCTGAACCCTCCCCACAGCCTATCAGCCTACCCCCTCATCCTGGAGTTTGCATTAAGCAATCTCTATTATCACAAATGCCTGGCATTTTTGCCTGGTAATTACAGCTCCCACATCCCCATGAGGATTAGCGCATGATTAGAGAGTAGGGTGGACTCTAGTGGGTGGAGAAATACCTGTAAATAGACTTGGCAGGCTGACTGCCTCCTGCAAATTTTAGAATCCCCTAAGAGCTCAATGGCCACATGATGGTCCACTAGGGCCTCCAGTAGCAAAGGGCACCAGCCATCTTTCACTTCTGTCCCCTCAATGTGCTCCCAGCCTCTGCCCCACAACCCACTCTCCTGCCAGGGAGAGAGAGGTCTGAAGCAGCACTCTGAGAAGTCCTCCTCTCCCAGGAAAATGCCCCAGCTCCCGCCCGTTACCTGAGGCCTTCTCCTACTCTTAGCCTCTGCTCCTACTGCTCTGGGCCTCCCACACTGTGGTCACCCCAGAGGAGACCCGCAGACATCACGGACTTCCCTGGTCTCTCTGCTTTCACTGTTCCTCTCTGCTGAAATGATCTTCCATCCACATCTCTACTTGTTAAAACCCTGCTCATCCTCCAACACCCAGATGAGATACTGCTTCCTACCTCACTGGAAATATTAGGAGCCAACATTTACTGAGTCCTTGTGCTGTGCTGGGCCCTGTTCTAAGCACTGCACCATGTAGTAACTCACTTAACCCTCATCTAGCCCTAGGAGGTTGTAATTCTACAGATGAGGATACTAAGGCCCAGTGAGCTCAAGGCAAGTGCTCAAGGCCCCACAGGCAGGAAGCTGTGGAGTTAGGACTGAACTCAGGCCTGGGATCCAATGCAGCTTCCTCCTCACGTGCCCATGAGCACCTCCCACACACGCCCTTAGTACTTCATTTTGGGGGCTACTTGTGCATTTCCACACTGTCTTCCAACAAAATCACAACCTCCAGAGCAGGGCTTTAAAACGAACTCAGATTCAACTGAGGATTTGTGCAAGTGCAGACACTGATCCAGTAGTTCTGGGCACAGCCTGAGTCTGCATTTCTAAGCCCGGATATCAGGCGATGCTACTGCTGCTGGTCTGAGGACAGCACTTTGAGTGGTGAATCTGGACTAGGACAGAGGGCAGAGACACACTGCTGTGCCACCCTGGCTTAGCAGAGCCAAGGGCCTGTGGAAGCCTGAGACTTCCCTAGCCCTGGCCCTCACGGGAGGCGGGCGCTGCTGCTTCTCTTCCAGGGCTGGTGTTCTGGATGGGCTGGGTCAAGCCCCATCCCTGTGTTCCTTTTGGGCTCAGACATGGAGACCCTGGGGAGGAGACAGGTGGCGTCTGGACAAACCTTGCCTTAGGACAGCCTCCACGCCCCTCCAAGCCCTGGCCCAGCTGTGACCCCCAGGGAATTCTTGCCATTCTGGAAACCGCTCTTCTGACAGGTGCTGCCGCTATGTAGAGCAGGGAGAGTGGTGCGAATGGTCCTCCCATCATGCGAGAGGATGAAGAAAGTATTGGGCTGGCAGTTGAAGAGGCCAGGGGCTAGTGAGGATGTCTTTGGAGAGAAGCATCCGTGTGCTGGGGTCCCCTTCCCCACCCATGGGGAGCAGAGAGGGTGAATCTCCACTCCTAAAGCCAAGGGAAGACATCGAGGCTGCCTGAAAGCCTGATGTGTACCCCCAGGGTACAGGACACTCCCATGGAGTGGGGAAGGTTAAAGGTGAGCAGCTCCTCACAGTGACAGAGCAGGAGATGGGCTGAGTGGGGAAGGTCTGATCTCCAGGATTTGGGAGGCAATGATATGTTGGTACTTTACACAGTTCAAGTGTGGATCCTGCAAAAGGAAGACTCAGGTCTTCCATAAAGGAGGTGGAGGAGAGGTTGGCTCCAGCAGAGGGGCTGGAGAGCTGCCATAGCAGCAGTTGGAGGGTGGACCAGCTGACGTGGGGAAGTCTCTAGTGGTGGGAAGCCCCCTCATAAAAGAGGCAGCCAGCACTTCCTATGTGCCCATCAGAGGGCCCACAGCAACACCCAGCACCACTGCAGGACATGTTAAGACCTTGCTGCCCTGCCCCTCCTCCCCAGAGGAGCCACAGCCAGCGTGAGCATCTGGGGAGGACTCCAAGGGCATGGTGGAAAGGTGACAAAAGCTAACCACAACTCCCTCTCCCAAAATGACCACTGCAAGAGGAGCGGAAACTTTCACATAATCTGGGCGGCTCTGGACCCTCTCAAACCCACCCGCAGCCTCTCTAGAACTCTGTCCCTTGGATGGAGATTGCCCAGGGGTGAGGAGTCAAGCCTGTATTTCATTCCTACAGGCTTGGTGGCAGCACCAAGGACTTGTTTCAGCATCTGGGCTTGGGGGAAGGTGGTGCTGGGCTTTGCTCATCTTCCATTCCAAGAAAAGCTAGGCAAGGTGCATCAAACTGCACAGTGCACCCGGATTTGAGAGAGGCAGCTCTGTAATCTGTTGGAAATGGTCTTCTCAAGCAACACTGGGAATAGTTTGTTTTCTTCAGCCCTGCCAAAGGGACCTTGGTCAGGAGGTTAAATGAGTTTCGTTGAAAAGACACACTTTTCCTTCCCAGGCTGATAAACAAGGCTGCTGCTGGGAAACCGATTTCCTCTGCCTGGGCGCTCAGCTGGAGTGCCCTGTCCCTGGCCAAGGAAAACAAAGGCATAAACATTTCAGGGATATATAGGAAGCATTTCTGCTGGAAACCTGCTGTGAATGGCTGCTAGAGTTTACATAGCAAACCCCACCGGGGCCTCGGCACAGGCTGGACAGGACAGTCCCTACCCTCCCACTTCCCTCTCAGCCTGGCTGGCTCTCCACCTGCCTCTCCCCAAAAGACTGACAGGCCTCTACACACATCCCATCCACAAGAACACAAGACAAGCTCTTACATTGTCACCACCAAATGGA
The DNA here is from genome assembly GCA_963574635.1 of Cheracebus regulus. Classification (NCBI taxonomy): domain Eukaryota; kingdom Metazoa; phylum Chordata; class Mammalia; order Primates; family Pitheciidae; genus Cheracebus; species Cheracebus regulus. The sequence continues at coordinate 269,505 of CAUYQU010076457.1, forward strand.
GTTTTCTCTCCGACATGCCTGGCACCTAAATAAAGGGGTCTCCTGTAGCCAGCACTGCAGAGGGACACAGCTCCTGAACTGCTAGTGTCCTGAGCCCCAGGGGCACAAGGAAGCTGGGGACAGGCTGCTGTCCCGTGCTGGTGGCTCTCCTAGGCTTCTCCCTGGGCCAGGGCAGACACAGCAGGGGTACATCCCCTGGTTCCTGTGTGTACACACCCGCCTCTGCACAGCCCCCTCAGAGTCCCAACCACAGCACTCACTTGGCACAGAATGGGGTACAGGGATGGCAGCTCTCACATGGGCAGCCATGCAATAAAAACCCTGGGAGGCTAGTGCTGTGCCCCTGGGCTCCTGCATCCAACCTGTTCTTGTGAACCACTGCAGAAGAGTCCTTCACTGTGCTTTTCACATGACCCTCTCTCCCCACCCTCTTCCTCATTGGCAATGCCAGTGCACTTTTGTGTGTTCTCATCTTCTTTTTGAAACTCATGGGCTAACAGAACAAACGAGGCTCAGATTGCTATTTCCCCTTCATGAGTGATATCACACTTTTCCTATTACAACTTATGCCATCTTTTCTCTGGAATGTGAGGGGCTTCACAGGCTCTGTCCACCCACATTTTCAGTCAGCCCTCTCCCCATATGCTTCCTGACAGGTACTGGACCACACCCAGTCCCCAGTCCCTCTGTTTCTCTCTGTCCTATTGCCCTCCCCACACAATGGCCAAGAGGTCCCTCCTTCTCCTTGGAAGGCTCTTTTCCCACATCTAATTGGCCAGGTCCCGCCTACCCTCCAGATCCACCTCCATTCTCCTGGGGCCTCACCAGGGCTCTGGGGAGCAAATCACCCCACAACCTTCCCAACACCAGCCATGATCAGCACAGACAGGGCACGCCACGCCCTGGGCAGCAACAGAACAAATGTGTCTGGACCTTTGACACAGGTTTGACTCGTTTTATAGAAAGCCAGCTACCAGAAATAATGAATCCCCGGGACCAACCACATCGCAGGCCTGGGCGAGGGACGACCCAGCAGGGAGCAAGGGAGGGATGCAGACGAAGGCAGCAGAGACCCTGGCAACCTCCTTCCAATACCCAGCATTCACGGCTCAGCGGGGGGGGGGGGACATAGCAACACACTGGGTCCCCAGCACGGTCCTGGGTGGGCCCTTCATGGAAGGGGCAGGGAGGCTCTGGATGCTTCTGCAGCCATGCTGACCCAGGCTGGGGTGACACTCTTCTCAGAGACTTGCCCCAGAGGCCTGGGGTTCAGCTGTCATCCTCGGTGATGAGTGGTGGACCACAGGGTTTACCCACATCCAGTGGTCACAGGATGGGGTCTGAGCCATTCCAGTTCACTGATGCCCCCTTCCACCTAAGTGTAGAGTGAGGAGAGAGAGAGAGAAAGAGAGATCAAGCTTCAGAGGCCCAGATGAGAGCCCATCTCATTCCTCCACTTCCTGAAGGTTTTGTCTTGGAGGCTTTGAATAGTTCAGTTTCCATCCTGCTCATCTCAGCCCTCCAAACTCACACAGAAAACCACACACCAGTCTCTTATGAAACACAAATACACCCAGGACCCCAGAGAGCAATGGAGAGGCCAGGCGGCAGGTGATGCATTCTTTTGTGCCACAACCTATTTTGCGCCTGGCACCGCTGGGCCCTCCACTGACATGAATGATCCACACACATCTGGACCAGCCGCTCTCCAGTGAGGCCCAATGGTTGGCACTATAGAAGCACCTGTGCAGTCCTAGATATGGCTGAGTGCAGAACAATGGGGAGAGAGGGTGGGGAGGGGCCAGGGAGCTGGCAGGACCTTGTAAGGTAAGGGTTCTGGGCTCTACTGAGAGTCACAGAAAGATAGTGAAGGTACTGTGAGCAGTAACAGGCCAGCTTTTTGTTTTTTACCAGAAGAAGCATAACTAAATTGCAGTCCAGGGTTAGAGACAACTGAATAAAAGTTCAGTTGCAAAACAAAAGTTCGTTACTGACCATGACATTTCCTAACACTTGATTTTAACACACGGTGCTAATTTTCTAAAAACACTCAGAGGAATCAAATTTATAGAAGATGAAGTGCTTATGTCAAATCTGGCACTAGGTATACTATACATATACAGATATCCCAGACTCTATATGAACTAGCAAACAGATGTTGCATATCTCACAGCAGTTCTATGGTGCAGAGTTTGACGCTAGAATTCATAAATGCTTTTCAAAGCATGAGGTTTGGGCAGGGAACAAACATCTTGTTTTCAAAATCTTTAGACTGAAGAAAATCTAACTGCCATGGAGGAAGAAAAAGGGGAAGCTTTTCTCACTTCAACTGAACTACACATCTATATCCAGAAAGTCTAGGACTCCTGACATTGGAACTGCGATAAGAAGGGTGTGAACAGGTTCTCTCAAAGTAACACAGTTGCATTTTCCAACAGAAGGCCTGGAAGCACCAAGGGGTCTCAGTCAATGATTCATCCTCAACCCACTGTTCCCCATCTTTACGACAGAGCCTAGACTTCCACTGAATCTTTCTTCCTTTCTTAGGCTTCTGCTCTTTATCTTTCTTCAAGTCGGTGCTTTGCTTCAATTGCCGCATCGAAGTCTCTGATTTTTAGGTTGAAAGTGTCCCTTCCAGAGGCAGCAAGGTTCATATTCACTCCGTTCTTCCAACTCACTTTCCTCTTGGTTACAGATAACTTCTTTGCATCTGTAAAGACTGGATTTTCCCCCTGCCTATTCTGAATACTTTACACCATTCCATTTCTCTTCAAATGAGGAAAAAGATGTCTAGTCGTTTGGAGAAAAAAATCTTAGTGGAAATTCTGTGCTTCTTGCTCCCATAGAAAGGTTTGGTGTGGAAGATATTTGCATACAGCCCATTTGGGAGCAATTAATATTGCATTCTCCTCCTGGCTCCACCCAGGGCTCTGTGAGGATAGATCGCGCATACCATTGAGAATGTGAGAATGTCACGTTCATCCTTGTTTAGACACAAGACTCGGTCCTGCCCTATACTGTACTCCCTACTCAACAGCTCAAGGAATTTCGATTTGTCCCAACAGGAATGCTGAATTGTATCTTCTTGTTAAAACACTTGGCATAAAAGGTTGAAACAGGTGGATGCTGGAAAACACACTCAGCCAGGAATGTTACACTGTTTGGGGCAACTGTGTCCCAAACTTTCTCCGCATCTTCCTCCATGTCATTTGGTGATGTCCAGTGATGCCGAAAGATCTCACCCAAAATTGGGTTGTATGGCCTTTTGGCAACCAATCCTTTTCTGCCTGCATGAGAGCGTTTACCACCTGAACCATTTGGTTCCTGGGATCCTTCTGGTCACAAATACTTAGAAACATATCTGGATGTGCAAAAATATATCTGCATACATTTTCAAAAGAGATTTTTTTTAAGAATACTAAAAGAATTACCTTAGTGAGATCCATCCCCAGTCTAACCTGTGACAAGAAGTGCACAGTAACACTCTTATGTTCATCCACAACCCCACCTCCCCTTCATCATCAATCGTTTTGAAGTGAAAAGGCCAGCATCATCACTTGTTCCATGGGATGTGGAAGAATTAAGTGCTTCTATGGTATCCAAGTGCTTCAGACTATTTACTGGGTTTCTGTGTGTCAAGCGGATCCAGAGGAGTCTATTGGGTTTTGGGGTTGAGCCACTTTGATGGAATTTATCCACATCATAGCATTCATCTTCATTGCTCAAATAAGAGACATAGGGGTTATATCTGGAGACAGACTGGCTTGGCTTAGCAAAGGTGGACTGCTCCTCAGCGGTGAGTGCCCACTGCTGCTACTATTTGGGGGTGGAGTCTGATTACGCCCTGTAGTAGCTAATACAGGACCAACCCCTGGGATGGTCACTGCTCCGGCTTACACAACTGAGTAGGTTCTGGAGGTAAGCAGGCTGGGAAGGCATTGTGCTGACCCCGGTTCCTGGGGACTGAATTCACCTACTACATCTGTTGGGTTAATAGCACTTTAGCAATCTGCAGCAACACAATGAGGGTTTGAGACTTTCACTGTTCTTGTTCTGTTCACCATCTTTGCAGTTTGGAGTGTGTCATTAAAAAGCTTTTATTGTTCTATTAAGATTTATGGGTAAGCATTGAAATCTTGGACACTAAGGAACACATCCTGAATCCAGACTCCCCAAGGGTGGTAGAAGGGAGGCAGGAAGGAGAGCAACATCCCTGCTCTCAGCCTGGTCCCCAGGGTCCTTCACCCCTTCCCTCTGTATCCTTCCAAGCCTTTGCCCTCCCAACCCAGACAGACAGACTGAAGTACCTCCTATGAGCTCCCAATTTACAAATTCCTTGAATCCTGGCAAGATGTTTCAGTGCAGGGGTGAGTCACTCTCATCTGCCACTAGACAGCATCTGTGTCACACCACAGTGGCTGAGTCTTACTGTCAGGCTGTCGAGTTGGGCTTGATTTTGAGGCATTTTACAGACATAACCAACCCTCCCCATCCAGCCAAGAGGTGCATATGCAAGGAGAGTACTGGAAATACCAGAGGGAAGCAGTCTGCAATTACAATAGAAAATCAGAGACATGTTAAAAATTGAAAGGGCTGAGCCATGTTGTGCTTGTGTAGGGGATGAATCCAATCATTCCCCGACCAGAATGGTTCGAATGGTTCAGAAAGTCTGTGAGTCAATTACAAGGACAAGTAACAAGTGCTCTGCATATGCAACCAACAACTGCGGACAGGCAGAGAAAGGGGAGGGATGAAATGGAAACACCTCTGAGGAGCAGAAGAGCAGAATCAGAGTCCCAGACTCACTCATCAGTGCTAATGCAGGAGGCGGCTGACAGCCAGACAAGTTTACAGCTGGGCTCTCATCTTCTGCTCCTTCGGCATTTTGGCTAATTCTTTGTTGTGGGGGCTGTCCTGTGCATTGTGAAATGTTTAGCATCCTCCCCCAGGGCTGTGACAACTAAAAATGTCCTCAGATATTGCCAAACAACCTCAGGGGCACAAAATCACCCCTCTGAGACCCCTGGCTCCGTCAAAACACCATGGTCCCTGGTGTTCAAGTCAACTCAAAATCACAGAGAAGGGCACTTCATGGCCGAAAATAAGGCCCGTCTCCCCAGGGGCATCACCGCAACAGAGGGGTGGTCACCTGCCTTAACTGCTTTTCGGCGTTGATGAACAGTGTTTTTCATCGGGCAAAAGATGCCTGATAGAGCCTGTGTCAGCCAGAAGACGGCAGGCCTGAGTTCAAAGCTCCTGACTGACAGAAACACATCCAGGGACTCCTCTTGCACACTTTGGATCTCCGGACAAACAGGCCTGAGTGAAAGTTTCCATTCCCTGCTCCAGCCATTCGGAACCAGGAGCAGTTCTAGGATGAGCCGCATGGATACTCCTCACCCGTGGGTCTTAACCCCTGCTGCGCCCTGCCAGGTCCACCATCCTGCAGGATCGGAACCAGATTCCTCTTTGCAGAAGTGTTCTCTGACTTCCAGGCCACCCAGGGGTTCCTGTCAGCACCCAGGCCAGGCTCCAAGACAAAGCTAGTTTCACCAGTGCCTGAAGCTTGGGCTCCGGGTGGAGGTGGCAGAAGGGGGTGCCGCTGCATGAACACCACCCTCCCAGGTCAGCTGCTCCTCCTGGATGCCTGCTTAGGGAGTGGCCCCGCCCTCCCAGGCACTCAGCAAGGAAACCATGGTCTTCGCTCAGGCTTCCAAGCCCTGCCTTGCCTTCGCTCTGCCTGCTCCTGAGCCCTGGCTCAACTTGCCATCTGATTCCTCCTTCTCCCTAACACACTCCTAGAGCCCCTTGTGGCTCACAGGAAAGGGACTGCTCCCGCAGCTCTTCTCTCAACCTCGCAGCAGCTCAGGAGAGGGATCCTTAGACCCTAGGGACAGATGGGGAAACTAAGGCTGGGAGCAGAACCAGACCTTCTGGAGCTCACACAGCATGATGACTGCAGAGCCGGCACAGGGCAGGTGAGTGTGGGCAGCAGGGCATCGGCAGAGGGCTGGCGTGGACAGTGGGGAGTGACAGCGCCCAGAGAATGCTCCTTCGATGGGTGGGAGGCACTATGGACAGAGAGCCTGGGCAAAAGGGTGTCAGCACGGAAGCTGAACGAAGGCCGTGCAGGCAGTGAAGGCGGGTGCTCTGCCTCAGCCCCTCAAAGCCACCATTCCCAGCTGGAATTACATTTTCAATTTCTTGTCTGAGCCTCCAAACAGAAACATCTGTGCCCCAGCCCCAGGCTCCGGTTATGAGTTCCTTCTCCTTTCCTCTGGACTGTTGACAGCCGTTTCATTTTCCTCACTCTAGCTAGGCTGGAAGCATGAGAGAGGTCACTGTGTGTGTCTTGTTTGGAAATGACCATAAATTAGCCTGTTTTTGCTGAGATGGTTAGAGTACAATGGAGGCGGCAGGAGACAGACCCCACATTCCTGACACAAGCAAAGGTAACAGGAGACTCTCTCAGGCCGAGATTTGCGTCACACCAAAGCGCAGAAACACACGGGGTGTGGGGATGGTTTGAATTAGGGTGCTTTTCTCTGAAGGCAAAACCAGCAGTCTGGGCTTGTGCAATGTCACCGTGGCAACAAAGCCAGGTGGTGGGAAGTCACTGCCCGCTCAGTGACCTTCCAATGGGCTGGGACAGCAAGAGCCTAAGCTGCAGTCCCTAGAGATTGTGACTCCAGGTGTGGCTGGGACACGCATCTCCGTTCTAAAAGCCCCCATCTCCCTGTCTGTAAAAGAAGAGGTGATAACAGGTGGTGCCCGGAGGCCTTTCTGTAGAGCCAGGCAAGCTGCCAGCCAACCAGCTGTGTGTGTCAGGGGTTCTTGCAGGGCAACAGAGCTGGGTTTAAGGGTGGGTGGTGCATCTTTCCCTGGACTCTAACAGGGTTGATTCCAAACTGGACTGGTAGCTGATGGCAAACTCCCTGAGAGCAGGAACCAAGTCTTACTCAGCTGTTTCTTCCATACTGTCCAGTCCAGGGTTTCTATGAGAGTTGACCTGATGTGAGGGAATTCCACGTGCCCACCACACTGGCCTACCCAGGAGATGGACAACATGCTGTGAGCACACAGCTGCATCTTATCAGCAGCTTGGATTCTGACTCCAGCCTTTGAAATGACCTGAGCTCAGGCCATGGCATGATGTGTATCCCCTTCCTGACACGGTGGGGCCTTCCTACAGTCAGCAGAACTTACCCCCAAGAGGCCAGACCTGCTGGAAGTGGGTCCTCAGTGACCTTGCAGGCCACTTTCCCTAGTCCCTTTGGGCTGAGAATCTGGGATGAAAACAGAGCACAAGCCTTTGTAATCGGACCCCTTGGACTAGGATTCCACCAGGCTGGGCCTGCTGTCCTCCCTTTACAGCGGTATGCTACCTGAGGGTGTGGGGGCAGTGTTCTCACTCTCCACTCACCCACTCGGCTTTTCTAGGAATAACTGCCCAGGTGGACCCAGTATGATGGAGGATTGATGGGGGAAGTGGAATAGGTAGGCAGCTGGTGTCAGCAAAGTCCTAGCAGACATGGAACACTCTGACCTGGGGATGAGGGGAGAGCTAATGGGGCCAGGAAGAGGGTATCCCTGGCCCAATGCCTATGGTGGGCCAGAGAATCAATGCCTCCCTTGATACCCAGCTCCCACAAGGCAGCGGGGTTAGGAGGGGAGGGCACTGCCCTCAACTGTCACTCACCTCGTTCTCAAAGTGTGGCCCCGAGACCAGCGGCATCAGCATCACTTGAGAACTCCTTAAAAATGCAAATTCCTGGGCCCTACCCTGGACCTACTGAATCAAAAACTCAGAAACCCTGGGTGTGGAGCACAGCGATCTGTCTTTTAACACATTCTCCAAGTGAATCTGATGCCCCTGAAGCTTGAAGGCCACTGCTCTGGAGCAGACCTTCTCCATGCATGAGCCACAAATGCATACGGGCTCCCCTCAGCCTGTGTGCCAGGCAAATAGAACTATTTTCCATCCACGACTGCTCACGGAGATGCTGGGGCTCAGCCTTGTCCAAGCTCACACAACACTGAGCAGATGTAAAGGAAGGGCAGGGCCCAGGCCCAAATCATGCAGCCTCTCTGCTTCCCACATCATCTCCCTATCACCTGCTTCCAAGTGGCCAAGGGGCAGGGGAAGGAAGTCCTGGGAGATGGAGGCAGCCAACAGAAGAGGAAGAGGCGCTTCAGGCCCGTGTACACACACTAAGACTCTTGCTCTGGACTGAGCTCCATACAGGCCAAAGCCCCAGGTCAATCTCAAACAACTGCCAATTAGGGCTGAGCCCAAGAGGTCCAATCCTGGGCCTACACTGGGAGGTGCTTGGTGAGCCATACAGTGGAATAATTTCTGGGGGAAAAGGAGTTACTCCAGAAGAGGCAGTGGAGAGGTCTCAAGTGGTGGGCCACCCCCTGGGAAGGGTACAGAGACAAAGAGTCAGATGGAGGCCTTCAGAGAGGGTCCTAGGAGTCCAGAGGCGAGCAGAGGCTGTGTCCAGGATGTAGTCAGAGCCCTGCTCAGTAGGCCCACCTGCAGGAAGGATGCCCTGTGGCCTCCCACGCTGTCCTGCACAGATGCCAAGGCTGGTGTCACCTGCTGTCCCCACTGCGGCCTTTCTCTCAACACTTTGAATGAGTGGCCCTTTGTACATGAAAGGAAAGTGACCTGCAGGTGCCCTTAATCCTCCTGACGAAAGAACCACTGGCACATGACCCTGCAAGAATGCTTTATCACTGGCTCAGGGAGAGAGCAGGTGGATGGATGGATGGACGGACAGACAGACGGATGGATGGATAAATGGACATAGCACATTGAGGATGTCTCAGCATTCCTCCCACTTCCCCTTCCTGGTGTTTCCACCATGTGAACAGTTCTCTCTCTCTCTTTCTCTGCAGCTCCTCTCAAGGGCTTGCTTGCCTGTGGTGGGCATCAACCCTAAGCTCACTGTGCCCCCTGGATCTCGGGCAGTCAACATTGCAGGGCCTTGCCATTTTCCATTCCCCTGACCCAACCCCAACCATTTCACAGGCAGAGAAATGGAGATTCTCTGAGGTCACAGCAAAAGGAGTGGCTGAGGTTATCACAGTGAACGCAAACACTGTGGAGCACTTAGTAATGTCCCAGGCACTCTTCACAAGGTCTGGTGAGCTAGGTATGCATCACCCTCATTTTACAGATGACAAAGTGAGGTGCAGGAAGGTGAGGTCCAGTGGCTCACATCAGGAAGCGGCAGCAGCAGGGCTGAAACCCAGGCAACTTCTCTCCAGAGTCCACATTCATATAAAGGCCACCAGTTCCACTGCTCCCTAAGAAGGGACTAGGATCCAGGCCTCTCCCTCCCAGGCTGCTCTTCTCATGCATGCTGAGGACCCCGGATCATTCCTCAAGGGCTTTGTAAAGGGCCTGCCAGGGAGAGGGGAGCACTTCTAACAAAAATGGCCCCACCAGCCCAGGGCCCGCTCAGAGAACGCAGCAGGGAGGTGAGCCCCAACTCACCCCAGTTACCAAACACTCCCCTCCCCTCACCTGAGCCTCAGCCTTCCCTTAAATACAGAGGGCCTTGTCAGAGGAGTCAAAGGCGCCACCCGCTCTGAGGCCACGGGCATGCTGCTCAGTGTTCAGTGGCCAAGCTGCTCCTCCCACTCCTCTGGACGCAGAGGGTGCCACTCCAGCAGCACCTCCCGCCACCCCAGCTTCCCATCCTGTTCAAGCCTCCCCCATCCTCAGGTAAGCACCCATGTCCTGCCTCCTTCAGGCCTAATGGAACTCGTCATAATTGGCTGCTGCTGCCTTCAGGGAGGAGGGGCTTCAAGAGGTGCCCATTTAGCCCCACCCCCACCATGAGGACAGCCTCAGAAGCCGTCAAGACGCATCACCATTGCAGATCTCACCGAACCTGGGCCCCAGTGACTACAAGTGGAGAAAGCTGTGTCTTTCCAGTCACCACACCCCTTTGAATCAGGGCAGTCCAGGAACCTATCTACCTTCCTGCAGGCCTGATGGCCCCCAACCACGGCTCCTCAAAGCTATGTAGGGCAAGGCTCAAAGCCAGAGAGGGGCTTGACTCACTTGGTTCTGATGCAGAGCTCGAGGGGTGGGACAAGATCGTTGTCTGTGTCCTCAGAGATGGCTTGGGTGGTATCTGGGAAGGAGGAGAGAGGCATACACGTCACCCAGGGTCCTGCACTCACTCTGCAGTCAGCACAGACCACTCCTGGAACCTGACCCCTTCTAGTCCCTGTCCCCTCCTCTCCATCTCAACTGGACCCGCCCTCATCCCTGACATCCATTCTCACCTGCACAACCCACTGGTCCCCACCCCATGTCACTTCAGCTACACAATATTCTTTCTAAAAACATATCCGATTTCATCAACCCCGATGTCAAAACATTCCATGGCTTCTTCCAACTGCCTGAAGAAGAAATCCAAACTTGTCACGATAGTATTCAAGCGTTCTTTACCATGTGGTGTAGACTTCACCCAACACCCTTAATGCCACCCACTGCTCAAGGCCCAGCTCTAGCTGCCTCCTGCAGGAAGGTCCTGCTAGCATTCGCCCACTGATCCCCGCCCCCAGTCTGGATGCTGGAGTGAGTCTGCACTGCTCTCTGTCATGGGGGGTGGCAATGGATTTGAAGGCTGGTTCTGTGACCAGCCTGGAGGCTCCCTGGGGATGGTGGTAGGGGCCGCACCAATAGTCAACCGGATCTGCTCCTGCTGGTTGGCCAGGCCATCGTAGTAGTATAAGTCGAAGAGCCTCTCGGCCCTCCAGTCACGCAGGAGCCCTGGCTGCAGGCTGAAGAGGACACTGAAGTGGCTCTCGCTGCACACCACCCAGATGGGGAACCTCGGGGTCTTCAGGAAGCAGCCAACCTGGATGAGGAAGAGGCCTGATGTGAAGTGTTGTCCCCAGGGAAAGGGGCCAAGGCATTTTTCTGCCTGGCACAGGGCAGGGCTGACTTCAGGAGGCCCTGTTGAAGATCATGTCTGTGTCTGATGCTGGGAGCCCCCCATGCTGCTCAGGCCACTGTGCTGTTTCCCAGGACCACCCCTGCCCTGACACCCCACCTGCTGCTGCTCGTACGGCCTCTGTCATACAGACCTGAGACCTGGCATCACCCATCCCCTCATCCCCCACATCTAGTGGTTCCCAGTACTGCCCATTCTGCATCCAAGATCTCCCCCACTGCCAGCCTTTCCTCCTCAGATCTACTCAGCCTCCAACCTGCACCGCAGCAGTGACCTCCTAACCAATTCTTCCCACACCCCCCAAGCAAATCCAGCTTGTCCACTGGCCTAGAGCTTGCTTGCCCTTGGACAGCCTGCATCTCCCAAATCCCTCATTGGAGCAGAAATGGTTTCCTCCTTCCAGCTCCCAAGGGGCACATCACCAGTTGCCCACCCACCTCAGCTGCAGCACCTCTGCCTCATGCTCAACAGACTATACCCTGAAGTGCCAGGAGCCCAGGGACTAGAACTGTTCTGTAAAGACAGGTAGGAATGGAGCCCTGGGGAGCTAGGAGGGAAAGGTCTCAGTGGGAAGTCTGGGTGGGGGGGGGGGGTGCCAGGAATGGAGGGCCAGAGAAATTCAGGGTGCAGCAGGGCACTGAGGTTGAGGCAACACTTGGATAAGGAGCATTCTGAGCAGGGGAGTTTCATGGTGGGAGTGTGTTTGGAGAAGACGGATATGAAGGAATAAGCACCAGGGCCCTCAGCGCATCGCTAGCCTCTTGCCTGCAATGGGAAGAGGAGTGACAACCTGTGACGACCCTGAATGCCTGGCCTCTGTGCATTCCCCCTTACCCGCCCCAGGAAACGGCTCTCTGGGCGGGCCTCTCCTGACCCTGGGCCCTGGTTTATTCAGCTATGTACGTGCCAAGGGCCAGGCTGATTCTGGCCTAATCCCCACTAGCCCCAGGGAGATGTTTGCATGCTCAGGTATTTACAGCTACAGCCTGTGGATTAAAGAAAGAATGGGAATTATTTTTCCAGTGGGGAGAAGGGCATACTTTTTCCAGAGCCCTTTACAGGAGAGTGGTCGGGCAGCTCCCGTCTCGGGCTGAGATGTCTCTGATAGAGGGGCTGTGCTCTGAAGGGCCTGAGCCAGGTCCCCAGTGAAATGCCTGCCCGTTTAAAGCTTCCTCCTCCGTAAGGCAGGAGGACAATCTTTACAACATGCTCATCCTTTTCCTAAGGTTCCAATGTCCCCTCCCCCCACCCCAAGGCCTCCCCCAGCCCTGTGTGACATTCAAGTGGACTGCAGAGCTCATTCCTTAGTGAAGTGTGGGGGAATTAGATGTCTTACAGGACGTGGCTGGACGTGCCTAAACCCCATGTAAACCTGGCTTCCATTCCCTGCTTCAAAGAGGCTTTTCTGGTGAGAGCATCGCCAGGAACAGGGAACCCTGACACAGGGACCCAGCATGCATTCATGGCAGGGAGAGAGCCCGGAAGCCAACCAGGGAGCAGGCCTTTGCATAATCAGCCACCCTGAATTTTCCAACAGAGGGACAAAATCACAGCTTGCCACGCAGAAATAACAGTCAAGAGATTAAGGGGAAAAACCTGCCCAGAGAGTTTATAAATGAGTTTCCTCATTCAGGAGCCTCTTTCCAAGTGGGTGACATTTTCCAGAGATGAAATTCACTGCCTTTGAATTGTTGGGTAACCAAAGGCTTGAGGTGAGGTTGGGGTGAGGGGGGGTGGGGGAGAGCCCCATTTCCTACAGCACATTCTGAGGCTCTCTTCTGGTGAGTGAACATGCAGCACGACTACAGATTACTTAATTTTCCGGGGCGGGGGTTGTGAATGGCCCAAAGCCATCCATGGACAGCCAGGTTAGAAGCACTCACTTAAGAGGATCAGCATTTACTTGCATAGAGCTATGGTGTGTCATTTCTAAGGAGAGAGTTATGGTGTGTCATTTCTAAGGAGAGCAATGGGGACACAGTGCTAAAGGAAGCAAGCACAGTGCTGTCCTTACGGAGCTTACCAGACAGAAGGGGGTGACACAGTAATTAAATAAGCAAACTTATACATTTCCACGGCACCTTAGTGAGTCCAAGATGCCCTCAGATTCACTATGATTATTTTTGTATCACTAAGAAAAAGCAGGTGTGTCAAAGTCTGACACACCTTCAACTGTAATAATGCATCAACATTTCAGAAGTGCTCAAATGTGGGAAAGTTTGCATCTTAAAGGTGATGAAATGTGATGCTTAAAATCCAGAGGAGACCTGTGAAGGAAAGAATGCCCTGATGCGACTGACAAGAAAACGATGAGAGGGAAAAGCTGGGCAGGTGGAGGGTGCAGCTTGTGCAAAGGACCGGAGGTGGGAGAGAGGCCGAGAGAAGCCCCAGCTTGCAGGTGAGAGTGGCGCAGGCTGAGTTAGGAGAGGAAAGCAGATTCAGGTCTGGCAGGGTCTTGGGGCTGGTGGGAAGTTTTGGATTTTAGTTTCTGCATTAGTCTGCTCAGGCTGCCATAACAAATATCACGGACTGGGCGACATAAACAGCAAACATTTATTATCTCACAGTTCTGGAGGCTGGAGGTCCGAGATGTCACCAGGGTTGTTTCTTAAGGCCTCACTCCTGGGCTAGCAGATGGCTGCCTTCTCCATGCCTTCCTTCACAAGGCCTTCCTGCTGTGTGAGCCTGTGTCCTAACCTCCTCTGCTTAGGAGGATACCAGCCATACTGCATTGGGACCCACCCTCATTTTACCTTAATAATTTCCTTAAAGGCCTTTTCTCCAAATACAGTTATTAATACATTCTGAGGTATGGGGGGTCAGGGTTTCAACACAGGAATTTTGGGGAGACATAGTTCAGCTCACAACAGTTTTAGAGGACTGGAAAACCACTGAGGGTCCAGAGAATATGATATGATCATGTCTGTATTTTTAAAGACTATGCTGGCTTCAGTGAAGGGACAGACGGGAAAGGCAGAAATCAGTGGGGACAGGAGCTGAATTCAGCCTGGCTATCACAGATGTCGAAATCAGTGATGCCGGTGGCTCTGACCAGGTGAAAGTGGACAGGCTTAAGAAATGATCTGGGGGAGGGACATGTCCTCCTAATGGAGTAGATGTGCTCCTGGCTGAGTAAATGGGCACATGGTGCCAATCTCTGAGCTGGGGAAGGTGGGAGGAGGATGGACCTTTCTTAACTCTGCCTGCCAAGCTGTTTTCCTTTGGGTTCCTTTATGAAGACAGCAATGAACATGGCTTGCAGGTCATGAAACACGTTCTGAGGCTAAAATCCCCATCCCACCCCATTCTTCTTGGACTGTCAATCCCCCATAACCACCATGGCCTGGAGGGGCTTGGCCTCCAACTACAGCCTAGAATGCAGTCCAACCCTCACTGCCGAGTCCAACCCTAACCACTGAGCCTTGTCCTGGGCCACCTGTGGGACTGAGGGAGGGAGCCAGAAGTCAGACGGGCAAGACCAGCCTGGTGGGGTCACAGATAGCCCATGGAGATCCCGTAGGACACAGCCAGGCCAGGGCAGGAGGCCAGTTACTTAGGTTACTTATGGGAGGGGGTGAGTTTCTCCAGCCCAGAGTTTCATCAGTTTCCCCCAGATATACCCCGAGTATGGGTCATCTGAACAATTCACTTTTAAGTAGGACCTTCTCCTTCTCTCACATCCTCAGTGAGGGCCCCAGGACCCCAGGCTGCAGTGAGAAGCCTGGAGACACGCTGCAAGCAGGGGAGCTTCACCTGCTAGTGAGTGAACATCATGGACGTCACAGCCCAGGCTGTTCTAAATGCCAGTCTTCCCCTTGGCTGTGTCTGTGCTGCCTGAGGGCCAGGCCAGGCCAGAGCAGGGGCCCTGGCTCCGAGTCCAGATCTGGGCTGGGGTACTGAACCCCCCTGGACTCCTTCTATGTCCAATGTGGCTAATTGCGTAGGGCCCAAGGGACTTGGGGACAGAAGGGATGGAAGGTGGTGTTGAAGAAGAGTTGAAAGGGGCCAGACGCGGTGGCTTACGTCTGTAATCCTAGCATTTTCGGAGGCTGAGGCAGGTGGATCACTTGAGGTCAGGAGTTCAAGACCAGCCTGGCCAATGTGGTGAAACCCCATCTCTACTAAAAGTAAAAATAAAAAAATACAAAAAGCTGGGCGTGCTGGCATGCGCCCTATAATCCCAGCTACTTGGGAGGCTGAGGCAGGAGACTCGCTTTGAACCCAGGAGGCAGAGGTTGTAGTGAGCTGAGATCGTGCCACTGCACTCCAGCCTAGGTGACAGAGTGAGACCCTGTCTCAAAAAAAAAAAAAAAAGAGGGAAGGGTTTGTCCAAGCTGCTGGGCCCGGCCTGAGTATTCAGTGGAAGGCGGGGGTTGAGGCCCAGCCCTCAGTGAGCTCACGGAAGAGAGGAGGCCAGGGCTCTGTCCTTTGCAAGCTTGCCGTTGCAAGGCAGAGGAAGAAGGCATCCTCCTGCTGCAGGGACAAAACTCCCAGTCCTCAGCTGAGCACAGAACAGCAGAGGGTCTATGCGGATCCAAGAAGCCCACGAGGAGAGGAGATGGCTGCAGGGCCTGAATTTCTTCAACAGTCATTTTATTCCAAGGGAAGGAATTATTAAACCCAACTGGTTTTCCCATCAAGTACCCTCTACAGACCACAGGAAAATAGTTTACTCTTTGACCCACACCCTCAACCCATGAATGAAACCAGAGCTCATGGTGAGCCTGGGAATTCCACGAGCCTGGCCAAGGTTACCTCTCTTGGCCTGTGGAATTTCGAGCTGAATACTTTCGGAGCACACCCAGGGTCTGGTGCTCGAGAGCCCTGGTGCTTCTTACCAGACACATTCCTGGGCTCCCTCCTGACAGCAGCAAGGTCAGGAAGCAGCCACTTTCATTCTTTTCTCCCCCGAGTCTTTGGGACCCACAAGTCTGCTTTTGGTGTGCTAGGGGTATCACCCAGAGAGGAGATCTGGGGAGGGGACTGCACCACGTGGTTCATTAGTAAGACACAGCACACCTCAACAAGTGGTCATGTGGGAAGGGTGGGTAAAACTGAGCCCTGGCTTTAAGCCATAGTCTTTTTGCACCCTGCAAATCCAGGGGTAGAATTGCCCGGTGCTATCTGCATGGCCCTGTTGAGTCAATCTCTGTGTCCTGGTTCTGAGGATATGTGGTGAATGAGGCCTCATCTAGACACTCCAAGAATCTCTGCAGGGGGTGGCCACCGTGAAAAGAGCTCCTGACATACTTTCGGAGCACCAGACCCTGGGTGTGCTCCGAAAGTACTCAGGACAACCCTTCCCATTTAATCAACCACAGAACCATGGACTTTGACGCCATGGAAAGCAACACTCAGAGAAAGGTTCCATGGCAGCTGAAACAAGAATGTCCAGTGCTCCTCTGCCCAGCCCCCCTCGGCCCCTGGCCACATTCCCCAGAGGTACAGTCACCCGTGCCCTGTCCAGCTTCACCTGGGGGCCCAGCCCTTTCTGAGCCCCTGGCTGCGATGACAGTGCATGATGCAGAGGGATCACAAGCTAGCAAACAGGATGCATGAGGCCTGCTGTGGGTTGAATTGTGCCTCCAAAAAGACAGGTTGAATCCTAGCCCCCAGTACCTCAGAATGTGAGGGTATTTGGACACAGGGTTGTTGCAGACATGATTAGTTAAGACGAGGTCATACTGGAATTGGGTGGGTTCCTAATTCTAATATGACTGAGGTCTGTATAAGAAAACACACACAGGGAGAAGGCAGCCCTGTGATGACAGATGGAGGCTGAGACTGGAGTGATACGTCTACATAAGCCTCACTATATGCCCAGGAATGCCAAGGATTGCCAGAAAACACCAAAAGCTAGAAGAGACAAGGAAGGATTCTCCTTATGGGTTTTGGAGGGAGCATGGCCTTTCTAGCACCTTGTTCTTGGACTTGCAGCTTCCAGAACTGTGAAACAATAAGTTTCTGTTGTTTCCAGCCACCCAGTCTGTGGTACTTTGTTAGGCAGCCCTGGGACACTAACACGAGGCCTAAGACCTCAAGTTCCTGTCCCTTGGGAAGACTCCCCTATCACACAGACACCAGCTGCAGCCACTGTGACCCACAATCACAGCAGAAATCCCCCAAAGTCCTTTTCAAACAATCTTCCCCAGAACATGGTATCAGCTGCCTTTAGGTCTGAATTACAGGCCTGTAGCCACAGCAGAGGAGCTGTTCCTCTTCCCAAGCCCTCTGTGATTCCGACTGACCTGAATTTCAGCCAGCTCTGACAAGTGGAGTCCAGCTTTCCTTCCCCGCTTCCCTCCTCATTGCTCCAGGGAGCCAGGCTCCCCTATTTGTGGTGAACGTGGGCATCTGGGTACCTGGCACACGTTGTAATGCTCAAAGAGAGATAAGAAGCCAATATCGCTGCGTGCAACAATCCCTCTGAGAAGCGTGATGTTCCCGTCTCCAGAATCCAGCTCCACCATGTCGTTGAAAACGTTGGACACAGCTTTCCCAGTCAGGAGCAGATTGACAAGTTCCTGTAGATCAGAGAAAGGGGAAAGGGTGATCAAGTCTGAATCAGTTATTGAAAGGGTGGAGAGAAGACTGGGGATAAGAGAAAAAGAGTGGAGAAGAAAGGAAAGCAAGGTGTGGAAGAGTCCTAGAGCAGAGGAGGCTGTGACTTCAATTTCCCCAAAAGCCCTGTAGGAAAGGTGCCAAATTTTCTCATTAAGGTAACTCCAGGCCCCCATCCATCTTTATTCTGCAAGCACTCATTGAGTACCAACCATTCATAGGACCCTGTCCTATGCTGTAGGCTACTGGAAGCACTGGTGAGACAGTGAGACATGGTTCTTGACCTGGGCTTTGGGTCTAGACTGGGAAGTCAGGTGCATGCCTGCACAATGACTCACAATGCAGGATGTAGCTGGAGCTGTAAAAATGTGTGCACAGAATATTCTGGAGCCAGACGAACACGAGGCCACATGACCGAGTCAGGGCAGCTTTGTGGAGAAGAGACATTTGGGTGAGTCTTAAACGATATTATTTTTTAAAGAAACCTTTTTATTTTGAAATAATTTTAGACTCAAAAGAAGTTGTAAAAATAGTACAGAGAGTTCCTGTGTACCCTTCACCCAGCTTCCCCCAATGATAACATCTTACGTAACCAGAGCACATTATCTCAACCAGGAAACTGACCATGGTGCAGTACCAATAACTACACTCCAGGCCTTGTTTGGACTTCATCAGTGATGGTGGGGTTTTAACGGCGCAGGGAGAGCCGAGGAAGGTACGTCAGTAGGCATCAAGAACAGAAGCAGAGAGATGGAAGCAGGAAGCCCAAGTCTGAGTTCTAGCTCTGTCTCTGCCACCATCTTGCTGTGTGGCATGAGGCATTGGGTGGCCCTGTGACTCACACCGCCCACCTGGCAAGCCAACAAGCTTGCCAACCCTGGAACTTGGAGACAGTTCTTGGAGCAACATTTCTCTGGCAGTCACCTGCAACCCATGCCTCCCACATTTTGGTGTTCCAACATGGCTGCAAGACCCCTTCTTTATGCAGGGTAACCAGGGATCCAACCTCCTGTTAGGAATGGAGGCTCACAGGTGGGTTACCAAAGCCACACATCCCATTAGTGCCAGGGCTAAGCTTCCACCCACATCTGGCTCTCTCTGTCCCATGTCACTTCCCTCTTCCCTAACCTTGTTATCCTCTGCCTGGGCACAGAT
The DNA here is from genome assembly GCA_963574635.1 of Cheracebus regulus. NCBI lineage: Eukaryota > Metazoa > Chordata > Mammalia > Primates > Pitheciidae > Cheracebus > Cheracebus regulus. The sequence goes on from CAUYQU010076457.1 coordinate 288,197, forward strand.
TCAAGATGAAGGATGGCCTCTAAGGGCCTGCTGAGGCGGAATTTGAGTGAGCCTAGCCCCAGTGCTAGGGCAGGCAGGTCTCTGTGTCATCCACCTTCTGCCAGGGCTGGCGCTGCCTGTGAGACAAGCAGGCAGGCATCACTCCAACGGTGGAGCAAATAGGAATGGCCAGAATGGCCCTTGCTAGTGTAAACTCTGGAAGGCAGCATTTATAGAGGTGTTTTCCCCTGAATCGTGAAAATGACATCGAGGGTTAAAAAATTCCTCAGTTAACACCGACACCCCTGCCCCAGTGACAGTAAAAGTGGCCTCCTCTGATGGCCACAGAGGGACCCTTGTTGGAGCGAGATACCAAAGGGACCTTATTGTGTCCTTACAGAGGAAACGAGACACAAGAATTTGGAGGAAATGTCTGCTGTAAAATATTGCACCTCAGGGGCAGCAGCTGCTGAGAAAGGCACAGCCTTTTTCAGGCATGTTCGAGTTTCCCCATCTAGTTTTTCAAGGGGAATAAAAGCCCCTGCTCCCTGATCTGTGTCTAAAACCGTCCTCATAGCAGGAAGCCTTCATGAGATGGAGGAGAAAGAGCATCAGACCTCCTAGACTCAAAAATCACACAACAGCAAAGCTTAGCAGTCTCTTCCTACTCAGTGTGGTCCGTGGACCAGCAGAATCACCCTCCCTGGGGAGCCTGTTAGAAATTCACAATCTCAGGCCCCAGCCCAGCCCACTAAATCTGAGTCTGCTCTTCAACAAGACCCCTAGGGGATTCATTCATATCAAAGTGTAAGAAGCCCTGATCAAGTCCAAATGCCTCTTGTACAAATGAGGAAACTGATGAACAGGAGGAGAAAAAGACTGCCCCAGCTCATTCTGTGAGAGAAAACAGAGAACAGGGCTTGGAACCCAGCCACAGACTCTGACCTGGGATCCTCTCCACCCTACTTGACTGCCCACCCCTGGGCAGCATCCTTCTCTGCCCCAGAAAAGGGGAAGTTCCCATGGGGCAGGCAGGTGCCCAGAGTGAGAGGGGGGCCATCCCAAGCAGCCAGAAGAACAGCCACTCCCCATGAGGTCTTCCTCTAGGCTGGTGGGCAGCAGCCAACCCCACGGTCCCTCTGTGGGTGCCCTAGACAAACCACAGGTCCCAAGCTTGCCTTTTATGGTGCCCAGGTAGGTTTCCAGAGCTGGGTGCAAGTGAGCCAGGACCCCCAGGACAACTGAGTCCTCAGTTGGCCCCAGAACAGCTCTGTCCAGCCTGTCCACGCTACGCATTGTGGACTCCCATGTGCTGAGAGTCAGATTTTACCATGGCCTATGTGGCCACTCTGGGAGGCCTCAACATGGGGAGAAAGGCATGGATAGAAGCCAGGTGTAGAACTGAGCTCCCAGTTTTGATGCTCACTACGTAGCATCTTGAAAAGGTCCCTTCCCTTGTGTCACCTAGGTGACTGAGAGGATCGATGACAAGCAACTGTGCTCAGGGTCTTCTTTTCACCCAAGATCCAATGAGGACCCCTGTGCAAAGATGCAGAGGGAAGGGTGGTTATAAAGACAATATCTTGTGCAAACATAGAAGGTGCCAGTGCCATCATCTCCCTAACACGACCCAGGGTCTCCTGGCCCATGCCTAAGACATCACTCCCTGTGTCCTGGGCTCCAGGCTATGCAGCACTTTGGTCTGCATTCAGCCTTTTTTGCATCCTCTGCAGCTCTGAACACACAGATCAGTGTTCAAGAAACAGACAAGCTGACCAGAAACAGACACTGAACTGAGCTCTCTTTCTAGGTCTGCATCACATGACAGTGAAACCGAGCAGAGGTGGGCATGTGAAAGCTGCTTGGAGAGTGCTGGCAGAGGCAAGAAAGACTTGCCTCTTTCTTGGGCAAGTGGAGCAGGAAGGACACCTCCCCCTCTGGGGAACAGAGGAGGGGGAAGAACCAGCTGGGCCCCACGGCACCCCCTGACCTGTGTACAGTAGCCATGTGCTCCAATCAGGTGGCTGGTGGGGACATCAAAGTCCTGGCGGATGCTGGAAAACACAAGAAAAAGTGTTGTTAGCACAGCTCTGCCTGACCCAGGTTGCAAATCTCGCTCAGTGACCAGGCGCTCCCCTTGGGTTCCACACTAAGACCCAGGATTCCAGATTTGGTGGGAACCTGAGCGCTCTGTGTTCTGTTGCCTCTAAGGAGGAGGCTCCCACCCAGAAGGCATGAGGTAGAGCCCAGGCCTCCTCGAATAGAGCTCACTGTGTTCTCTGGGCAATGGCCTCCACTCTGGCCTCACCAGGGCTCCGCCTATGCCAGAACAGTGACTGAAGCATGACACAGAAGAAAGGATCCTGGGTTTGGAATCCAGTGTCCTGAATTCACATCCCAACTGTTACTACCAATGGTGGAGATTGAGGAATCCTCTTCCGCCTCTGAGCCTGTGTATCCAAATTTCCTCCTCTTCCAAGTCAGACTGGATTAGGGCCCACCCTAATGGCCTCGTTTTAACTTAGTCACTCCTTGAAAGGCTCTGTTTCCAAATACATTCTGAGGTGCTGGAGGTTAGGACTTCAACGTACAAATTTTAAGAGGACACAGTTCATCCCATTACCCCTCTCATCTTGTCCAAGCCCCTTGTGCTGCAGGAGGGGAGGCTGAGGCCACACAACAGGCTGCGGCTAGCTATGTGGATTATCTTCTCTCTGGGCAAAGCTGAGGCTGTTGTTCCTCTGCTCAAGGACTCCTCACACTCTGCTCTCCAGAGAATTCTCCTAGAGGGAGGTCTGGGCATCTAGATTTGCCAAAGTTGTAAATCTCTTAAACCATAAGCCACTCTTTGGCGTCTCTTGAATGCCCTGATGTGAAATGCAGATGTTTCTCCCTTTTAAGATTCCAGCGTACTGCTGAATTTCCCATCGTGTTTGCACCTAAGGATGCAATTACCATTTCCTCCCATTGTGCTTTCTGCCTGTCCCCCTGCTCCACAGCTGACGCAGGCTCTCGAGCCCGCTGGGTGAGCACGAGGCTATGAGCTTATGAAGATCGGACTGCTTCTGAAAGCGCCGGGTGGCGTGGGGCCAGTGATGCTTATCGGCGCCCCCCCAGGACTCCTTTGAGGTTATTTTCTTCTCTTCAGAAGATGCTTGGATAAGCTGCGGAGAGCATTTCCATCAATTCTTCTGCCTGAGCTAGCACCAGCCGAGCACTAAGCTCCGCTGTGAGTCACTCCCAGCTGGCTCCTTCCCAGGCCTGCTGGGCTCTGTGGTGGGTGAGCCTCGACCACCCTTCCCAGAAGACTCCCAAGCCTTAGTGGTTCTCTGCAAGTCCCTGCAAGGGTAACCCCAGCTCATCTTCTCATGTGGACCACAAACCTTCTGTTTGGCCATGGTTATTAAATACCACAAACAAGTATTTTCTCCAAGTATTACAGAACTTGAGTTCTTAAACTTGTTTCAGAACGAGACAGAGACCAGGGAGTGTACGTTAGGCTTGAGGGCTTATGGCAAATCTTAGATTTAAAGCATAAATTGAGACCAAGATTCTCTTCTCTTCCACTGAAAGGAAAACTAAATGTTCTGATTGCTAAGCCCTTCCTACCCCTGGGTCGCCTCTCTAAATCTTATACCTGGCCTTTCTCTTTGAGGTGTGGTTGAAGGCATAGGATAGGCCCTGAACACAGTGCTGGGTAGCTGTGTGTGTCCCCCGAGTCAAGTGTGCCCCTCAGAGTCATGTGTTCCCCCAGGCCTGTGTGTGCCCCCGAGGGTCGTGTGTACCCCCCAGGGCTGTGTGTGACCCCCAGGGTCATGTGCAGAAGTGGAGGGGACAGGCCTGGGACCCAGGTTGCCTGGCCTCATCTTGCCCCCTAGAGCCAGCTTCTCTGTACTTCTTCCCACATCTGTAAAATAGAGACAGGAATTCCTACTTCACCTGGGGCTGGGGGTTGAAATTGCTGCCTGCTGAGCAATGAGTAGATGGCAGCTCCTTCCCTGTGTGCTCCTTACAGGGATCTGTTCAACAGGGTTTTCATCTTCCAAAAGGATTTACCTTGGGTGGCTAAAAGGAACAATGTCTTAATGGTGGGCTTCCTAGCTTGACAGCAAGTCGGGAAGGAGGGTGGAGACTTGGGAGGGTTTTCTGCCTGGCCTGCCGCAGGCTTCTGCTTACCGGGATACTGAATTGTTCTGGTCCCTAGCAGTGCTCAGCCCATTTCTTTCAGTTTGGGGAATGTCTATGGCAAAGGGACTTTTCACCTTGTACCTTTTGAGGGACCCCATTCTGAGGGTGGAACCATAGTGGTACCATGGGCTGGGAGCACAGGCCTCAGAGCCTGGCTGCCCGAGTTTCCCACTGGCCCTACTGCCCATGAGCCAAGCAGCCTTGAGCAGGACAGTTGGTTTCCTCAAAGGGTTTTAGGGAGTACTGTGCCTGCAGTGCCTGGTGCAGGAGCTGTGCTCAGGTGGTGCTGTTACTCTAGAACTCAAGGAAACATTAGAGTCCCTTCCTCCCATGTCATAGGCTGGCAGACCAAAGATGTACACTCACAGGGGAAAGGAAGTGAGGGCACAGTGTGGAAGTGGCCGCCTGCAAGCCCAGGAGAGAGGTCTGACAAGGAATCAACCCTCTGCCACCATGATCTTGGACTTCTCACCGCTAGGGCTGTGAGACAAGGATGTCTGTCGTTATGGCAGCTCTAGGAAACCAACACAAGTGGCCGCCAACATCTTTTTAGATTCAAAGCCCTTTCTTCAAATGAAATCTTACAGGCAGAAACCCATTATATGAAACATAGGGGCTCAAGGCAGTGTGGGGGCTCATCCCATCCTTCTCCTCCCCTATCAGCCCCTGGGTCTCCAAGAACATGCAGCATCATAGGAGCAGGGGCCACCTGAGCCACACCTGTGACTGTCCCTTACCTAGGACTGAATTAACCATCCAGTCTAATGGGCAGCTGTCTCTTCCATGTCCTCCTGGGGGCTGGATGACCCTGAGCCCTCAGAGAATCCTGCAGAGCCTGAGGAACCAGGACCAGATGAAATGGAAGCCATCCTACACTGGGGGCCTCTCCAGGGAGCAGAGGTTGCTGGGACTTCAGTCCAATAAGCACAAGGGAAGGGTGGGCCTGACCAGTGGGTAGAAACTCACAGAACAGGCTTGACCCTGGCCGCCCTGACACCAACCTCTGCAGCATTCTGGGGGCAAAGGGTCAGAACCCTGAACCAAGGGTCTGGGATGACAACCCAGCCTCCGGGGCTGCCTGCATCACCAAAAGACAGAGGAGGAGGAACAGAGAGCTTTGCCCAGGATCCCGCAAGGACCAAACCTCCCAACTCTGTCCACCATCAGAAGGTCCCTGAGACACTATGCTGTATCAAGAAACAGAACAAAGGGGACATCAGGGCTGGGAGAGTTTGCAAGGCTCGGAATGTTGCAGAAGGTAAGATGAATGCCCAGAGAAGAAAACTGACCCCGAGTTAGTGACACATGTCAGCTCAAACTCAGGGCCCTCTGCTTCCCTTATCCACCTGCCCTGTCCATACATCCCAGAAGAGGAGGCTCTGCCACTGAGCAGGCTGCACAATGCATAAGCCTCGAATGTGCACAGTCTCAGGCACCTTCAAATGTATCTTTCTCTCAAAAGCCTTGTAAGGCCAGGAGGGTAAGACTGTTTTACTGATGGGGAAACTAAGGCCCAGTCAGTAAAAAGGACTTGTGGTTGTAAGGTCACATAGAGTAGGCAGAACCAGGACTCTGTTCCCAGTACCAACATCACAGAATGTCTGCTATAGCCTGAAATGTGGGGTGATCAGCCAGGCCAGCCAGCTCTGAGCAAGCCCTGGAGTCCCAAAGCCCCACCCTTAGCCCCCACCATTGCTGGCTCAGGCACAGCTTGTCCCTTCAGCTAAAAGCCTCCCTGTGTGAATCTGGGCATGTGGTAAAAAAAAAATTTCTGAATAAGAAGGAAAATAAGTCCAAGTGGCCTAGAGCCCATGGTCCCAGCCTACAGTCACAGCCATTCGCCTAACAGCAGCACCCACTTGGCCCCTGACTGGCGAGTGACCTCAGGCATGTTCTGACCTGTCTCTCAGCTTGTGTCTTCACTTAGAAAACCAGAGGACTAGAGTAAGAAATCTCTAGGGGCCTCCCTGGGATGTACACAAGTGTGCCTGGTCCATGACTCTATCAAAAACATCAAGCCTGAAGTAGGCAGTACTTACACTGGGGGGACCCAACCAGCCATCCCCACTCCACCTGACCACTAGGGCATTGGACCCTGGAGGAACTCTGTCCCACGAGGCCAGCTCCTGATTGCCCTTCCCAGAAACTGACCCTCGACCACACTTCCCCCACCAACCAGCAGTGACCTCCAGAGATAACAGCCCTTCGGTGGGACTTACATTTAAGTAAGGGCAATATTAGTAGTGTAAGGGCAGCTGTGGTACAACCAAGAGAACTTGGACTCTAAAGTCAGAGGGCTCTCATCAAATCCAGTTACTGCCACTTACCAGTTATTTCCCTCTCTGAGCCTCAGTTTCCCCATTTGTAAAATAGGTATGATGATGCCTCCTTCTATTAAAGAGTGCTGTGAGAACTGAATGAGATGAACTATATAAAGCATCTGGCATTTGGCAAATGTCACTTCCTTTTTCCTACTATAACAACGATAATAACAAAAAACAAAACAAAACAAACAATGGCCAAGAGGTCATGATTCCTGCCATTTCAGCCACTCATATCACAGCCAAGAACCCAGAATAAACCAAGACCTCCAAGCAGTTGAAATAGAGCTGGGAATATCTGAAGAGGATTTGGACAGAGCGGATATCCAGTTTTCCCAGGAAGGCCAAGAGGGAGTAGACAATGAGTCAGAACCAGTGGGTGTCAGGCCCCTTCTGCCACCTGCACTGTGTGACCTTTGGGAAACTGCTTTCCATTTCTGAGCCTCTGATGTGTCACCCCTGACAGGGTAACAGTAACTACCTCAAAGGGCTGTTGCAGTAAGGGACTAGACCATACCAGGTCTTGCAAACTGCAGAGGGCCCCACAGGCTACAGGGTCAAAGTTGTTTCCATTCTCTAAGCAGTGAGAGGAGAGGGCTGGGATGGGAGCCCGGGAGGCAGGGGGAGAGTTGGTGGAAGGCTCTGCAGGATGGAGAAAGGGGGACCTGCAAGGAAAGAGGAGAAAGCAGGGGCTCAGGCTTGGCAGCAGCTGGCCACAGCCCTTCCCAAGCTGCTTCTGCCACCCACCTCTTCCCACCCACCGTGTCCTGCTCCTTCCCTCCCAACCAGACCCTCTGCGATTGATCCCTGCGAACCCCCACCAATGGCCTTTGCCTACCTGGTTCTTGCTGCCTGCCAAAACCTTTCCCACTTATCCCTCAGAGCCCTGCTAAATGTCACCTCCTCTACAATCTCACTCACCCTATGGACAGAAATGCCCCATCTCTTCTTCCCTCCTTCCTCCCCTTCCTAAGGGTACCCACCAACTGCTCTCACACACCTGTCTTGCCTCTCGAGGCAGCAAGGACTTTGAGGGCTAGAACTGCACCCCAGACCCTGCAGGTGCACAGCAACTGTGCCCCTAAATGACATGAGCCTACCCACACGTACCCCAGGTGACACTGCACGTGAGAAAGGCCCTGGTGGAACAGCTTCCAGGAGCTGGAAGAGGCAGGTGGTAGTGAGCAGCCCACCCACACAGTTAAGGCTGGTCTGGCACAGGAGACCCTTCCAGCAGGTTAATTATCTCTCTCTCCTTCTGAGGCCTGTACCCTTTCTCTGGACACCTGGCCCTTCATGAACAAGTAGGTAAGGTCCCTGGGTGAGTGGGTAGGGACAGGAGATGCACACAGGACCGAGGGTCAGGAGACCTCCCAGCTTTTCAGTGGCCTGGGGGTTGCCCCCCTTCTCAGCTGGGCCAGATGGGCCTCCTCTCGCACAGCTCTCAGGCTTAGTGTCTGTGGCAGAATGACTGTCCTCACAGCTCAGTGGCTGGGACTTGCCATCTCAGCAGCCTAGGGGTCTGGCCCGGGCACAGTTGGCTTGCTTTAGCTCAGCCTATTCCAGCCGCACTGGGAAAGGGGAGCAGGTAGTCAAGCACCCAGCTGATATGGGCCTATCTGAGGACTCATTTGCCACCTCTCCTTCTAAGTTGGCAGACACAGCTGAGCAGCTCCTCTTATCCCCTCCCACAGCCCAGGGAAGGCAATGCAGGCACAGGGCCTCAGCCTGAGAGCCAGGAGCCTTGGGTGACGCTGCCAGCTGTGCCACTAACTGACCCTTCACGTCTTAAAGTTCCCACATCTGTAAATGAGATAAGGACAGGCCCAGCCTGTGGGCCTGTCCCTTGGGTTGCCATAAGACCACAAAGGCCCAGAATGGCAGCAAGGGCCCTTTCCCGCTCTCCTCCATCTCCAGCTCTCGCTGAGCTGGGCCTCCAGATTCAGTCTTCCGCAGGGTCATGGCAGGGAAGGAAGGCAGAGATATACAGGACACAATTTGGTTCCCTGTAAAGTGGACAGAGGAGCAGGTAGCTCCCAGGGACGAGACCAGGGAGAGAGAACAGAGTCAGTGGAAGGAAGTGTAGTCTCAAAGCATCCATGACCCCGTGAGTCCCTTTCACCATCACCTTCGCCTCTTGAGACATTGCTGAAAATCTTCATTAGTGGGGCCTCTGCCATAATCCGAATCAGTGTGAAAGTTGGGCTGGAGTTTACTGAGGAAGTTCCTCTCCTCCTGTTTCCCAGCTAAGCTTTAAAAGGTCTTAGCACGCTGGGGAGGAAGGACACTCAGCCATCCCAGCCTGCCTCACATGTGACCTGGGGGAAGACTCAGGTGAGAGAGGGCAAGTGAGCCACAAAGCCAGGGTGTCTGTGGGGAGACGGGAGCCCAGGGGTCAGGTTCCTGGTCTGGGTGGCTCTGTTCAGACCTCATTATTCTGGGCTGGCAGAGGCTCAGCAGAGTCCCGGGAAAGCTGAGGAGCATCCCGCGGACCCATCCCATTCAGAATAGCACATCTGAACCTCGAAGAACCCGTGATTCTCAAGGGGAACAGCCCCTGTTCACATCTCACCCCACCAACCACCCACTCCTTCCCCTTCCCAATTCTCCCCAGAGGGTCTCTGGCTGGGTGAGTGCTTTCTGCACCTGCTGGAACAGAAAGCTTGGTGATCTCTTTTCTTTATTACTGAGAGGAGCCTGGGTGGGGGGCCTCCACAAAGGCCCAGCCCACCCCAAATCCACATCTACTCTCCTGTTCTCAGATGTACTTGTTTCCTGACTCCGCCCTCTCTTTTTATAGCAGGTGTGGTGGCCCTGTGTGGGCTGTGACTGCCTTCTGGGGACAGCCCATGTTCATACACCTGTGATGGCACAGCCCAGGCCTACTCATGGCAATCACACCAGGAATGGCACCCAGCACCCAGCATGCTGAGGAGCTGCTAGAGAAGGGCTCTCTTGAGCCCACTGTGCAGGAGGACCCTCCTGAGCATGCAGCTAGGACAGAGGAGCCAAGAGTGAAGAGACAAAAGAACAGACACCCAGTCCCACGGATCATGTCTGGGCTCCTGGGTGCAGCCGCTCCTAAAGCCCAGGCTTCTGACAGGAGCAGTCAGCAGCTTTGTTTCTGCTTACGCTGGCTGGGAATCGAGCTTCTGTCACTTTCTTTCCAACCAAAGCTCACAGCTGGCTTTTGTTTCAGAACTATTTGCACAAAGGAAGAAACTGTTGTGTTGTTACCGTTACTTTTAATCTCTTGAGGAGAGTTACAAAGAGCCACAGAGTGACATGGTGTGGGTCCTGCCCAGTGACATCCTTCATCCTCAGCATTGAGCTTGTGCTGTTCAAAAACTGTTTCTGCAAATGACTAGCTACCACCTCTTCTGGAATTTCAAGACTGCCTTTAGGCAACTGAAGTTGCTGCTTTAATGAAGGTCAAGAATCTACTGCATGAAAAAGTTTTCTCTCCCACTGCACCCTCTCAGCGACTTGGCCAGGACTGTGCTTCACTGAGGCGCTGGGACAACCTGTGCACAGTGCCACCCAGGCCTGATTCAGGGCTAGCCCTGACCCAAGGACCCTGAGCATCCTTGGGGCTTGTGAGAGCTCCCTGCGGAAAGTTCTAGCCATGCCGTTTGGAAAGCAGCAGAGCTATGTGAGCATGAAATCCTGCATGAGATTTACCGTAATCAATTCGAGATCTTAGAAAAGGAAATAAAAGGCTTGAGATCAAGTTGGGGAAAAGAAAAAAAAACCTTCGCAAGGCTTTGCACACAGCCTGAGACAAACAAACTTCAAAGGCCTATTTCTCGACCATTCTTGGGGCCTCTGACAACGAAGCGGCCAGGCAGGCAGCGGTCGGCAGCGCTCGGCTAGGTTTACGTCTGCCCATGCTGTCCTCACCCTGGCTCTGGTCTCAGTTAGGAATGGCTAACAGACAGGAGGCACTGACTTTGGTGCAAAGGCCAAAGAAGAGAAGCCTCCAGTGCCCAGGCATGAGTCAGAGAACCCTCGCCAGGAGGGAGGGACCACCATGCCCTCTCCGTCACACATCACAATCACATGCGCACGTACACAATCAAGTCACCCTTCACACAATCTCAAACACAACCACCAACACCCATGTCATCTCACACCTGGCCATACAGTGTCACCAATGTCTCCCATCCACACACTATCACAGCACCACAAATGTAACATAATCACACTCTATTTGTAAAGAACTGGGGTGGGTTTTCCCAGGCCACCACTCCTCTTCTCTCTAGCTGAACTGCAGTCGGTCCTAGAGACTCCGCTGTCTCTTTGTGTTATCAGGACATGTTTTCAACTGCCCAAAGTGGTAACAGATTGCCCTGAAATGGCATCAGAGGATTCTCTGGCAAAGCTGAATCTGAACTCCGGAGCAGGAAGGCCCTCGGCGATCATCTGGTCCTGAGGTTTTTAAGCTGTGCATGCAGGGCTGAGGCTTCTCCAAAGCAGGGGCTCAGGAGCCGTGGCGGGAGAGCAGGGGTTGGTGCTGGGTTGGGAGGCTGGGGACGGGCAGCAGGGGCCACTCCCTCCCACCTCTGCTGCTCTAATCAGTCATTCTGCTGCATCTGCTTCACACAGTGAACTTGAGAGCAAAGCATATTTGGGTAAAAAAAAATCAGATTTTGTTTTCATTACAAACAGTTTAAAAAGCACCAGCCCAACCCTTCAGGTTAGATAAAGAATCTAAGGCACAGGCTGGGTCAGCCACACAGCACAGCTGAGGACTCAGGGATCCTGGTGCTACACTATGACAAAGAAGTGAGTGCTTTCCTGTGACTTGCCGCCCCACTGGGCTTCCCTAGACAAGCCTAATGGTGTCTGGGGAGGGTGACATTTACATCCAAGTGTCCAAAGGTCCGTAGAGAAAGACCTTTGCCGGCTACTGGCTCAGGAGGCAGCAGGCAGAGGTGGGATTCCAGCCTTAGAACTGTTATCATTGCCCTGCCAATCACCACAAACCTTCAGCAGAGCCCAGCACGCCTCAGAGAGTCAAGGCCAGAGGTGCTGGCATGCAGGGAGCGCCACTGGAGTGCAGCGTGACTGGCACGTGAGCGGAGTGGGCTGCTCTAGGGAATCCCCTCTGGAAAGCGAGAGAATGGCTTCTTCATGGGTGCCCTCCCACATGCAGGAATGCTAGCATGCTATCTGAAATAATCTCAGCGTGGCTGTCTCACGGGATTTGGGCAGTGTCATGACTGCCCGGGCTATTCCCAGCCTTGCTGGTGTTCCTATCTTTCCTCTTCAGGGAGCTCCCTTGGGCCCCAGGTGGGTGGGAGGGTCAGCTGCACTCAGATGCCCATCTCCGGCAGCCCCTCAGGGGAAGCATGCCACAGTCAGGAGGGAGCACTGATCTAGAGGAGCCCTCAGGCAGCACAGGCTGCCCAAGGCCTGCCCTGTTCCTCACTTGAAGCCTTCAGTTTAACTGAAAGTGTAAAGTTCTCTTATCTTTTCAAGTACACCTCTGAACTGCACACCCGAGTGGGGCTTGGTCCCATGGCCCATCCTTCACCCCTCCAGAGGCACTCAGCACAGGGAGCTCTCGGCTGCTCAAGATGTGCCTTCCAAGGGTGAGTGTCAGCCCAGAAGCCCTGTCGGGAATTGCTGAACATCCCTCTGGCTGTGCCTACAGAGATGGCAGCACGGCCTCCACCACTGGGTTCCAAGCCCAGGCTGCAGACAAGAAGAGACAAGAGGGCACACAGAGGCATGTGAGCTCCTGGGATAGGGTCAGACCAGCTATGGCCATTATTCCCGGCTTGTACCCACCAGGAGCTGTGCTAAGCGCAGACGCATCTTGTGAGGCAGGAATCCTCACTCTCATTTTAGAAGAAGAAACTCGAGCTCTATAGAGGAGTACAGAGTCATGCCTAAAATCAGCCAACTTTTTCCAAAGTTCAGAGTTTCAAACAGCAAACCCAAAGAGCCGGCTCTCAGGCCAGACTGCCTAGTGGAGCCCAGGGCCATCAGTTTCACTTGCTGTATAATCACGAAGGCTTCTCACCTCCCTGAGCCTTGCTTCCTCCTCTGAAAAACAAGGATGGTGAGAGCACACACAGGGCGCCCACCTACCAGGGCTGCTGTGGACTGTTCTTTGTGTTCGTGGGCATAACGTTAAGGCAAAGGGTCTGGCACACGGGAAGCTTCACAGACTCTATCCTCAAGGCTGACAATGAGACCTGCCTCCACATTGTCCACACTGTCGTCTTAGGAGAGGAGAAGAAGGAGGCCACAGGGTAAGACGAAGTCCAACCTATGCCTGCCTGCTGGCTCCAATACCACAGCAGGGCTCTATTTGGACCCTCTGGGAGGCAGAGGCCCATGCTGCCCCAGGGGCCTTGACCATCTGCTTGCAGAACCCAGGGAAGGGCCTCAGGTGCCCTGGAAGAACAGCTGGACTGTGTGTCTGTGTGTGTGTACATGTCTTTGTGTCCATGTGTCTCTACGTGTCTGTGTGTATGGCCGTGTATGCACATCCATGTATATCTGTGTGTCTATGTGTGTGTATCTGTGTGTATCCACGTTTGTGTTTGTGCGTGCGTGTTGGCAGGGCTGTGACTTCAGGCCCAGCAGCATGAGGCCACGCAGGTCCAGCAGGGCAGCCTTCCCCACACTAATGCCCCACAGGTGTCCAGCTTGGTTGGACAGGGTAGAAGAGGGAAGAAGCAGCCCTAGTCCCCAGCTCTGCACAACATCAAGAGTTGCCTGGGCATGGAGCCCTGAAGCCCCTTTCAGAGGGAGAGGGCTACACGCAGGAGCATGCATGTAACAAGGCGCCCACTCCCAGGCTGCCCCAGTGACCACCAGAACAGACACACTCGAGCACAGAGCCCTAGACTCCCAGAGCCAGATGGCCCCCGCACAGGTGGGGATGCTGAGGCTGGCCCTCCTGAGAGTGCAGCTTCCCCTCAGGGAGACCTGGAGACTCCCACCCAACCCAGCAGCCCAGGAATGAGCCAACCCAGGAGCAAACCCAGTCCTGGGGAGAAGGTGGTGCAGCTTATGGTCTCCATGCACGTGAGTCCACGCCAGGAATGAATCATATCATTATGGCAGGATTAGAAGTTAGAAATCACTGTGTGCTCACACGTATTTAATAAGGTCAGAAGCAGCAAGCAGCAGGCAGCCCGGCGCACAAGGCCACAGAGCCCCCGTCTTCCCCTAAATCCACAGCAGAGGCCCCTAGAACAGGGAGGGCGCCAACTAGGCCCAGCCAGGCCGGGGAAGTGTCTCCTGCTGCGACCTCCTTCCCCTGGGCACCACAAGTCTAGTCACCCTGCCTCCCTACTTCCCAGGGCCCACCTGCTGAGGACTGTTCCCAAGTCCTCCCCACCACGTACCCTCAAAGTAAGATTCACTCCCCCAGGACTCTCTGCTTGAAAGCGAATGGGGCAATGGATTGTACTTCCCACAACCATTTATGCGCTATTAATCTGCTGCACTCCCTGGTGACATGCCTAGGTGACAAATACAGACAAAGAGGCCTAAAAGGCTCCCAGGGAATGAGCTTCATGAGGAAACTCCAGCTGTAGGGCAGGCTGGGGGGCCATGTTTCACCCGATGCAGAGTCGGCACAGAGACCCTGCCGACAGGGGTCAGGCAGGGGAGATTAGGACAAGCCACCCTGCCACCTCTCCCTGCCTCCAGGGCCACCTAAGCACCACCCACTCACCACCCTGCATGCCAGCCTTGTCCTCGCAGTTGCGAGGTTGCCTTGGTCTACAGCGAGGCCTCCCTGTCTTGAGCTCTTGGGGGCCCTCAGCCATTTCCTGGGTCTCAGCCTCAATGGTCCATCCCTGCACATGTGCCAGGGGCCTCTGCCTGAGTGCTCAAGTGTGCACATGCTGCAGTCCCAGGCAAGCTCCTTGAGGGCCAGTGGCGTGTCTTTCAGGTTGTCCCCCGCATACATGGTAGCCCTGGACATGCATCTACGTAGAATGCAACTACTCTCTCTCCTCTACCAGCTGACCTTCCCCTACTCCACTGCTTCATTCATTTCCACAACATTCTCGGATCCCTCACCACACACCAAGCACCATTCTGGACTCTAGGGAGGCGGCAGTGAACAAGAAAGATCAGCTCAGCCCCAGAGAGTTCAGGGAGAAAGATACTCACAGCTCCGTGGACCTGGACAGGATGGCAGACAGGGTGAGCAGGATGCATCCATAGGGGCCCACTTCAAACTGGGAGGGGAGAGAATAATGAGCTCCATGCCATCAGTACCTCCCTCTTCCCAGCCCCACACCTCTGTGGGAGCCACACCCCAGGGAGCAGCCTTCCCTGAGCCAACTGCCTCCAGCCCAGACCTGGGGTTGCTGGGTGGCCCAAGGGCTGACCTCCTAAGGGACAGGGCATTGGAAGAGCCCAAATGACAATGGCAGCAGAGTCAGGGTGATGCAGGAGGCACCAAAGAGAACAACAGTAAGCTCGGAGTCCTCAAAACTCACGGGACAGCAACAATCATGGCCAGCTCCATGATGGTGCAAGCGTCTTATGGGCATTATCACGTTGAACACTCTAACAGGCCTGGGGAACAATACTATGATTACTGCCCTCTAGCATATGTGCAACTGAGGCTCAGAAACTGAGCTGCCCGAGACCACACAGCTTGTCGGCAGCACACTGGGACTCCAGGGAGCTCTAATTCCAGCAGAGAGCAGGTCTGGAGCAGTCAGGATCTGGTGAGGCAAAGGAGGCAGCCATGCAGATGCATGTCTTAAAAAAATTTTTTTTTGGATATTTTAAAATATCAACATTTTGGCCTTTTGTTCTTTGCGGGTTTTTCTGATTAACTTTGATTTTTTAAAAAGATAGTTTTTGCTAATACCTGAGTTTTTTGGCACCCCCTTAGATTTCACATCCAAAGTAAGTACTCCTCCCAACTCTGGTTTGGAGCCCATGTCCTGGGGCCTGTCTGCCTAATTTACATCCTTGCTCTGCCACTCTTTGCTATATGACCATGAAGACATTCCTGGACCCCTCTATCCTCAGTCTTCTCATCTGTAAAAAGAGGGTAATAATTACAGCTTCTACCCTCATCAAGTTGTGAAAATTACATGAGTTAATCCTTTTAAAGCACTTCAAACAGGGCCGGGCACCTGGGTTAGCTGTTAGTACAAAGCTGGCTCTGCACCACCCATCTGTCCAGTGAGCCTAGTGGGCCACAGCCTACTGGTATGGACCATATCACTTCTGCTGCCTGGGGAAACACCATCTTCAACTGCAAGTCGGTGTGAAGGCCTCACCCATCCCACTTTGGAAACCATGAACTGTGACTGAAGACATTGTCTGTTATAATAGTCAGTGTTCCTTATATGTAATCACATTTTGGACTTAGAAGAAAAAAACTCAACTTGTTTCTCCTGGAACAGATAATGAAATTTATAAAACTTATCATTAAAAAACGTTTACATTTTTGCCTTGGCTGTGAGGAAGCTCAAAGCCAAGTATAGTGTTCTACTATGGTTACTATTGGAGCTCAAGCTTCTGATAAAATTATCTTTTCCTCAAAATATATTCTTTATTTTCATCCAGGAATTCACTTGGTCAATCAGTCATTTTTTAAAATGTACTGGTGAAATTTCTGTGCCAAGAGGATGCTCCTGGCTAAGGCTGTACTTGTGAGCAAAGTGGATATGGATCTCTCCTCTTGGGGAAGTAATTTAGGAAAGCAAAAACAATAAGCAACTTGAAAAGGCTGGGAGGAGGGGTTCTGCACAACAGAAATGCAGGCTCCTTCAGAAACACACAGGGAGGGCCTTCAACACAGACTTCCAGTTTGGGGAGAGAGTATCAGGGAAGGCTTTCCGGAGAAAGTGATGTCTAACCAGAAACCCAGAGGACAGGCAGGAATCAGAAAAGTGAAAGCTGCTCCAGACAAGAGGAGAAGCACACACAGGCCCGCAAGCAAGAGACAGCAAGCTGACTAAGCGGGAGCACAGCAGAGCCCTGAGGACACATTTTCTTTTAAAAGCAACTTCAAACCTTTTTGCAAGTAGGAATGGAATGAATGAATCAACAATCTTAAATCAACCTCATCTTAATTCTGTGATCTCAGGCCAGCCATTCATTTCTGCTGCCCTCAGTTTCCTCTTTGCAAAAGAATAACAATGAAGACCCACCTGGCCTATTCCCTTGGCTTATGGTGGACATTCTACGAGACCATGTCTGTGGAAGTGCTCTGACAACTGTAAAGAGTAATGCTGATGTCTCCCCCTGCATAGGGGGTCACAGGCCCAGGAGGACTTGGGCCACTGGGCCCTTGTCCCAGCTCTGCATGCTGCCTAGGGAAGTCACGAAGCTTAGTCTCAGTGTCCCTTTCCACAGAAGGCCTAATCTGCCACAAATTTCCATCTCCCCTTGGAAAAGTCACAAAGTGTTCCTGGTCTCAGTTTCCTCTTCTGGAATTCTTGCCTACTTCTACCATGGACGTATACGCTGCCCTGGGGCAGCCATAGTACTTTCTTGGTCTGTGGTCTATGTCCCCTTCTGCCATGCCTGTAATGCCTACCTACCTGCAATGAAGTAATGGACACAGAGGCCCACTCTAAGCCCCAACTCTGGGTAAATCTGGGGAACTATTATTACTATTTTTGCCAGCATTTCCCCCAGTCCTAGGAACACCCTCAAGGAGACCCTCACCCCCACCCTGAGCCCTGGACATGCCTCTCTGTAAAGGGTGGGGAAGAACCCTGCTTGAAGCTCCTTGCCCTTGCTGGAACACAACTAAATGGCACCAATATTCCATTTTGTTTTTTTAAACTTTTATTAAAATTATCTCATCAAATTCAAGCTGCCAAGACATGGGAGGCCACAGGGCAACATGCCTGCATTGAAAGGCAAGGTCAGGCAGGGCAATTGGCCCGGAAACTGTCATCAGGGTCTAGAAAAATGTCTGGTGCCACTTGGGAAGAAGGGGCCATTCTTCCAGGGCTGCTCTGTACTACATAGAGACCTGAGTCCACCAAGGAATTCCGATGTGAGGCAGAGGTGGGGGTATCCTCCAGCTGGCCAGGGGCCTGCCAGACACCTTGCCCAGAGGGCGAGCAATAATGAAAACACAGCAAGAAGGCTATTTATTTTGGGCAGAGATGGCTTGGTGTACATTTCCAGACCTGGCACGAGGAACCCCTCTTAGGCCCAGGCCATGAAAAATGAATTTGGTGAGGGCAGTGCTGAGGCAGCTCAACCGCTTCCAGCAAAAACATAAATTAAACTGCAGGGGGAGAGCTGCCTACCAGAGTGAGGAGGGCCGAACACTGACCGCCTATACTGAGGACCAAGGCCAGGTGAGGAGGGGATGGCTTTGAGTCCAGAGGCATCACTGAAGGAGGAGGCCCCTCACCCTGTTGCAGACCCCACTCAATGAACCCTTCCACAGTCCCTGTCTTGGTTAGGCTTCATCAAAGCCCTGGGGTACAGGCTAAGGGGGAGGCCCCATCTCATAGACGAGGACACAGAGGTCCTGGTGCTGAGGGGCCACGCCAGTCCATCTGCGGGCAGCTACAAGCCTCAGGATCTGTGGTCATTTGAGCAATCACCCTCAGGCTCCACCCTGGCCCCTGAAGCCTCACCAGTCACTTCCTTTTCTTGGCCCTGGTGGCTCCGCTTCAGCTGACAGTGTGACCAGGTGCCCCCATTCCTGGCCACCCTGGCCAGATCCCACACACGAATGCTATCAGGCTCTGCTCCTCTCTCCTGTGACTGCTGCACTCTCATGATGGTCTGGATCAACAGCAGGTCCCCTTTCTTCTCGTTCAGACTGCCTGGTACTGCATTTGGAAGACACCCTTCTCCACGTGTTTGAGGTTCCTCTTTGAGAACCACCCTTAGACGACGAAGAGCTGGAAGCTACCTGACAACTGATCCATCTTCCATTTTCCAGATGAGGAAACTGAGACCCAGTGACTTCCCCAAGGCCATATGTGACTAAGGAATAAGCCAGAGGAGGCCCCCAGGCCCCTGCTCCAGGCCTCCCCTGGCAAGGCCAGGCAGTGGATGCACTGCATCAGTAGATGGCCTGCTGGATGACTCCGATGAAAAACCAGAGTGGGGGACAGGCAGCAAGGGACAGACAGCCCAGGGCTCCCGATGCCTCGGCCAGCACTCCCCATCCCATGCACCTGGACAGAGCAACCCATGCAGAAAGGGAGCCATCCTAATCCATGCTTTTTGGTGGGGCCCCAAGGCTTCTGTCTCGGCTAGGGGTGAAAACACTTCAGGTGGAGTGCGCCTCCGGTGACTTCACTTGCCTCCTCTTGTTCTTAGGGCAGGCCCCACTGTCCACCCAAGGGGCAGCTGGTGCTGTCAGGGCCTGGTCATTTCCCAGGGCTGTGCCCAGGCCTCCGGGGTCTTTGGGAAAGTTCTGTGGAAGGCAGTCTTGACAGCAGGAGCTTTAGTCCTGGTCTCATTTACAGCAAGTTCTCCCACACTCTGGCTTACCACCAAACCCTCTAGGTGCCTTCCTCGGGCCGAAAAGAGCAGATCCCACATCCAGAAAGCCAAAGGAAAGGCAAGGGGAGGCTCAGGGACCGGCCTGCACACCAGGAGAGAAAGGTCTGTGCTCTTCCTCTGCTTCGATCCTGACACACAGATGTCAGAATTGCGAGGCCTCATAGTGGGGTCTCAGAGGTTGTGGGTCTCCTGGCCTTAGCTCATGCCACAGCCGCCTTCTGTAATGGTTCCCTCCCACTTCTGCATGTCCACGAGGGGCCCATCTCCAGGCTGCCCTTCGAGCATCACTACAATGGCAATGGTAGTGTCAACAACAGAAGCCAACAACCACTGAGAACACCGAGCACAGTCCAGCTGCCCTGCCATGCTCTGAGGCAGGCATTGTTCCTACCCACATTTACAAGTGGGGAAACTGAGGTACAGGAGGATTCAGTAAGTTGCTGAGGTCATGGAGCTAGTGAAGGGTGAATCTGAATTCAAAGCTAGGCCAACCGGCTCCAGACACCACGTTCTTTATCCGTGGAGTGTGCAGCCCCTCCTCACAGAGCCTGTGATGCCGCAGCTCTGCGGTGACTTCCCGGAGCCCTGAGATCTGCTGCTATCTGGCCCTGGCCGTGCCCCACCCAGCTCATAGCCAGGAGTGGATGTACAGCTCTCCCCTGGCAGACAGGGGGCTCCAGAGCCCCCACCTAGACCTGCCACCCCAGGGACACCAATCAAGGTGTGCATCACACTGCTAAGCCCTCCAACCCACCCAGGAAGCCACTTTCTGGTCACTGCACCAGCTGGTGCCAGGACCCACTCCACTGACAAAGAGCTCCTGTGTTCCAGAGGCACTGCTTCCACTCCGACAGAGAGAAAGCCCTGGTGACCTCCACTAAACATCTGCTTCCTGTGTGTCCTGAACGCACCTGCCCAGCTCTGCTATCGGTAGCCCTGGCTGTGGCTGCTCCCTGTGCCCTGCCTCCAGAACCAGCCCTTGAGGATGCAATGGCAGGAGCCAGATCCCTTGCCCCAAGCCCATTCTCCTCAGCCCCCCACCCAGGGGCCACAATGACTCCTTCCCAGCTTCCTCGCCACCCCGGGGTGGGACGAAAGGAAGAACAACTCCAGTTCCACAATGAAACAGAAGGCTTGGTGATGCATATCCCATGGGAGTAAGGCACAGTTCATACCTGATGAATGCTTTGTTGAAGGAAAGTCACCAGGTCCTCATAGCAGGCCAAACTGTGGAGTGTGAGCTGAGAAGACACAAACACGCAGGGTGAGTGGCCCAAGGCCCGTGCAGTGCCCCATCCTGGATTAGCTTCTGCTCCCTCGCTTCAGCAGCTACAAAATACCACTTGAGAATGTCCCTGCATGAGAGAGCAGCGTCCCCAAGTCAGGGCTGAGAGGCACGCCATACCTGTGTGACTGAAAGGCTGGCTGGCGCCGCTGGAGTCACCAGGGTTCAGGTGGCCCTGCTGCGGCCCTGGGCCTGAGACCCCAGAATTCCAGCTTCCTGTGTGGCCCCAATAGGGGAGGGCTGCACCCCATGGGCGAGTCACTGATATCAGAAAGGAGGCTGGTGGGGAGGTGGAACACAACAGCCAGGCCAGGTGGAAGCCAACAGGCCGTGTCCTGAGTTCAGCGAGAAGCAGCCTATGAGTCTCCTTTGCAGGCCAGGAAAAAACAATTCAAGAGAAAACATTCAATAATGCGAGACCCGTAATTAGGGTAACAGGGCAACACATGCCCAAACTGAGGTCAAATGAAACTAATTAGTTAAAACAAAAATTCTCAGTGAAGAGGTTGGCAGAGGTAGCTGAAAAACTTCACTGTTTTTATATTTTCCAAAATACAAAAACGTATGTCTCCCATTTTTTTCCCCTGACCGTGTATGACTTAGATCTGGCTTTATGGCTGATGTTCCATGCCATTAAAGTTCCTCCCCACATTCTTTCTCTCCCTTTCCTTACCACCCCTGCCCCACCCCCTCCCACAACAGTCCTGGAGCAGCTGCTAAAGAAAGAGGAAGAGGGACACAGAGAAGCTCGGGGCTTAACCAAAAGGCATTCCGTACAAACTTCAGCTCTGCACACCCTCGAGGGGACAGGGAGCCAGTCAGCCTTTTGGCCGTAAAGCCCATCCCCACAACCACCCCACGTCTGTCCCTACCCTAATCCCAGGACTAGGATTCCTGGGACCTGGGCTGCGGGAAGGCCAGCCTGTCCTCAGCTGAGGGAGGATTTACTTATATGAAAGGAGAGAGTCCCCAAACAAAGCCAAAGGTTACGTGATAATTTTCCAGAAACCCGTACTGTTTCTAAGACTCCATCTGCTTTGTATTTCCCTGCTGGACTGAACTGCTGTGTTCTCGAAGCCCTAAAAAGGAAAGGAAGGTGCATGAGTCCTCCGCGGGGAGAGAAGGCGTGCCCTCCAGCCGGGGCAAAACCACATGTGTCATTAAATAAGGACAAATAAGAAGGTAGCTCCAGAGAGAAAATGGAGCCAAGAGTTACTCTTTTTTCCCCACTTTGAACTCACCCACTAGGCTAGGCCCAGAGAACTCCAATAGCAGGACTTAAAAGAAAAAAAAAAAAAAAGAAATGGAAAAAAGACCACAAAGGGAAAGCTTGGAATAACCAAACCCAAACCCAAGCTCTGGCAGTAGGAAGTCTGACTCTCACCCACAAGTGACAAATGTGTTTCCAGACTGCGGAATGTGGACTTGCCCCTCGTTTTCACTGACAGGAGGAACTCCAGCCTCCATCCTCTCTGAGGCTCCCCCAGGGTGTGCAGTCCCCAGGGGTGTGCAGCCCAAGGTATCAGGGAACAGGAGCCAGGTTTGCAGCCCAGGGCTCCTTTAGTGGCTGTGTACCCTTGGACCAGCCACCCTCCCTTTCCTTGCTTCTTTTCCTAATCCATAAAACAGGGAGCAACTGAATTCCTGCCCCATCTGTTCTCAGGGTTGCCCTGCAGATCCTAAGGGCAGGGGTTAAAAAGTTAACTGGAAAGTGAGAACCGAAGACAAATGATAGTAATAATAACAAAAATAAATAACGATATCTAACATGTGGAGCTTATGTGCCAGACACACTTCACATTTATAATTATTTATCAGCTATTCATACTGATAAAATGATTTAAACTGATATTCATATTTATTATATATCGTTTCTTTATACTGACTCATTTAGGTCTCACAACCACCCAAGTAAGTCATCCTTCTTATCCCCATTTTCCAGATGAGTAAACAGAGAGGTTGCATCAGTTGCCCAATGTCACACAGCCAATAAGCAACAGCATGGGGAGTCTGACGTAAGAGTCCCTTCTCTGAAGCACTATGCTAGTGACCAATGTACCCCCAGAGTATGGTCTTTGGCCCAAAAAGTTATCTCCTTTACTACAGCTTAGCCTCACAGCTGGGACAGTGATGTTTCCACTCTGACAGGTCAGGCTGAAGAGCCAGCAAACCTTGCGTGTGGGTTATGTGGGTAGAATGGGGCCAGCGGTGAAGATACTGTGTGGGTCAGGGCAATTGGGTCCAGAGCCTGGGCTCCACCTCACCTCCCTGAGTCTTCTTCTTTATGGGATGGGTACCCAAGTGACAGAGCAAAGGGCAGTGTGCTCTGGGGACTGGGAAGAGCAGTACAGTGGGATCAGGACTGGCTCAACCTGAGGGGCTGTTTCTCGAGGCCTCCAGATCAGAGACTATAGAGAGGAACTGGCCACTGGGGTCAGAGGCTTCCTCAGAGGGGTCACTCCAGAGCCCCTCAGAAGGAAGGCAGGGCAGACAGACCATGCATTCCAACATGAGAACCAGAGCCCAGAGAGGGCATCACAGGGCGGCATGGAAGGCCAGGGCTCTCCCTGAGTCTGGAGCTGCCCAGCACATCAGGCTGGTTTGCAGGGCTCATCCCAGCATATGGCACAGGGTGGGTACTGGAAGGACCCCAGGACAGGAGCGCACACAGCCAGTTTGTCTGCAGCTGGCAGCAGACAATGAGCCAGGGCAACACAGCCCTCAGAACCACTTACAATGCGACCACGGCTCTCTCTCGGCCCCCCGCCCGCCACACAATGTCTGCAAGGGCCAGGGTGAGGCAGCGAGTCCGGTGGGCATCTGAAGGCTGCAGCCCCCTGCAGATGAGAAAAGGAAGGCATTTATACCCATGTGGACACAAGGCTCAGATGATATAGCTCTGCTTAGTGTGGTTAGGCAGTCCCCTCTGCAGATGGCCTGTCCTTTCCCCTGCCCGCATGGGGCCACCTGCAGCCCAGGAGCTCCAAGGCAAAGCCCGGGGAGGAGTCTCCACAGCCGAGAGTCAAAGAAGGTGCCTTCGGTAGGGGGCCCCAGGTAGGCCTGGAGAAGGAGGAAGCAGAGGAAAGGGCCCACAGGAGCAAAGGGGGCTCTGCAGGCTTGGTGGGGCCCAGAATTGTGTGTGAGAAGGGGCCATGAGTTCTGATAGGGGCCAGGAGGCCCAGCCTGCAGCGCTCGGGAATGCCTGCCATCTCAGGACGCTGCCCAGGCCCTGGACATGCCCACCTCCAAGACCCTGGAGACAACAGCATGTACAGGCAGGTGCTCTTTACTCCCAGGGCCAAGGTGACAGCAGCCTCACTTGCTGGACACTTAGACATAGGATGTGGGGATGAGTGACAGGACAGATTCAAGGATGAGCTGTGTTTAGAGTGGGCACATGGTGGTGCCACCAGGTGAAATAAGGACGATGTGGCCGGTAAAAGCGAGCTGGAGATAGAAGATAATGAGTTGCACTTCAGACTTTCTGAGTTTGAGATACACTCGGATCTTTGGATAAGGCTGTCAAACAAGTAGAAAGCCCAAGAGAGCGGCTGGGGCTGGGCATAGATTTTCCAGAGAGAGAGAGAATGAGGAAAGGCAGAGGCAGTGGCCAAGGGTGGAACCCTGTGGAACTCTAAGGAATCAGGGGAGGCAGAGGAGGAAGGGTCAGAAGGCTAGGGGCAGAATGAGGAGAGAGTGCTGTGTCACAGTCTTAGGAGCAAAAGAGTTTTAAGTGGACAGGCAGTCAGCTGTATCAAACATGGCAGAGGCCTCTCTACAATAAAAATGGTCACTAAGAGGTCCCTGGTGCCTGAACAGAATGAGAGGGAAGGGATACAGCCAAATATGCGTATTTCTTTCCATTTCCCATCCCAGGACTCCTTCAAGCTGTATTTCTAGCATTCTCTTGGATTCTGTGAATTCTTTAAAAACTCATACAGAAGCTAGCTCGTCTCTCCCTAACAAATAAAAGGAGTTGATGAAGACCCTGCTAGGGGTCAAAGAAATACAGAGGAGGAGGTTCCCTGACATCAGTCACCAAATAATTCCTGAGCTCCATGCTGAGCTGTGTTGGGGAGAGAAGGATACTGAAGTTTTTCCCTCCTCTCCAGGGCAGAAGAGAAACCAGGAGACCAGGACCCAGCCCACCACAGCGGGCAGCATGTGGCCCGGTGCCTGGGACACACAGCCAGTGACCCACACCCAGGCTGCTGCGGTCCAATCACTTTAAGAGTTGACAGAATACAGCAGCCCCTCAGTTTCCTCATCTGCAAACTGGCAATGACCTCTGCATCTCCCTCATAGCTTTAAACAAGATGTTTGTAAGGTCCATGGCCCAGTGCCTGGCACGTGGTGACTATTCAGTCAGTGGTGCCTACCACTACTGTCCTTATGAAAACATCAAGTCCCCACTAGGGCCATGACAAGGGGAAAGTGGATTTCCAACATCTAATACTAAAGTGACACCAAGCCTCTGACACTGGAAATCCTTCAAATCCAATGAGACAAGTAACAAGCACTCAAGCACTTAAGAAAACAAAACATCGACTGCCTGACACTTCTTTGGCCTCAGGAAGCCCATCGTGTTTCTCGGAGGAAACAGTTACTAAGCGCTCACCGAACCGGACGCCCCAGCTGCTGGGAGTACTGGCCCAGGTCACGGTTCATTACGAAAACAACGATAAGAAAACATTGCTCTAGGTTTCAGGAGAGCCCACGCCAAGTACTAAGGGGCCCTGGAAAGCAGAGCTTATCGGAAAAAGGAGAAAGGACTGGACTCAGAACCCACAATGTGACTCCATCACCCCCACCGCTCCTGCTTCATGCCCTGCTCTCATACAAATGATGGCCATGTACTGTCAACTGCACATCCTGAGTACCTCATGCCCACCCTCCCCCTGCTGTGTGGCCCAGGCCAGGATGCTCTGCCCTTAGCTCAGCTGTTACAGCCAGTGCCCCACCAGCATTTTGCTCCATCTCACCCCGGTGTCCAATCACCATTACACATGTGCAGGGGGTGGGGGTGGAGGCGCGTCTTCCTACAACACATGTGTGACCAGTGTTCCCCAATATGGATAGACGTTATACAAAATCATGCCTGGAGTGTTCCTTCTGCCTAGAACACACCTATGCTGGCAAAGCTCCGTATCTAGAAGGAGACCCCTTTCAAACACTCTTCTACACTAACTTACTGAAGCAGGTAATTCTCAGTTGGAAGCTTCTCAGTGTAGCAATAAGCAAGATTTTAAAAGCCAACACTGGCCAGGTGCAGTGGTGATTCATGTCTATAGTCCCAGAACTTTGGGAGTACCCAGGTGGGAGGATTGCTTGAGGCCAGGAGTTTGAGAACGGCCTGGGCAACATAGTGAGACTCCATCTAGGAGAATTAAAAAAAAAAAAATCAGCCAGGTTTGGTGGCACGTGCAGGCCCAGCTACTTAGGAGGCTGAAGCAGGAGGATCACTTGCGCCCAGGAGTCAGAGGCTGAAAGTAGGCCATGATCATACCACTGCCTTCCAGCCCTGTCTCAAAAAAAAAAAAAAGAAACGAGGTTTGAAAAGCCAACATATATAGAGTATCATGTGTCAAACTGTTATAAGCTCTTTCCATGTGTTATTTCATCAAATTGTTAAAACAACCCTATGAGCGAGGTACTATTATATCCTCTTCTTAAAATGGGAAAATTGAGTCATGGAGATAGTGATTTATCCAGATCACATAGTAAAAGTGGAAAAAATAAACACTGAGGGAGGAAGGAGAGCTTGGGCAAGTAGAACCAACTGTCCTGGGCACCTGGTTTCAGAAACCAGACTCCCTTCGCCTTTGACCCTGTCTTTTCAGCACCACGTAATGCAATCAAGAGATCTTGCTCTTGGATGAGGCCTGTCCCCGATCCTACAGGCTCTGCTTATAGCTCCTCTGAACCATCAAGTCTCCAAGCACAAGTCCTCACTCTTTTCTTTGGCTTCCAGTTAGTAACTCTGCCAGTCTCTCTCTTCTTCCCTGGGCCTTCTCTGTCTTTCTCTTTTGAGACACAGTTTCCTAGAAAACTCAGTGGAGTTGGAAAATGTACAGTGGTCAGACAGTTAAGAGGCCTGGGCTGGATTTCTAGCTCACAGGTTCTGGGGAAACCTTTGCCTTCCCTGGCCTTTGTTTCCCCGCCCACCTACAAATGCGGGCACTGGGTCAGATGCCCCAAAGCATCATTCCAACCCTGCCATTCTGTCATTTAACCCAGGAGTCCCCCACCCCCAGGCTACAGACCGGCACTGGTCTGTGGCCTGTTAGGAACCAGGCCACACAGCAGGAGGTGAGAAGCAGGCGAGCCAGTGAAGCTTCGCTCTGCCTGCTGTCAGATCAGCAGTGGCCTTAGACTCTCATGGGAGCAGAAACCCTACTGTGAACTGTTCATGCAAGAGATCTAGGTCGTGCGCTCCTTATGAGAATTTAATGATAAATGCAATGCCCTTAAATCACACCAAAACCATCCCACCCCCACCTCCAGTCCATGGAGAAACTGTCTTCCACAAAACCAGTCCCTGGTGCCAAAAAGGCTAGGCACCACTGATTTAACCCACCTCAGATTAGCCAGGGCTGTATGTACCTGCATAAGAGCCTGCACTCACAGATGATGACAGGGGAAGGAGGTACACATCTGAATCACCCAGATCTTTACCAGTTGGCGCAGCAGAAACCCCCGTGACAAACAGGTCTGCATTTCCTGATCAGTCGGACTCCTCCCAGGAAGCTGGCACCTGGCCAGGCTCTCAAACCAAGAGAAGTTTCTTTAAGAGTCAAATTCCTCACAGGAGAAGTACAGGAAAAAGACATTTAGCTAGAGATAGGGGAAATAAATTATCTTGAGGGAATAATACATCCTGCTTTTATCTAAATTACCCAAGTGTTTCAGATGAAAGATGTTTCTGCCCTAACCTTCTCAAAACAGCCTCACCTGTCCACTGTGACGTGCCCATGGAGCCATGTACAGAGTCTACAGACAATCTGGCAGAGAGCCCTCTCTGCTCCCTCTCAGGGTCAAAAGCTGCAACAGTGGGTAGAAAGACTGGCCTGGGGCTGCAGGACCATGGATTCTGCTACCAGTGTCCACAGAGGCCTTGGGCAAGTACCCCTCCTTCTCTGGGCCTTGAATTCCCCAATTTCAGAGGGGAAGTGGAAGTGAGAGGAGGACTTCCTGGACTCCTCGACTCTCAGATCTGCACCCGCCTCTGAGGGCTGTTCCTGGACTGTGGCTCTCTCCAGGCCTTCAAGAGGATCAAGAGCTCTTCATCTCTTTCTGTGAGCCGAGCCAGCACAGCACCATCTCAAGTGGAAAAACACCAAGTCCTGCCGCCCAGCTCCGTCCTTCCTGACTGAGGAGAGGCCGGGCTGCTGGCCTGATGGAATGAGTCTTAATGAAACCAGACAGTCCTACAGAAAAAACACCACCGTTGCCAAGATGCCTTTTTTTCTTCCCTGGAGGGTACGATCCCCTCCTCCATCAGCTTCAGCTTTCACAAAACCATTTCCCCATCAGTGGTGGGGGGCCACATCTGAGGTGGGGCCTCCAGGGCCCAGGGAGACTCTGCACACAGGCAGGAAACTACAGGGACTGCCTCTGGGCCCACAGGGCACGAGCTCCCCAGGGCCCCAGAGCAATGGCAGCTGATGGCAGGTCTCATGGTGTTCCTGAAGAGAACAGAGGAGCCTGCCTTTTTTTTAAAGCTGGATCATGTCTAAAATCCTAGAATTTCAGAGTCAAAAGGGAGTGCTAAAGCCTCACATCCAACCATGCACACATGCCTTTTGAAGGAACATCAATAACACAATTAATCAATATGAAAACTATGTAAGTCAATGAAACCAAGGAGCTGGAACTGAGGAGGTTCCTGTCCATATGGCCCAGTGTTTCCCTTTGCTCACATGGGGCAGGGCTCCGTGGGTGTTTGCTTTGTTGCTCTCTGTACTCTTCTGTGTTCCTCTTTTCTATCTTAAAGGCAAAAGGAAGGTTCCACCGAGAAGCCATTCAGGAACAGAGAGAAGGAGTCTGCATGGGTGTCCAGCGGTGGAAGTCTAGAACTCGGAGCTCTGAGCCTCCCTCCTGGCCTCCCTGGGCCCCCACTGCACCACGGCTTGCACGGCACAGCAGCACAGCATGACATAGGGGCACCAGATGCCAGTCTTGGTTCTACCAGGGATGCCAGATGTGACCCTGAACATGCAACTTTTGGGCCTCAGTTTCCCCATCTGTACCATGGCGGGCTAAGTTTGATGGCCCTACTCACTTGTGGAGCCCTTGAAGATTTATAAAGGACTTTGCATTTTCTTACTGAGTCCAATTTAGGCAGGCCAGAGATGATCATTCCTAGTTCACAAATGGACAAAGTGAGGCCCTGTTTCCCCACAACCATAATCCAGATCCTGACCTGGTTCAGTACTCTCTTCAGCACCCTCCCCTCCCCTAGGGCGGCTGAGGGGCACAGGGCCAGGCATTCCCCCTCCCAGCCTGGGCACCAACATCTACAGGCTAGACTCTCACCCACATGGAAAGGACAACCTTCTGCAGCCTCTGACCTATAGGTCCTTGGCAAAGCAGTGACATGGACTCCACCTCCCTTCTCTTCTCCAGGCCCCAGAAAGCAGGCCCCCACTCCCTCGTCTTCCCCGTCTTTGCCTGATGGAAGCCCTAACCTGTCCTCAGAAGGGTTCCTCCTCCCTAACCCCTATCTACCTGCGACCCGAGGCAGGATCAGGGCAGGAGAGTGGGAGGAGGAGACTGGGGTGGAAGGGCTGGGGAGGGCCTGATGCCTGATGCCCAGGGCCCACCACCAGGAGGAGGCGAGTCCTCACTGGGGTCACGGAGGAGGTCTCTGTACCTCCCCAGCTTGTCTCCCTGCAACACCTCTCCCTGAGTCCCCTGAGTTTTTCAAAGCTCCATAACTGAGCCAGGCTTCCCATTCCTCCCTCTCAGCTGAGTCTGAAGAATGGCCCCTGAGGCCTGCTTGGAGGTCTGTGGGAGCAGGAAGTCAGATTGCTTCACTCAACCTGCACAGCACAGCACCACTGTGATGGGAGCAGCAGGCAGTGGGTGCTGCTAGGGGGTGGGCTACAAGCAGCACCCAGATTTGCAGGGCTCCAAACAAAGGTGAGGTCACTCCCACACCATGAATCCTTCCAGGCTCGCTGGAGAAGGTAGTCCTGGCCAGCAGGCCATGCTCTCCTGGCTGCCTGGCACAGACTTCCTCTGGTCCAGCCAGGCAGGATCCCCGGCACAGTTCAGCTCCTTGGCACCTGGCACACCCCCACACATGACGATTCCCAACAGGCCAGCAGCTCCTTCTTCCCTCTTCCTCTGCCCACCCCCAGGGCCCCAGGACCCACTGGGCTTCACATTCCTTGGCCTGCAGCTAGGAGGTGCCTGTCTGGCCAGCAACGACAGGTAGAAAGCCTTACTCCTCCAGCTTAGCAGTTTTCTTTCTACCCAGAACCCCCCTTGGAATCCCAACTGGATGACTTTTGCCTTCTAAGGCCTGGCTCCCCTCCCTGGTATGGAGAGCAGAGCTCGGCCCCCATGGATGTGGCCTGGGGGACACAAAAGCTCTCACATCCCCTTAGTGGGGTGGGGGTGGGGGTGGGGCAACTAAAAACCAAGTCTCCCTTGTGCCCTGAGCAGAGTGAGCACTTCCGGGAATGTACTTAAATGCCTTGTCCTGACTGTTGGCAAACCATCTGCAAGTTCCCCTAGAAGCCCACGTGAAGTTCAAAAGCAACTCTGAATGAGCACTGGGCTAAAATGAGTTGAGAGACAATCTCCTCCAAGGCCAAGGCTTGATCCAAGCAGTTGGTGGCACTCTAGGTCCCTCTGGCAGCCTGGTGCTGACCTGCCACTACCCCAGGGCCCACACCCTGCCCCTCCAAATGCTGCTCTAACCACCCTCAGCAACTCCCTGCTCATCTCCCTGCCCACAGGCCTTTGGCCACATCTTGTTCTCTTTACTGGAATACCATTCCACCTCCCCTCCCTGTTTGGATAACTCACTCATTTGTCCATGTGTTCATTCAACAAAAATTCTGAGTGCCTCTTCTGTGGACCAGGCACAGGGCTGGATGGCGGGGACCTGGCTGTGAACTAGCTCAGGAGGGTCCCTGTTCTCCTGGGGCTCGTGTTCTGGAGTGGGGTGGGCCATAGGTGGTGGCAGATATGGACAGGTAACCACATCAATGAACAAGAGCACCAACGGCCAGTGGAGTTATGAGAGGCAGGGCCTGGGTTTCTCTTAATGGGGGAAGTCCGAGGAGGCCTCCACAAAGACATGGCCTCTGTGCAATGAGAGGACCCTAACAGGCACAGTGCCTGACCACAGAGCCTGAGGGCCCAGGAAGGAGTTTGAGAATATTTGCCAGGAGGGGAAAAAAATTTGAGGGGAAATAAGAGTGTGCAAGGATGTGCATGAAGGGGAGTCAGGGGGTCTGTCCATCCTTCATATCTCCATAAGAGGAAAATGTCCCCCCACCAGGAAGCCCGCCCTGAGCCCCCCATGTCCAGGTGAACCTTAGCATCCTGCATGTCCCCTGTAACCACCTGTCCCTGTCTGGCTCTCTTGTTCAGTCGAAGGTGCCATGAGGGCACCTGTGTTTGTCTTGTTCAGCCCCATATCCCTGCCAAGGACCTGGTAAGCACACTCTGCACATTTTTTTCAGTGCAAGGAAGGAAGGTAGGTAGGTAGGCAGGTGGGTGCATATGTGCTCAGTATCCCTGCACCCTCTGAGGGCAGCTAGGGGTTCTCACTTAGCAAAGTTCCACCCAGTCAGGAACATTCCTGAGCATACAAGACTGTGTTGACCCCACCAGGGAGAGAGCTGATGGCAGGGTCTCTGCCCATGACATTCAAACCTCCCAGCCCTTTGTGGGGCTGAACTTCGAGAGCAGGCAGTGGGGAATGATCCCGTACAGACAAGAGCCACTAAGGATGGACCTGAGACAAAGGGGAGGGGAAGCAGAGAGAAGAACAAAGACAGGTGAGATCTTGCCACGGAGGTATTACGCAGCTGTGCTTCTGATGAGCATCTTTGGTTTGAGAGGAAACGCCTTGATTATTACTGTGTAAAACCACTGGAAAAATTACAAGATGCCAAGCATGAAAAGCCACCTTCACTTGAACCCTATCTAAGGTGAAATCATCCATGCTGTTGAAATGTGTTGCACTGGAGGACCAAGCTTGGCTGGATGGCTCTCCCAGTGAACTGTGTCTTTCCCAGGAATACATGGGGAATGGGCCTTGCTGTCTGGGTAACACCTAGGCTTTTGAAAAAAGGTTCTCAAATGCTTATTTCAAAGAGCAAGTACCTTTCAATAAAGTTCAAGAACTGGCAAGATTAAGCTATGGTTTTAAAATCCATTTAATTATTAATATAACTTCAGGGGAATGGGGATAGCTGCTGGGCAGGAGCAGAGGATTCTTCTGGAGTACTAGAAATACTTTTTCTTAATCTAGGCTATGTGTTTATGGATGTGTGGTTTTGTGATAATTCACTGAGCAGAACACATATAGTATAACTATTCTGTACACGTTATATTTTAACTAAAAAAATTTTTTAACAGAAGGCCAATTGCAGAAGTTCTGTAGCTCTGAGAGTGACTTGGTACAAGCTGGTGACCCGGCCTGCAGGGAGGGAGAGAGGCAGGTCGCCTCCTTAAGGAGGCCTCACCTCCAGCCCCACGAGTGCTCTGCCAACCCTTTCATCTTGACACCAACGATGGTATGGGATTGGGGTTTTCTATCTGCCTCTCAACCTCATGGAGCGTTTCTGGAGAGGAGAGAACTCAACACATTCTCCCCTGTATCACTTGTGCCTGAACAGAGATGTTCCAGGAATGTGTGCTAAATGAATGAGAATGAGGTGCCCATGTGCAAACACTTGATGTGTGAGATGGAAACTGAACGGCTGCAGGGAGTGGACGCGATGATCTGTGGGGCGGCCTGGAATGTGCCGTTATGAATGTTGGCAGAGAGGAGACAGCGTGGGGAGGGAGGGGAGGCCTGGACTCAGTCAAAAGGTCAGCAGGCCGACCTGGTGGGTGGAAGGGATTCGTGTGGCTTGCCGTCTGAGGAGGGAAAACTGGTTTCGCTGTCGTTCCTGCAGCCCCTTCCCGGGTGCAGCACCACTGATGAACCCTCCCTGCTTTTAGAAACAAACGTGCACAAGTTCCCTTAACACTGGTCTGCACAGGCCTTGTCAGCTAGATGCCATTACCCTTTCCTTTCCTGACCTGCAAAAGACAGGAAATATCAGGGAACACACACGCTTCCTTGCTTGTTTTTTCTGGACACTCTGGAGAAGACCTGGGAAAAGAACATATTGCCAAAATGAGCACTGACTTACTGAGCACAGTCGGCTTTGCTATCTCCTTCAAACAGGAGTTTCTGTAGGACACAGCCTTGGACAGCTGCCAGGACTCCACAAGGACCACCCTGCAAAGAACAACACCATTGCTGTCAGTGAGAACTGGGCCGGGGCAGAGTTCTTGGTTCCACCCAAACCCACTCCAGAACCCAAGTGATAGATAGAGTACAGGGTCCTGCCTTCTGCATAGAAGGGCCTCTGAGGTGGCAACTGCTTGTACAACACACTGACCTTGGGCCACAGAGTGGGAGTGACAAGGCCCAGTGTCCACTCCAAGAGGAAGGGGCCAGTTGGTAGTCTGTCATGGGAGGAAAGTGATTCTTCATAACCAGTCAGCTGTGAAGCCAGGGACATCACCATAGGTTTTCTGTCATCTAGGGAAATGTTTCTATGTCTATGGGTTGAGGGTGTTAATTGCCTACCCAGCCTAAAGGGCTCCGCCTCCAAGAAGCCTTTCTTGAGCATCTCAGCTGGCAGTGAGCCCCTTCTGCTTAGGAGAACTTTGCACTCTCTTCTGCCTGGCTTGTGGCCGGCTTCAGCACCGCATTAGGTGTGTCTTTGTGCTTTCCCATGCTGCAGGGCAGAGGCTCCTTGAAGAGCTCATTTCTGAAGGCAACACGGGGCTTAGCACAGGACCTGGCTCCTGGGACACACTGGCAAAGGCTGGTGGGACTGAACAACGCAAACAGACCCCACCCAAGTTTAAAGATGGTCCGAGCAGCAGGCTGGGGTGCTCATGAAGACCAGCAGAGCTTGGCCATGAGAGGGAGGGACAGAAGCTGGTGGTCCTAGGGCTCAACCTCAGGCAATATGGGACAGGGGAGGTTTCTGGGACTTAAGAAACTGAACCTGACCAAGCTGCCCTGATCATCTGCTGATTCTTAATCCTGGGTTTAGCTTATCTTCTGCCCATGAGTATCATGTGGGAACTGTGTATAAGCCATGTTCTAAGCCCGCAACCACTGACTGTCGCTGGCCCAGCTTCTATTACATCCTCTTCTTTAAGCACTTGCTCTGCACACTTGATCCCTCTGCCTCTTCCTGCAGCCCCTAGACTTTCATACCGCTTCCCCTTCATTCACGCTGCCAGCTGCCCAGAGTGCCCTTTCTCCAGCCCTACCTGCAAAATGCTGTGAATCTCTCAATGATCAGCCTAACAAGGCCCCTCCAATGGCCCCAAGAAGACTTTAAGGCCTCCTCCCGCTCTCTCCTGCCAAGGATGCCAGCACCTGCACCACTCACAGCAAGTGCTCCTAAATCTATGTTCAATTTGAACATCACCAAAGCAGAGGGTCTTGTTCCCCAGCAATCACTCCACCAGCCACATGTGACATGCCTGCACCAAGTGACAACCCAGCACATGTGGGGCTGGCTGGCTCTGAATAGCACAGCTAATGCTCACAGGATTAACCAAAACTGGGAGGCATCCCCACATCTATGTGTGATGGCCCAGCCCAAAGGTCCCAAGGAAACTTAGGAGCGACCTGCCTTGTTCTGCACAATGCCGTATTTTAACGAGGCTATGTTACTAAAGGAAAAACTCTGAAGTTTCCATTCTTCATTGAAACAGCAAAAGGTGGAACCAAACAGAAGGGTCTTTATTTCCTATAAAAAGAAGAGAGAGTTTTACTGGTTGTTTTAAAAGCAAACAACAATACAGTGTTCAGTATGCATATTGCTGCACAAGTTTTTATCGAATTCCAGCAGGGAAGTCCATTTTCCAGCATGGTTAGTCTCTTTTCTTTTTATTTTTCAAGCTCATTCTTCTTATATTTGAGGAAAAAGAAACTCATTCCTGAGGGTCTTACCTCTGGAACATCTTTAAACCAAACCAGCCCATGCTCACATGGGCCAAAATCTTTGTAAGCTCCTTGCAGAGGTCTTGAGAAACAAAATTTTAGCTTTGCAAGGGATCTTGCAGGTCCTCTTATCCTCCACAGGCAAGACTAGAGGGTTTTCACACTCAACCTCACATTAGAAACATGCAGGACATAAAGTTCTTAAAAATAATCTTGATGTTCAGAAAACACACCAGCCAATTAAACCCCAGTTGCTGAGGGTGAGACTCCAGTATCAGTAGTTTTAAGATTCCCCCCAGGTGATTCCACAGTGCACCAGGTTTGAGAACCAGTGCTCTAGTGCAGGGTTAGTAAACTGTGACCCACAGGCCAAATCTGCCACCACCACCTGTTTGTAAATAAAGTTCTACTGGCACACAGCAAAGCCCATTTGATTCCATACCATCCATGGCTGCGTTCATACCATGACGGCAAAGTTGAATAGGGGCAGCAGAGATTACACGGCCAGCAAAGCCAAAAATACACTATAGAGCCCTTTACAGAAAACACCTCCCAACTCCTGCTCTGGTATGACTCTCTACCATGAGTAAGAACCTCTTCTATGATGCCACCCATGAGTGGTCCCCCATGAACTCTGCCTGAACCAACCCAGCCACCCAGTGAAGGGGTTCCCACCACCTCTCAAGGCAGCCCCTCTTTTTCATAGCTGTCTTCTCCAGACTTCTGGCTGATAATGAGTTCACTGTTCATCTCCCATCAATCCACGCATCACCCTCCAGAGCCCCCAGAATGGTCAATCCCTTTCCCAGGGACAGGCCCTCAGATAGGAAAGGCAGAGGCTCTCTGCCCACTTCTCTTATGATGGGCCCACCCTCTCTCTGCCATGGTATCATATCTGAGGGGGGTCTCTGAAGCCCGGAGTGAGCCCCAAGACCAACAGGGGATTCTATAGTCTCTTCCCTGGACCCTCTCTCTGGGTCAGACTTTTCCTACAGGCTCACTATTTTCCACTAAAATCAGCTCTTTTCTTTTCCTTACTAAGTATAAGGAAAATCTCTCTGACAGAAGCATTTGCCCACATGTCATAAAATGTGGGCTGATGGCACACAGGAGAAAGGACGTGTGGATTCATCTGTCAGGGCTCAGAATGACAGCCCCCCACTAGGCACAGTGTGCTCAACAGAGCCTGGACACCTGGACTCTGCTTTCCACAGAGGCCACATGCCCTGGGCTCTCCTGTTCTCTCTGCGGGCCTCACTTTTTCCAGCTGCTTTTGGAGAGGCTACTGCTTTTAGAGACGCGACTGCTGGGTAGTCTTTAGGAGCCTAAGGGACCTGCCCCAAGTGTGAGTGCCCTCTGCAAAGACTCATCGCCCCGTGAATCTGGTGACAGATGACAGAGCACCTCCTCCCAGGTTTGGGGCCACTTAAGTGTATCTGACCCTCTGTGGCTTCAGAAGAGAGAATGGAAGGAAAAGCAGGGAGAGATGAGAGAGAAGGGGAGAGGGAGAAGGGAAGGAAACGAAAGGACAAAACTTCTAGAAAAATATTTTACTCTTTGATTTGTATGCTGAGTCAATATGTAGTAAGTAGGAAGAGAAGGAGGTCAGTGGTGTCCCCAGGAGTTTTAATTTTCCCTTCCTGGATCTTGGTGAAAGGTGAGAAGAGGACAGCGGGAATGACATTCCATCCTGCAGAAGCCTCTGGCCACAGGAGTGGTGAGGCCACCCTGGTAGCCGAGAGTAGTGAGCAATCTCAGACACCTCTGCAGAGAAGGCTGCTGTGGCCAGGAACCTGCTCCTGGTGCTGTGAACATGAGGCCCTTTAAGTGGCCATGGGAGTGCACCTGGATGGTGCTGAAGAATTGTTAACACCTCCCTGTCCTTCTCTCACTGCAACTTGGCCAGAGCTTAGGAGACCAGTACAGGAGCTGTGCTGCTCTTAGGGGGACAATTGGACCATTCCCATCACACCTTAAAGGTGCCCACAGGGATATGACGAAACAGGTCCCACAGTGTTTGGATGGGAGGACATTATCTCCTCCCTCACCTTTTGTCTTGGAGGGAACAAGAGCTGCCAGGACTAGACTGCAGTTTTCCTGACTCTAGGTTCACACTGTCTTCTACATCACACCCAAATTTCCATTTCAACAACGACCAACAGATTACAATGAGCTGGACTGGGCCAGAAACACCAAAATCACACCATCCACATCCATTCAAATCAAGATGCATTTAACCCGGGAGTCTCTTTACACTTACCTTTGCTACTGAAAGGTCAATTGGCTTTGATGCTGTCTGCAGCTTGAGCACTGATGGGACTGGGGACAGAATGACCTCTTCCCTTATCAACTCATCCTCCACATCCTCTGAAAGAAAACCATGTCCACGTGAGCCCCTCGTTATGACTCAGAGAACAGAACATGAAGTCACTGAACACCACCAGACATTGCTAAGTTTACAGAAGGTTTGAGTGAAAGGAGGGTTCCTCTCCCATTCATTCACTCCAGCTCTGTTTTGGGGTTCCCAGACCCTTGGTGGAAGGAAAGCAAGCAGATCAAGTAAGACCATGCTCCTTGT
Organism: Cheracebus regulus; assembly: GCA_963574635.1. Taxonomy (NCBI): domain Eukaryota; kingdom Metazoa; phylum Chordata; class Mammalia; order Primates; family Pitheciidae; genus Cheracebus; species Cheracebus regulus. The sequence goes on from CAUYQU010076457.1 coordinate 325,225, forward strand.
CACAACCCTGCTCTGTTCATCCTTGCTCACAAGTATTTGCTGAGTGAGACTTAGCTACTGGTCCACTAGAAAGTTCCACGCATGGACATGTAGTGGAACAAGTGCCTAGGGCCTCAGCCATTGAACTAGGACCAGGAAAGCCTAGTTCAGACACATTTCTTACAAAAGGTGGGAGTGACTTGAAAGATCATTCCCCTGAGGACAAAGGTGAAGAGGGCAGGACTAGGAAAGAAAATGGAACCATTACTGATAAAATAATTATTGCAGATGACCACTATTGTAGCTTGCATTTATTGACTGCTTGAATTTTATCACCTTCCTCCACAACAGCCTCATGAAAAAGTAATTATTATTGCCCCCACTTATAGACGAGGAAACTGAGGATTAGAGGTGTTAAGTAACTGGCCCAAGTCAATCAAATGGAAAGTGGCAGATAGAGTGACTCCTAGTCACTTTGCCATCCCACCTCCCCAGACCTCCAGCAGGGACATTAAGCCATATTCCAGATATTGTCATCTCACAGTGGGACAACTGAGGCCCAGAGAGGGTCCCACCTGGGTCTCTGGTAGCACCAGCTGTGACTTTCCAGTTAGCTAAGGTCCTCTTGTCATTACACCTGCTGCCACTGCATTCACCAGAACACAGTGATAAAGGACCCAGGGAGAAACAATACCAATGCAATGGTGCTAGCAAGGCTGAGCAGAGTGAACTCCAGAGGGTAGCTGAGGCCTTGGCTCTGTGAATCCAGCTCCCTAGAGGAGCCTGCCAGAGCAGGCCTGCTTGTGTGGGGGTGGTATCAAAGGCCACCATTCCCAGGACACACAGCTTATATCTTATGCTACAGCCTCCTTTCTCCCCAGGTAGAACCAGCCACAGCATAAAGGGAACTTGTAGAGATTCAGGCCACTGAACAAGCAGACAGATTCTACCATTGGGCTGGAGGGGAGGAAAAAAGTCTGCAATTTAAATACAAATCTGAATTTAGATGAGAACACTTCTGATATGGTTTGGCTCTATGTCCCCACCCAAATCTCATCTTGTAGCTCCCATAATTCCCACGTGTTGGAGGGACTAAGTGGGAGATCATTGAATCATGGGGGCGGGTCTTTCCTGTGCTGTTCTCATGATAGCAAGTAAGTCTCACAACATCTGATGGCTTTATAAAACAGGAGTTTGCCTGTACAAACTCTCTCTTTGCCTGCCACCATCCACGTAAGATGTGACTTGCTCCTCCTTGCCTTCTGCCATGATTGTGATGCCTCCCCAGCCATGTGGAGCTGTAAGTCCAATAAACCTCTTTCTTTTGTAGATTGTCCAGTCTCAGGAATGTCTTTATCAGTAGCATGAAAATGAACTAATACAGTAAACTGGCACAAGTAAAGTGGGGTGCTACTGAAAAGATGCCCAAAATGTGGGAACAACTTTGGAATTGGGTAACAGGCATAAGCTGGAACAGTTTGGAGGGTTCAGAAGAAGAAAAAGGTGGGAAAGTTTGAATTTTCATAGAGACATGTTGAATGGCTTTGACAAAAATGCTGATAGTGATATGAAGAATAAGGTCTCAGATGGAGATGAGGAACTTGTTGGGAACTGGAGCAAAGGTGACTCTTGTTATGTTCTAGCAAAGAGACTGGTAACATTTTGCCTCTGCCCTAGAAATATATAGAACTTTAAACTTGAGAGAGATGGTTTAGGGTATCTGGTGGAAGAAATTTCCAAGCAGCAAAGCATTCAGGAAGTAACTTGGGTGCTGTTAAAGGCATTCAGTTTTATAACGAAAGCAGAACGTAAAAGCTCAGAAAATTTGTGACCTGACAATGCAATAGAAAAGAAAATTACATTTTCTGAGGAAAAATTCAAGCTGGCTGCATAAATTTGCATAAGTAGCCAGAAGCTACAAATGTTAATCCCCAAGACAATGGGGAAAATGCCTCCAAGGCATGTCACAGGTCTTCATGGCAGGCCCTCCCATCACAGACCCAGAGGCCTAGGAGGAAAAAATGGTTTCATGAGGTGGACCCAGGGTCCCTGTGCTGTGTGCAGCTTAGGGACTTGGTGCCCTATGTCCCAGCCACTCCAGCAATAACTAACAGGGGCCTATGTACAGCTTGGGCCATGGCTTCAAAGGATTCAAGGGCCAAGCCTTGGTAGCTACCATGTGATGTTGACCCTGCAGTTCCACAGAAGTCAAGAATTGAGGTTTGGGAACCTCCACCTAGATTTCAGAGGCTGTATGGAAACACCTGGATGTCCAAGCAGAAGTTTGCCACAGAGGCGAAGCCCCCATAGAGAACCTCTGCTAGGGCACTACGGAAGGGAAATGTGGGGTTGGAGCCCCGACAAAGAATCCCTGCAGGGGTACCATCTCATGGAGCTGTGAGAAGTGGGCTACTGTCCTCCAGACCCCAGAATGGTAGATCTACCAACAGCTTGTAACGCGTGCCTGGAAAAGCCACAGGCACTCAACAACAGCCCATGAAAGCAACCAGGAGGGAGGCTGCACCCTGCAAAGCCACAGGGGCAGAGCTGCCCAAGACAATGGGAACCCACCTCTTGCATCAGCATGACCTAGATGTGAGACATGGAGTCAAAGGAGATCATTTTGGAGCTTTAAGATTTGACTACTCTGTTAGATTTTGGACTTGCATGGGGCCTGTAGCCCCTTTGTTTTGGCCACTTCCTCCCATTTGGAATGGCTGTATTTACCCAATGCCTGTACCCTCATTGTATCTAGGAAGTAACTAATTTACTTTTGATTTTACAGGTTCATAGGTGGAAGCGACTTGCCTTGTCTCAGATGAGACTTTAAACTTTGGACTTTTAAGTTAATGCAAAAATGAGTTAAGACTTTGGGGGACTGTTGGGAAGGCATGATTGGTTTTGAAAAGGAGACGACATGAGATTTGGGAGGGGACAGGGGCAGAATTATATGGCTTGGCTCTGTGTCCCCACCCAAATCTCATCTTGTAGCTCCCATAATTCCCACGTGTTGTGGGAGGAACCCTGTGACAGAAAACTGAATCATGGAGGCAGGTCTTTCCTGTGCTGTTCTCGTGATAGTGAATAAGTCTCATGACATCTGATGGCTTTAAAAAATGAGAGTTTGCCTGCGCAAGCTCTCTCTACCTGCCACCATCCACCTGAGATATGACTTGCTCCTCCTTGCCTTCCACCATGATTGTGACGCTTCCCCAGCCACATAGAACTGTGAGTTCTCTATTAAACTTCTTTCATTTGTAAACTGCAC